>CAMPDV010000602.1:0-205151 GCA_946699065.1 Loxodes magnus
CTTAAAATGATATACTATTAGCAAATCTAGTGATTTAATCATAGCAGCTAATAGTTAACATTTTATTTGTTTGAATCTAACACTAAAAATTCTTGCATATCCTTAAGATTTCTAGTTAGCTTTGAGATTTTATTTCTTAGATTGTTATTTTTTCTAAATAAGTAAAAATAACTATGTTCTAAACCATGAATAAGGATTTTTTCTATAATTTCTGGGTTTTTGGTTTGCAAAACTTAGTTAGTTTAAAATATAACAACATTTATAAAAAAAATTTATCGCAATCGTAAGTAAATGATTTCAAGTATTTTTTAGATAATGAAGATGATTAAAATCCCATTATATAATTATCTTATTCTTGAATATTGCTTTTAAGATTAACTAACTAAAACTATGCAAGAGATAATTTTATTCTTTTAGGTGGAATTATTTATAAGAATGAATTGCAAGTATCATATATAATGTAAACAAAGGCATAAAGTTATTAAATTATGGAAGTTAAATTATTAAAATCAAGTTTATAGTAAATTTGCTATGAAGGTATTTTGTAAGATAAAGCTGAATTGGGTTAATAACTTTAAATTTTCAAGCTTAAGAAAATGAAGCTTTAAGATCTTTAGTATTATTATAAATAATAGCAATACCTATAAATGTGTTTAATAAACAGAAGAAAGCCTATATAATCTAAGTAATTTAAGAGAAAAGTACTTAGTTAATACCTACATAAATAGTATAAGGAAATTGATATAGCTTATCAATGATGTTTAGTTACTAATTAACATATATCTAGTTGGAAAAATTAAACAAAGATATTTTATGGTTTAAATTTTTATATCCCTGCTTTCAAATTATTTTAAAGTTAAGGAGAATATTTATATAAATAGCATCTTATTTTACATTTTAAAGGGGAATATTTGATCTATCAACAATTTAAACTGTAGGCCACTTTTAATAATAATAATAATTGTTTTGAAATTAAATAGTAACTTTTTCCCTTAATTAGATCTATAGAATTAACTTAAAAAAGACTCAGTTTACACTCCTAAATTATTTTCTAAATCTCTATTCTTTTATACTTTGTATCTTGCTACTTCTTTTTTTATTTACTTTTATCAACTTAAAGCGAGTTTATATTATTAAATAGATAGATAACTAGATATAATTTATCCTATATTATGCTTACATTATTCTATCAATATTCATTTCATGGTACTTTAAATAAAGAGAAACTATTTTTATCATTCTAAACACTTTAATGCCATCTATTAGAGTATCTTAGTTAAGTGTATATATAGAATATTGTCTTCACCTTGACTTTCTCTTATATGATTATTATTACATCTTTATAATGCCAGAATGCTTGCATCAAAAGTTTCTAAGTATTTTAACTTTATTATCAAGCATGTTTGAATAGAAATAGATTATAGGTATTTATAGATCCTTTATTTATATCCAAAAGTGTTTTTCTTTACGATTATATCTTTGCTTAAAGGCATTCAACAAACCGTCTTAATATTTAAAATTTCTTGAGTTATTAAATAATTAATATTTGTGATTAGCTAGCTATACATACTTTGCTTCTACTTGCTTCATTTTGCTCCTTCTTGTTCTTAGTAGCAATTTCTATACCTTTAAATTTAGAAATTAGATTTATTAATGAATATTTAGATGAGACAGAATTTGCTAATTTACTTTCAACTAAAGTAAAGTTCTTTTGAAGCTTCTTACGAGATACATACTTATTATCTCATTTATGATAATTTCTAAACTGTTTAAATGCTCCAATAAGTAGAACTAACTCTATTTCTTATTTATCTAATTCGATATTTTCTGATGTGATGAGTAGATTCTTATTAAATCAAACTGAAGCTAATAGACTATTTTTTGCTTATTGCTCTTAAGAATAAATATTTCTTAGTTGCTCCAATTTAAGTTCAATCAATATAGTTAGATTAAACTTTAGAGTTGCATGATTATTTCCTTTAATTTAACTTAAGCCAACATATTCAAAAATACTACTATTATCATATTTTCCTAAGTAAAAACTGGAAAAAATTTATCTTCATTAATACCCAAAATCTAGTTATTTTCCCAAGAATTAATCAAGCTTACTATCTTTTATTTAAATTATTCTCTGTCTCTTTGCTTCTCAATACTATACTGATATCCAGAAAAGCTTTTACTTATATAGGTCCAAAACAATTTACTAACCTCTTCAGAATAAATAAATACAATTAGCTTTACTTTCAATCAACACTATCACTAGCTACAGTCAGTTTTAAACTCATTAGACTTTCCTTTATTTATTCCTGATATATTCATAGCTAAGAAACTTAGTATCTTGGCTATCTCTATCATTTTATCCTAAATAATGCAACTAATTTAATAAAGGTTAAATAAGGAAGTGAAATAAGAGATTGAAGTCTGAAAAAAGTGGAAGGAAAAAGTAAGGTATATATTAGAAAGGAATACAGAATAAGCAATTTGTTAGATCGATATCTGCAACATACTATTAGGAAATAGTGCTTAAGTATATAAAGATAGACAGATAAAGCTTTAATTTAATTTAAGCTAATAGATAATTTATAAATGGGAAATAACTAATACCATTTAACTTTAATCAACTGCTTTACTAAATGCTTCCTCAATTAAAATAATTAAAAGAAAAACTAGTAGCTTGAATAAACGATGGACTAAGTTGGAAGTTAGCATGAGTTTAAATTAAAACAAAAGGGAGAGATTGAAGATAAGATAAACTAGATAGGGAATAATAAAAATGGAAAGTAAGAAGAAAAGGAAAGAAAGTAAAAAATCTTAAAGTTTTTTAAAGCTTAGACATTAAATGAAACTAACTAATCTTAGAAGTACTCAATTATGAAGAAGGATTTATCTTAGAGACTTTCCAGTGAATGACAGACATCATCTGCTTCCTTGGCTACTCTCCGACGTTTACGTTTTAGTGTATATCGTTTTTTTAGGCTTTTTCCATTTTTTTGTTATATTACCAATTATTAAGTAAAAAGGTTAGAGTTTGGCGTAAGAAGACTGATGATAAGTGTTTTCTGGATTTCTCCTTCTTCGCGGAAGTGGTATAAAATCCCTTTTGAAACCTTCAACTATTTATTGATTATTATAATCCTTTTATTAAGTTCAGATGGAGAAATAAATAATTAATTATTTAGTTTTTTATAGTTATTTTATAGTTAAATTAAAAGAGTTTTACAATCTATACTTACCTTCAAAATATAAGTCTATATTAGAGATGAGAGATGTGGTAATTAATAATCTTAATTTGGTCTTAAATATCGATTGCTTATATTAGGAATATTAAAGTTATAAAGCTATACAATAATCTTAACTTATTTCTTAATTATAATATTTAGAAGCATCTTTATCTAAATTTTAGTGAAGTTCCATGTATTAGAGATTACTATCAATAAGCAGCTTTTATCTTTATAATCTTATTTATTTTCAATGTAATATTCATATATAAATTAATACTTTATTCGTAATACGTTAATAAACTTTTTATTTCTTAGAAAATTTAAAATTGTAAGAATCTAAAAAATACAAATAAAGCTTTTAAATTAGTGAAGAAAAAAAAATCTAAGAAATATAAACTAAACACTATATAATAATAGGATTGGAAACATATTCTAACGATTAAGATATTTATAATAGATCTTAAATTTCATGTAAGAATCTTATTAACTATCCATTTTGTTCTATCTTAGTTAGGTTCTAAATTTTGAGTAGTTTATAAAAGTTTAAATATAATATAGTTTAAATTAGCAAGATAAATAGCAAATAAAAATAAATAAATAATAATATTTCAAAATGATATATAATTTGTGAATATGATATGCTTATTTTTAAATTAATAGTTTAAGTTATTATCATAAATATAACACTATAATTATTAAAACATATTTTATATTTTATATACCATTAGATTATAATCTTAAATGCATTTATGATTATCTTAGATATTATGCTAGATTTAATAATTTTAAATTACTAAAAGTATTATATAATTAAATTAAAAAATATCTATTTTATAAACTTTATTTTAATATCTCTTCCAAACTGCATAACTTATTATAATTTTAGCTATAGATGTACCATCATTTTTACATAATTTCTATAATGGCAATTTAGTAATTAATAAACTAAACAAGTCATACAAATACTTAAAGCAAACTTAGTTTAAAAGTTAGAATAAATTTAGTTTGGCTTTATATAAAACTTTTGTATGGAAACTATTAAAAGGGAGAAAGGGGTTAACATATATAGTTGTGGATTAAATATCCTTATTTTAAAGAATAAGTTTAAATATCATTTATATAATTTTAAAATAAATCTATTATAAAGATTTGGATAAATCGTACTATCCATTTTGTAAAAGATCACAATAAATAATCTTAATAAATTTTAAAGAACAAGTAAGTAATTTTAAAATATTATATTAAAAGAAAGAATAAATATTAAGTTTATCAATCCTAATATAAAAGCTTAATTATAAATTTAGAAAAATAATTAAATTATCTTAAAGAATTAACTAAAAGCTTTAACTTTATAAAAATTTTCTATCTTATTAAGATTTCTTCAATTTATCACAAAGCAAGAATCAAAATATTAAAACGTTTTAAAATAACTTTTTTATTAAAACTTATTAAATTTCCTTAGAAATAAAAAATTTAAAGTTTATTCATTAAATTAAGCCATTAGAATAATTCCGTATTTTCAAAATGAGTATATACATAAAAACTTAAAATAATAAATATAAAACTTCTTAGTACATAGAATCATAATAAATATATCTTTTAAAAATTACTTTTGCAAATGAGTTAAAATTATAAAAACGCTTTTTATTTAGAATATTTATTTATACAAGTTAGTACGAAAGTAAAATAAGTTTTTATTCAAAATTTTGTTTAAAGATTAGGTAAAGGATTTTTATTAATTAGGCTTAAGTATAAATAATAATTATTTTTATTTTTTACTTTTTCTATTATTTAGTTACTTATTATTAGCTTATATATAATATTCTTTTTTCGAATTTGCTGAATTTTACAATTTTCTTTATCCAATAGATTTATTTTAGGTTAAAAATTTATTCTCGTCTTAAATTACTACTAATTAACTTTATAGATATTTTACTTATATCTTTGATAGACTTATCTATATTTTATTTTAAATTTGCATTTATCTTTTATTTTTTAAGAAAATTAGTTAAGAAGTTATAGACTATTTATTAGATTTTTAAAGGAATTTAAAATTTAAGATTTAACTAATATAGCTTTAAAAATCCTTCTCTCTTTATGTTTTTTTAATCTAGTTAAGATTTTAAATTAAATTATATATTTTATATATGCTTTTACTTCTAATTTAATCCTACTTATCATAAACATCTTTTTAAATTTATTCAGATTAATAAATAAATCAAGTGTCTTTCTTTTGCTTAATATTGCAACTATTTTTATTTGTTTTATATCTTAAAAATTAATTCTTAAATAGTCTTTTACTTAATTTTTTTATAAACTATTAATTAATAAAATAAATGGATATATCTCCTCTAATATCCTTCTAGCATATTAATTATATAATTATTATAATTAACTATACAAGTATACTAAACTTTGTTATTACTCTTTAATATATTAAATATTAGTTAAAAAATTAAAATTTATTTACTCTCTAAGTCTTAATACTTCAAAGGTTTGAAATAATATCTGGAAGATTATTTATTTTTATTGCTTTTCTAAATTAATAAATTATTTAGCTATAAAATTTGCTTACGAATCTAGGCTATTTGAATTTTACAAACTGAAGAGGAAAAGTTTTAATTAAAGTTTATAAAAATGATTAATATCTCTTGGTTTTATCCATACAATTATAAGATATTTAGTAATAAAATTCTTAATTTTGATCTAATCATTTTTTCTTTTTTTGGTATGCTTAATCAATTAATTTTGATTAATTATTTGAAATTAAATAATGTATATTTGCTAGGAATGACGTTTAAGAACAAATTTTAGAGAAGGTGAAAATAAAAGTTATGCTTTTATATGAAATTTGATAAGATTTTCTTAATTTAAGAATTTGATTATTAATTATAGTGTTTATATTAATTTATTTTTAGTTAAAATAAAGGATTAATGAGATTTTCAGCTTGGTCAAATTTCATTCAGCTCAAAATTAATTAAATCGTTTTTTACTTCTTCTAATTCATCTATTATCTATATCTTTTTAAATTTATTCCTTAGTTCTTTAGTTCACTTCTAGCTAATTTATGAACACATATATAAATCTAAAGATTTTAAGTTATTTATAAAAGGACAAACTAGATCTTATTCATCTTTTAAAGGAAATCCATTTTCAGTAATATCTTTATTTTGACTTAAATCCAACTTGTTAAGCAGCTTGCAATTGTATAATAATTACGTTACTTATGAATCTTTAAGGGAGCAACGATTTAAGCTCAACTATTTAAGTCTTTATATTCTAATTATATCTTAGATTTAGTTTTCTCCATATACTTTACAGCTTTCAGTTTTAAAATTTCTAATTATTGATAGTTTTAGTTCAGAATTTCTAAAGTTTCTTTCTTATTTTCCTTTATAGCTTTTAGTTCAATATGCTTAAGCAATTTACAATTTGAAAAAATGAATCTAAGTATCTTATCTTTTATCTATTTAATCCTTTAGATTGTTATTTGCTATTTATTAACTCCATAAACTCCTATCTTTTAAAGAGCTTCTTTTGTAATTTACTTCAGCTCTGATGGTCATAATTGATATAAATTTGTAGAAAAGAAAGAACTTGAAAGTATAGTAAATAAATGCTCTGATTGAGTATACAAGTAATTTTGGATATTTGGCAATTAAATTTGACTTTTTCCTATTAATTTGATGCACATGAATATAACTAAATAAACCAGATAAAAATACTATACTAAGATATGATAGTAGTATAGTATAACTTTGATAAGATCCATGCCAAAAACTAAAACATGAAGAATATAAAAACTAAGTAGAAGTCATCATATTTAATAATATTAGAATAATTAAAAGATCAAAGAAGGAAATAGAGTATGATAAGGAGTGATAACCATTTTTGATAAAAAGCTGAACTAGAACATACTTTAAATGCTATAATGAAGACAAATACTTATTATATTTAATGTTTATTTTTATAATTATAAAGACTAATAGAGTATAACCAAAAAGATTAAATATATATCTTAAAATGGAATCACAAGAAATATTTTTTGACTAATATAATTCTCCTAACAATCAACATATCACCACACATCTCTTTTGATAAAACAAAAACTTATTGAATAAAGTATTCTTTTTACTGAGAACTAGAGATATAAGCAGTATGTAATAAGTAAATAAATATTTCTATAAGTTTTACTATACATTTAGTGAAATAACAATCGAAAAAATAGAATTCTGTCTATTAGATCAATTAAAAAACTAATAAGAGTGGATTTTAAAATAAATTGCATGCTAAGATGTATAAAGACTTTGTGTCAACTCAATGAGTTTATCAGAAAATCTATGCAGCTAGATTTAGAAGGAGTTAAATAAATGTTTCTAATATAAATAGTAAAATAGAAGATTAATAAAGCTGTAAGAAGTTCAAATATCATACTGACCTGTTAATATAATATCTCTGCCTGATATTTCACTCTGCAGAAATCTAAAGAAGCCTTAACTTTTTAACATGAATCTAGATTACCAAAATTTATCTTTCATTTAATATCTACCAAACCTAGAATTTATTGAGTTATATTACATAAAAAAAATAAGTGGCAAGTTTCTAAAGGAATACTGTTTGGAATTACCTCTAAAAACGTTGATTATAGTAAGTAGAAAAATAAACTATGTGGATCTAATTTCTTTTTTAAGAATAAAAGGAAATTTATTAAAAGAAATAAATATCAATTGAAATAGGCAAATGGACCAATTCATTGACTTTTGTCCCTCTCTATCAAAAATTAACTTAGCAAAAGCTCATAAGTTATCAGATTAGTTTTTAGTTAATCTAGGTCAGTTAAATTTAGTCTAGAGAAAATCAGTTTTACTTCTTGAGCTTTTACTTAATTTTTTGCTTAGAAGTAATCAAAATTTGCTGAAGTTAAAATTGAAGAAAGTTAAGGTTTCAATCTCATAAACTTATTTCAGCTGCTAATAAACTCTCCATTCTTGAAGGAAATAACTTTATGTAACATAAACTAAGAATAGCTGCAAAGTAAAGAGTATGATTAATCTTAAGAAGATTAGTTGAGGATAAATTTTTTATCCCTAAAAAGTATTTATCTCGAGAAAATAAACATTTCAAATTGAAGCAATTTCAAAAAAGATGTTATCAGCATTTTACTTCAAATCGTTCCTAATTTAAAGTATCTCGACATGGACTTGTTAAAAAGGGAAACAAATTAAGTAGCTTAATCGAATCTAGTTTAAAATGAAAACAACTAAGAAATTAAAAATTAACTTCCAATTTTAAAGTCTCAGTGCAACAGTAAATTAATATCAGTAAAAATGCAAAGAAGTGACTGCTTTAGTGAGCTTGATATTGTACACTTACTTCAAATAGCTCCTAATTTGAGATAATTGGTTTTATTCCAACTTGACTTAGTAGAAATTCCTCCTCAATAATTAGAAGTTGCTTAGAGTAAATAGTTGATACAATCTAGAGATTGCTACCTTTACTATACAGAGATTATTTTTTCTCAACTTTAAAATTTAACTTTATGAAACTGCAAGAACTTGAGCTCAAGTTTCTGATGATTAATATATAATTCTCCTAATCTAAAATAATTATCCATTAACAATTTAGATTTAATCAAGACTAAGACAAATGAAGAAGAATAAAGTGATTTAGATACCGAAGCATTTAGAACTAAGTAGTTAAACTAACTAGAAGCAATAAAGATATCAAACTGCACTAATTTAGAAGATAAATATCTCAGTCTGCTGCTTTAAAATGCGCCTAACTTAAAATAACTAAGTCTTAGCAAGCTTAATGATTTATAAAACCTATTCTTTAGATAAATATGAGACCGAGTATAAAGCTATGAGTAGATTTCCATTCTAAATATGAATTAAGTTTAAGAGCAAGATTTAATAAACATTTTCCAAAACTGTAAAAGACTAAAGGGTATCTGTCTTTCAGATATAGAATAAATAGGAAATCACATGCTAGAGTTAATAAATAAAAATTGTCTTTTTTTGGAAATATTTTAGCTTTAAAGATGTAACTTTGGGAATAAAAACTGGATAGATTATATAGTCAGTATTCCAAGATTGAAGCATTTGTGTCTTAGTAGTTGCTAGATAGAAAATTAAGATGTAGTTGAAATAATAACAAAATGCTAAAATTTATCTAGTTTGAATTTGAGTAATAACTAAGAAATCTCTCAAGAGGCATTTCCAATAAAAAACTAATTAGGATAAATTTATCCTATCTACTAAAAGCTAAGAAATTTAGATTTGCTTAAATGTATAAAATTAAGGGTGTAGTGAACCTAGAATCTATTTTAAAGCTTCCGATAAATTTAGATAAATTTTGGAAATTTTGAAAGAGAAGATGACAATTAAGAAATCGATTTTATATTGAAAGTAGATCTTAGTAAAAAGATATGATTCCATATGCTATCAAACTTAAGTTACTTATTAATAAACTTTAAGTTCTAACTGATATATCTTTAATAGCTATTCTATTAATACCTTCATACTAAAACATAAAAGCATTTTATTTGCTAACTTTAAAAAGAAAAATTAAATAAATTATTTATGTAAAGGACTTTATTAAAGTATTGAATTCCCATATCATTATTCAATTAAAAGTGAATACATACCTTCTAATTTATATAGGCAAGTCTTATTAAATTAATATAAGGACTAAACAAATTATTGACATGCTACTTATAAATAGCTTAGCATTTTTATTCTACTCTTAATTTATCCTTTTTTATTTTTATTCATCTACAAGATAATTTAACTTAGCATTATCTTAAATAAAATCTAAATAGTCCAAGAATAAATAGCTTTTTGCTTTAAATTTAATGAACAAATTGAAAAATATAAGCTTAAAAACTAAAAGCAAATAAAACTCCTAACTAATGACTGGGTTATAAAAGCACTTTGGAATACTTTACTCTTATATCTTAACTTACTTCTTAATTTCTAAATGGATTCTTAAGAAGCTCATTTATGCTTTATCTTACATATTTTGCTTATATTGCTTATTCCGTTTATTTATTTAAAAAATACTGAGAAATAAACTTCAAAGACTTTCTCATAAGAATGTTGATTGGAAATTGTGGTAATATAAAGAAATAACTAGAATTTTAAGTTTTTCTAAATGATCTATGCAAAAATATTTTCTAATCTAGGCTGTTTATAATTTGAAAATGCCCTCAAAAATTCAGTAAAGCTATGAATTAATACTCTCAATTAAGTGACTAATACATAATTGAAAAATTTACCATCCAAAAGCTTTAATACAATAGTATATTTGGTATTATTAAGCATTACTAGTATAAGTAAAAAGAATAAACATTCTTTAATGAATATCTGTAAAATAAAGCTTATCTTATATAGCTTAAGAGTATTGAAATAGCTGCTATAAACTGAAGATAAAATAAAGTAAATATATTAAGAAAGAAGCAAAATTGCTTTCTCCAATAAATTAATAAATACTAAATGCTTAGGATGGAGAAAAACTTTAACAGTACTACTCTGAAATTATCCAAAAATTTACAACTGTGAGTTCTTATAAGATTAGCAAAACTTGTTGAATCAAACAGTCTATTGAGCAAGATTCGCAAATAAATCCTCTTGCTGATTCAGAAATCTTATTGATTTAAAACAAACCATAGAAAATCTGAAAATTATCTCTAATTAATATCCATAAATTTTAAATAATTTGGCTATGATAAGATACATTTGCTAGAGGCTGAAATAAACTCTTAAGAGGTTTTAAAATATTTACTTATTACCTTTTACTAGTTAGATAATTAAGTCTTAATAATTACAATTCATTTAGCTACAAGAAGAGCTTTAAAGTTAACTGAAGAATCTTTTTAGATTGCTTAACTTCAATTTAATTCTAAACTTTATTATTTAACTTATTAAATAAAAGATTTTTCTACCGATATTCAAAGAAGAGAATTTCATAAATGAATCAAAGGGGTTTTGAATAAATTCTAACTATACTAAATTAATAGTGCTTAAAGATAAGCATATTAGAAAGTAGATTATATTAATAATTAATAAGCAATTTACATATTTAAGCCCATTAATTAAGGATGGCTAACTTCAAAACCAGATTTGAATGCTTTGAGTAAATTTTAAATTAAAAATAAATAAGATAAATAATCTCTTTTTCACTTTTCTAGCATCATTCTTTTGAACTAATATGTAGAAATTCTTTCCTAGTTATCAAACTAAATTTCTTAAATTATCTCCTTTATCTGGCTTTTATCTAAGTTGCCTTGAAAGAATTTATAGAAGCATTTTTTCTTAATTTAGTCAGTTTCTTTGTATCGCAGTTTTTGGATTACAAGATCTAGATAATTGTTTTCCCTTAGGATTTTATCTCACTACAGACAGGCAATTAGAAATTTGCTTCACTCTAAATGCCCACTGTTGTTTATATCTAACGAATTGAAGATTTCTTCAGCATCCTATTGCTATATTTTCTACTAGTATACCTTTTTTAAAGATTTTATCAGATCTTATAAAGAAATCTTTCCGTCTTAATTATAATCAACGAAAGCGAAGGCATCTCCAATATGCATATTCTCTTAAGAATCCATCAGCTAAGTAACTATATATCAGTAAACTGCGATTTTTATTTTCTTGTTAACTTAAAATTGTAGCATTCTATCTAAGTACTCTTCAATTAAATTGAAGTTTACCTTTAGACAGTTTTTAAATCATTCGTGCTTTAAAACCTGTTAAGCGCTGATTCTTTCTTACTGATCTAATTATAGCAATTAAGTAACTAAATCCTTTGCTTGCTCTGACACTTCTTATCATACTTTTTCTTCAAACTTAAGACTGAATTTCTTAGTTTTAACTTTCATATTTTCAGGTTAATTTAATTCTTTTGCTAAATCTTTTATTTTTTAACTTCTAAAAGGAAAGTTATGGGATAAAAGAAGATACATTATGACTCCACAGCTTCATATATCGCTTTTAAATTAATACTGTCCTGCATATGCTTCAGGAGCTAGGTACTTAGGCCTTCCTATTATCTTTTTATCTTTTGCCTTTTAGTGAGCTATTGATAATCCAAAGTCTATTATTTTGACTTATAGTTTATCTGGATCTTCAATATTCTAGCATATGATATTATCAAGCTTTAGATCTCTATGCAAGATTCCATTTTAATGGAAGTAAGAAACTCCTTGAAGAATTTATTTCATTATTTTCTTAACTTTATTCTAGTTTAGCTAGTTACCTTCATTCACTATATCAACCAAATTCTATCCCCTAATGTATTCTGTTATAAATTGAGTATATTACTCATCCTAGTATATTTCAAACAGCTTTACTATGTTAGGATGATCCTGAAATAGAGTTACTTACAAAATTTTTTAATATTTGATACTCCCTCCTAACTACTTTTTTATTCTTCTAAGTGTTTATTATTTTGATAGCATAGGTTTTTTAGCTAAACTTGCTTTTTGCAATGAACACGTTGCCATAGCTACCTTCTCCTATCTTCTTTTCCAGTGTGTATGAATTTTCTAATTTGCTTTTTCTTTTTTAAATGAAAGAAGAGCTATTCTATTTGATTTTGTAGTTCTACAATGGCTTGAGACTCTGAGCTCTTTTTCAAAAGAAAGACTTTTTGGTATTTTAAATAATTTGGTTATAGGAAATGGGCTAATTAATTAATTTGCTATCTGGTTGTAGCAGCTCATCAAAGTGTTCCTAAACCTCTAGGAAGAGGTCAGGAAGAAGAAAGAAAAGCTATCACAGCAGATCCAGTATGGATTGCAAGATACCTTAGACCTCAGAATGGCTAACTAGGAAAGGGAGATTGATACCCTAAGGAAGCATCATCAGGAACAGTTTAGCCAGACTAACTCCTAAGTGAAAAGGATGCAAGATTATAGTTAGCAGATTGAATACATCTTGTAAAGTCATTTTGTTAAATCTTTGAGTAGTTTCTCTGTAAAATTAAGCTTTTATTTTTTTTAACATGTTTGGCAAATATTTTTATATTTCTGCTTATATTTTTGTCACTTAAATCAATATCATAAAAATGGCCATCTTCATCACGTTATTATAGTATAAAACCCTTCTTTTCAGTTGTTTTCAAATATTTTTCCAATTTTCGAATTAATTTTTTCCAAACTTTCTTTTCTAATTTTGTAAAATAATTTGGAAAACCTTAGAGCCATAGAATGTTTGAAGGAAAGTCAGTTTAAATCTACATAGCATGATTCATTGAAATATTAATTCTGTTTAGAAAACTTTTCTTGATATGAATCTCATACTTGAATCAATTTTATTGAATATTGAAATGATACCTTTTTAAACAGCTTAAGGCACTAATTCTCCTCCATATTCTACTTTAGGTAAAGTAAAGAGTCGACATAGGTTTTTAAAATATTAAAGAGTCACGTTTTTATATCTTATCAAATAGTATAAAGCTTTCTTTACTTTAGCCAAATATTTAAATCCTGTTTCCTTACAGTGATCAATGAAGGTTCTTTTTTCATGCAATAATATTCCGAAATATGTGACTTATTTTTTTTAAGTGATTGGTTTATTGTTAATCTATAATTCTAGTCCGGTTACTTTTCCTTTTTTTCAAAAATGAAATAGATTCACATTTGGTAATATTTATATTAAAGCATGTTCATCTAAGCTTCTACTTGTTTCATTTATTAGATCTTATATACTTCTTTCCGATTTAGATAGTAGGATTAAGTAAATAACCTATCCTTATTGAAAATTATATATTTCTTAAAGTTGCTTTATTTGATATTTGAATCTAGAAAACTAAAATTAAAGCATTTGAGGAATTTAATTAAATTATTTGTCAATCTCCTCCAGTTTATATTCCATTTACGATTATATGGTATTTATTGCATTCTCTATAAATGGAAATAAAAGGTTTAGTTCTTCGCCTATTTTTTCTAGTATCTTTTCTAATTATAAAATCTTTAATCTTGTACTTTTAATTTATATTTTATATTTGATATACTTTACTGAACTGATAAGTCAAAAGATTCCTGAGATGATTAGCCTTTATTTTATAAGGCGATTATTAAATTAAATTAGATTGATATTCTAATTTTTGGTATTAATATAGAGAAGCCTACTATTTCTTCAGAGCGATATTTGTTAGCAATAAAGATTTTTAATATAATTTAGATACTTTTAAAATGAACTAGATGATTTAGAATAAATTAGTAATAAAAGTTTAATTTTATGTTAGAAAGAGTTATTTATTCATTTTCTTACATATTTATAAAAATATAATAGTTAATAAATTTACTTTTGGTATCTTATTAGTTCATAAAGTCTGTACATTTAAATTAGGAATTTTCACTTTGTTACTTTAATGAAAGCTGGTATGAGAGAATAAGCTTAAATCTAAAGCATTAAAAGAATTTTAGATTATAACTTTTTTCATATTATCTTAATATCAGATACCTTTATCATTTTATAATATTTCGTCAAGATTTATATTACATGGGGAGTTTGGAAAAAAGACTATTTCAAACAATATTTAAAAAGCTAACATTCTATTTAATCTGAAAACTATAAAAGTAAAATTAAAAAATTTAAATAAATAATAAATAAATTCTATTATAGAGCTTGTAGCCCTCTCGTTGGTGCGCAGCTCTTTAAAATAATTTTATTTAATGTCGAAAAATAAAATTTTATGGGTTTCTCTATCCTTATTTTCTCTTCCTACAGTACATCCTTGTAATTATTACTTTCAAAGCATAGGATGCAATATGCGATTACGGGTACATCTTTCCCCGAACTATGATGAAGAAGGTTTTCTCCTGGCATTCAGAGTTCTCCAGGTTGTCGAATCTTCCTTCTCTTGTTTTGGTTTCTCTTACTCCAATTTATTCTCCGTCCGTGCTCATTTTTTAATTACCTTGCTGGGCCACCAAGCAGCATCCGAAGGAAAGGGCTTTCCACCCTATTTAAAATAATATAATAATTAAATTAATTGCAACCAAATAATTAAAAAGAATAATTTAAAAGATGGAAGGAGCTGATATTGGCCTTCCCTACCTACCTTTCTGTTTTTATGACTAGTAACAAGTTCCTTTCCTGTAGCTGAGAAAGTCCCTGATCAGAGTCATTTTCTGAAGGGAATGCTGTCTTTGAGATTATTCGCTCTTGATAGGGGGCTTGAAACCTGGCAGCTCATAGCGATGGAGCTCCCTAGCAGCTGTGTCTGTATGACCTTATAAAGTACATACGCACTCACCCTATGAGAAATTCCATATCTTAATAAGTTTAACTTGATTTCCTGATATTATGAGCTTATTATCCTTACTTATTAACACTTCACCATAACGATTTTCTGGTATAGTTCTTATACATTATCCTGTCTAGAAATTCCATATCTTAAATGGTTTATCACCAGATCCAGATACTATAAAGTTATTATCATTTGATAACACTACAGATTATACATAATCTGAATGACCAGTCAAAGTTCTTATACAGTTTCCAGTCTGAAAATCCCAAACCTTAATAGTTCTATCTGAAGATGCTGATACGATCCATTTCAAGCCACTTTTTATTGCTATTTAATTAACTCAATTTTTATGTCCATTCAAAGTTCTCTTACAGATTCCAGTTCAGAAATCCCAAATCTTTATCGTTCTATCTGCACTTCCAGATATAATTCATTTCTGGTCATTTGCTATTGCTACCGATAAAATTTAATTCTGTGTCCATTCAAAGTTCTCGAATATGTTCCAGTCTAGAAATCCCAGATTTTTATCGTTTCATCGTCAGATGCTGAAATTATTCATTTTTAGTCTTTAGTTGTTATTACTGAGTTAACTGCTTAAGAATGTCCGGTCAAAGTTTAGTCTAAAATATTAAAGAATTACTTTTAGATTAGTCGTAGATAATTTTATTTTCAACTTTTAAAAAGCTCAAGTTTGGCAGGATTTCGTATTTAAAAAGAAGAAAAGGTATTCTGCCTAGGTAAATATTTCTTTGATTTAAAATTTTTCTTAAAAAGATACTTTTAACAAATTGTGCTTCTTTATTTTCCATTTTTTATTTTATAAATTATTTTAATAATTACTCAATTAAAACAATCCATCTTATGAAAATTTCTCATTACTTAAATTAAACGCTATTATATTTAAATTACTGATTAGAATCTTGGATATAGGTACTTTAATATTAAATCATAATTTAAAAAATATATTTTTTACTTTCGTTTAGACTGATATTATTTAAAATAGTTCAGTTTAAATAAGTTTTGCAATTTTTATTTTTTTTGCTTTTAAATTATTTTATCAAAAGTTATATGCAATTATTTATATCCTTATTATAGTAACTTTGCATTGCTTTTATTTATTATAGTTTATTTGAGTTTTAATCTAAATTTTTTAATAAAAAACTCAGTTTCTTTTATAAACCCTTTTTATAATAATAATAAGTAAAATGTTAGATTATAATACTTTTAAAATTGCTGCTATTAACTATTGTTTTTCCCTTGCATTTAATCATCAATTAAATACTATAACCTCCCATCATTTTTAAATAAAAAACCGTAACTATAGTAAGTAAAAAAACTTTAAAAATAGTTTAAACACAGTATTTATTTCCTTATTTTAGAAGCTATTATTTAACTATCCACTTTCTTACTACTAATTAATTTAAATTTATTATTTAACTAATCTCTTATTTAATTATTACAAAAGTAGTTTATTATTTTATAATTAATACTTAATATAAGTTAATTTGGTTATTGAAAACTAATAAATTAAATTAAATTGAAGAAAGGAAATAAATAAGAGTATCACGCAGTGAAATGCTTATTTGATCTCTAATTCTAGTTTAAAACTTATTTTTAATATCAAATAAGCTTTACTAGGTTTAAATAAGACTATAAGAACTTCGCATAACTATTAGCAAAATTTATAGTCTAAATGTGAGTTTTTATTTAAATTGGGGGAGAAAAATAGAAAAGACTAGAAGCGCGTAGCGCCTCAATGGTGATTAGATCATTAATAAAGTTTTTAAAGTTAAAGAATTTATTTGCTGAAATCTTCCATAGTGCTAGAATTCCCTTACGAATCTTGTCTTATAAAGGGATGTTATTTGAATTGCTCCCTAAGAGATTTTAGTATCTGGAATATTTCATCACTAACGCTACTTAATACCTCTACAGTCTTGTCTTCTCTTGGCTCCTACCAGGATTCTTGTTTGTTCTTCGCCTATGGGGTACTTCCTGGTACCAGAATTTAAGTCAAATCAGTTGGCGGATTGCTCCTCCCTATTTAAAATAAAATTTAATAAAGCATTAAGAATTTCTGAACTTAGTTAAACTTTGTATTTGGTAAAAACATGTAAAAGTTACTAAGAAATAAAAACTTGTAAGGTTGAATATTCCATAATTAAGAGCTATTTAGTAATAAATAGACAAGGGAAAAGCTATTAATAAAGGAACTTTATTTGAAAGTTTAAGCAAATAAGACGAAGCTATATAGAGCTATTATACAGCTATTAAATTAGATCCTAGTTATGCAACTGTTTATATCAATAAAGGTCTCGCATTGGAGAAACAAGATAAGTACTAAGAAACTTTATAGAGCTATAATATAGCTCTTAAAATAGAACCTAATAATCCAATTATACTTTGTAATAAAGCCTTAGCTTTGGAAAAATAAGGTAAATACTAAGAAGTTTTATAGAGCTATGATGCAGCTCTAAAAATAAATCCTAATTACGCAAATGCACATAACATAACATAATTTATTAAAGTGACTTAACCTTTATTTAGTTTGCCACTAATTAGTTTATGAGTTTTAAGATGAAATGAATCGTTCAGGTCTTCTTCAGAGCTTACTTCTTCTATTGCATATCTTGTTGTACAGATTTAACCTTTCTTGATCTTAGGGATTTTTCTTCAATCTCAATTAGGTCCCAACATCTTCCTCGTCCTTCTTTTTTGAGCATTTACTATATCCAATAGTAATTAATCTCCACCATATAATTTTTTCTTATAAAGTCTTCCTTCTGGAGAACAGTATAATTTTGTCACATTATTTCATATCTTTCAATTATTAAATTCTTGCTTCTTCTGAAAATACCAGCGTCTTCTAAAGATGTGTCCAACCTTTTAGTAATAAAAACAACTTGCTTTACAATACTTCGAGTTATGTCCTATTTTTAAGCATTTTTAGTATTTTTGGAATTTAAAAAAATTGACAATTTTTTTCTGATCCGAAAAAGAATTTAAATTTTGTTCTTCTATTACCATAGGATCATTATTAAGATTATAATTGTATGGTTTATTAATTCTACTAGTTTTGCTCCATTTTTTCCAGTTTTTAATTACCTTGCAACATCTAGGCTTTAGTGCTTATTTCTGTTTTTAACCATTAATTTTCGTTTTATAATTATTGCACAGTAAAAGTTAGAGAATCTAATCGTTAAATCAAGTCTAGAAGTGACTGTTTCATTTTTTGTTTTCCGCTTCTAGGAAGTATATTTCGATTAGAGAGTTTTATTGTTCGATTTCCTGTTAGTTTTTGGTCGATTATTTCTTAGGAGCCATTTTCATAATATAATATAATAATAAAGGTCTTGCATTGTAGAAACAAGGTAAATACTAAGAAGCTATATAGAGCTACGATGCAGCTCTTAAGATAAATCCTAGTTATGCAAATGCACATTATAATAAAGCCTCTGCATTAGAGAAACAAGGTAAATACTAAGAAGCTATATAGAGCTATGATACAGCTCTTCAAATAAATCCTAGTAATGAAAATGCACATTATAATAAAGCCTCTGCATTGGAGAAACAAGGCAAATACTAAGTAGCTTTATAGAGCTATGATACAGCTCTTCAAACAGATCCAAATAATGCAATTATTAAAAATAACAAAGGAGCTGCATTGAATATCTTTGGAAAATACAAAGAAGTTATTTAGAGTTTTAACTAAGCTATAAGACTGAATTCTATTTTACCCAATCCCTACAAGCATAAAGGTTTTGCTCTATATAAAGTTGGAATATTTTCTGAAGCAATATAGTGTTTTAAGACAGCTATTTAGTTGAATTCCAATTATTCAGAAGCATATTATGAGGTCTAGCGTTGTTAGGTTTAAATTAGAAGAAGCACTTGAATGGTTTATTAAGGCTAATAATTTAAATGCTTAACTAAAGGTTGCTTAAGTACTATTCCTTAAGATATTAAAGCTTAAAATTGGATGACTATAGAAGATATTTGACAGGTTTTATAGTGCAGGTTATGATTCTAAATCTCTAATAAGAATATGAAACTATAGAATTTTAATTCCCAACAATTAATATCTAGATAACTTATAGATACTATCTTAAGATTAATACGGATCTATTTATCTAATTAGAAGGATCTAGTTATGCACTTAAAGTATTTAACTAAAAAACTGATCAATAAATTTAAATACATTAGTTCTATTTTGAGTGCTAAGAACTTCTTTTGATAAACAGCTCAAGAGTTTAAAAACTTAAAGGAGTGGCGATTGATACGAGTAAGGAAGTTATAATTTAAGTCTCTTATTAGATTTTTAGTGTAAAACAAGTTTATTCTAATAAATTTAGACTAAGTAGCTATTCAAAGAAAGTAAAAAAGACTATATTTTAAAATTCTTTAAGAAACTAAATTTACTTAGTTAAATAGCCGAAGGCTTATAGGCTATTCACTCTAGAAACTTAATTCATAAGGAACTAAAATCTCTAAATATTCTACTAGATGAGGAATATTAACCCAAAATACTATTTTTAGGATTATTCGATAGTAAACTATTATTAACTGCAATAGAATAAAGAGGATTACATCAATGAATGGCCCCTGAACAGTTTTAATAAAAAATTACTTAAAAGAGTCACATCTTTAGGTTGTATCGGAGTGGAAATATTCATCGAAGGATTACTTTATCCAAATATAAATGAATAAGAATAGCTAAAGTAAATAGTTTATAATAATAAAATGATTCCTATGTTTTCAAGAGAAATATTATAAGAACCTGAATTAACTGATCTGTTCTACAGATGCTTAGCTTTCGACGAAAATATAAGACCAGATATTGATAGTTTTATAAGTTAAATTGAAAGGCTAAAGTTAAAGTGAAATTTATAAAGATAAGCTGGTGATATTAGTTAGTAAGAAAGGAATAAAATGATGAAGGAAGTATAGGGATAAAACATATAAAGTTAAAGTGGAGATTAGTAGAGTAACTCATAAGATTAATTGCAAGAGATAATGTTTGGGAATATAAAAATAAGTGAGAAGAAAGAGAAGAAGAGTTGAAGGAAAACTTTTAGAAGAAGATATTATTAATTTTAATGCTTTTAAAATTATACATATTAACTAACAAGAGTTAGAAATATATCTACATCTAAAATAATCATAATGTTGCTTTTTGTCTTGCAAATGAAAGAAAGTAAAATCTTAGTTCCAATCTTGAAAGAAATGATTTCTATATTATTCAGTTAAATGTTGAAAATAACTGATATACCTAGCTATCATTTTAGTTCAAATAAAATAATTTCAACATTTTAATCTACTTACCATAAAATCATTTACTCATAAATATCAAGAGTTATCTATATCACGATAACTAATCCCATTCTACTTTAACTGCAATCTTAACTATCTTAGTTTATCTTCCATCATAATTCTTATTAGACTCTATATTTAGACTTAAGCTTAATCTTGCTTCTATAATTTGAAAGTATCTTAAGTAGTTTATTGATTAATATCCAAAAATAAAGTTTACTAAAGCATTATTTCCATTTTATTTAACTAGCAAAATATTAATATATTAATAGAAATGAAAAAAGATTCTTCTTACTCAAACTGATTTTATGAGTTTCAAGCTCAGCTTAGCTTATAGATACGTATGATACCTTTTCTTCAATTATGCCATCGTAATTTTAATCTATAGCCACTATGATACACTTATTTAGGATTTTTCTTAGAATTTCACTAAGAGAAGATTTGCTGATAGTAGGTCTGATATTTAAGTATATTAAAATTTTCGATTATATATTTTTGAGATTTCAGTGGAAAAAAGAATTATCATGCGGAATTTAATATGTAAAAATGAACTTGCACTTCCTTCTAAGCTATATAACTTAAATGATTACTCTAAATAGAAAAAGTGAAAAAAGTATATTCTAAATGTTGATCAAAGCCAACGGACAGTAAGACTTAGAAAAGATAAGGTTAAACTCTGTAATCTTAAAGAGTTTGGGTAAGTACTTAAAGAAGTCGAAGGAATAAAAATAGTTAAAGAAATGAAAGGCTTGAGAGTTTAAAATCTTTAACCGAAACTTAGTTACTCTTAAGAGACTGAAAATAGTTTTAAATAGAAGACAAAAGAACGAAAGAAGAGGTGAATGAGAAATTTTTGAAGAAAGATAAGGCTAAGCCAAGTAAAAAATGGAGCTTAACTGGTTTTAAAAAGAAGTTGAAATAATGAAAGTAGCTGAAGAAATAAAGGAGTTAAACGTTAAAGGCGCAAAAGTAATACTTTGCTACGTTTAAGAACTTGATCAAGATTAATAAGAAATTGAAGGAAAGAAAGAAAGAAGCCTATGAACCGAAAGGCTTAAAAAAGGATAAGGATAAACTCAGATAACTTTAAGAGCTCAATCTAGTTTTAAAAAGAGTTAAGTATGTTGAAAGCATTCATCAAAAAAAAAGTTTGAAAGATAAAAATATAGTTAATCCTGAAATTTTAGAGATTTCAATCAAGTTAAAAAAGGTAAATAGATCTCAAAAAAAGAAAAAAAGAAAATTTCTTTTTTTATAAAAGAAATAATTAGAAATGAAAAAATAAGAAAATATTCGAAAAAATGAGAACGAAATTTTATGTATGGAAATCAAAGGAAAGACAAAAAATTTTTCACTTGAAGAGCTTGATTGAGAGCAAAATTAAATCAAAGTAATGAATTAAATGAAATGAGTGATTATTAAGAGCAAGTTCAAGTCAAAACTTGTTTCATTGAAGAGATAGACTTCGCTCTATATTTAAAACAAAGTAAAAAATCTAGCTGATGAAAAGAGCTATCCTTAAGATAAGACTCAAGTTTTTACTTTTTTCCTTGAAAAGCTTGATTGAGCTCTAAAAAAAAATCAAATCAACGAATCTATCTGGGTAGTTAACCAACTTAATTTTCACAGTTATGAATACTAAAGCGACTCCTTATTTTAGAAGTAAACTCCATATTAAAAACTAGTAATTAAAATGTTTATAACGAAGTAAGTTCCATTAATGAAACTTATTTTCAGATAAAGGGAAGTATAATAATAATTCCAGTAAAAATACTTTTAGCAAGCTAAAAAGATGTAGGATATGCTTTTAATAAGTTAGCTTATTAAAATTAATGAATTAAGTTTCAAACATAAAGGATGAATTCATGAAAATTGTTTTTTAATTAAAAGTTTTTTAAATAGTTAGTTCAATTTAAAAACTCAATTCTCAAGAATTAAATTATTGCTGTATCTTCTATAAACTCCAAGATAAGCCAATAAAGCTGTATTTTAAGATGAATACCAATTTTAAGAATCTATATTTATTTAAGAACCTAATTTGTGTATTCTATACGTTGCTAACAATTATTTAAATTGGTTAAAAAGTAAAAATAGCAATGAAGCCAAAATAAATACCATTTTCATTAATTTGATTTTAAAAATTAGACCAAAAGTTTAAAATTTATTAAGGGGTCCACTGCTATTACATAAAATAGCATGAATAATAAAATAGATATTAAATTACAAGCTTAAAATATTTGGAATTAAAACTTCATTTACATTTCAATTTTAGTTATTAAGAATAAAGTCCAAAACTATAAATGACTAGGTAAGATTATCTATAAATATTTATATCTAACTTTGCTTTATAGCATGCTCTCATATGCTATAATTAGATAAATAGAAGTTATACGCCTCTATTAAACTTTGCATTTTAATTATATTTTTCAGCACTGTATCTTCTAAAAACCTTAATAAAATAACTATTTTTTACTTTAAATTCTATCTCACTGTTTTAATTAAACATTACAAGACTTTTTGTCTTATATCATTTCCTAGTCTAAACCAGTATAACTGTTGCGAGGAAGATGCCTATTCCGGATATCAACCTCGTTTAATCTAACATGAACTTAATAATAGTGTGATACAAACTTTTTCTAACTTAATTAAAGCAAACTATATTAAACACATACTAGTAATATTTCTTTTTTAAGATGTTTTAACATGATATATTTAAATAGTTATAAGTATTGGATTCTTTATTCTTATATTTGCATAATATTCATTACACTGTTAAAAAATATAAATATCAAACTAATATCAAATTAACTAGTAGATAACCAAAGAATTAATTTAGATAGAAATTATCCCTATAAGCATAGACGCTTACTTTAGGTTAGACACTTACTTTAGGTTTTAAATGTAACTTAATGGGTGTAATAGCTTTATCAACTCCTAGAATAAAAGGCATTTCAAGGCTGTTTTAAAAAATTATCTCCTTCTTGAAGTTGGACTATGAAACTTTTGGGATTTATAACAGTAGATAGTATATGAAACCTACCAAGGCTCTGTTTATAAATGCAAGAGAAACAATTCTGAATGAGGAAAGTAGCTCATCAGTGATAGAGTAAATGACTTTAGAAAAGATTTAGGAACTAAATTCTTAAGTCTCTTCCTCAATAATAGCAAATAACTCGAAGAATCTACTATCTAATGAATTCTTAGGCGATTAGAATAAATCCCAATATTAAAAAATTGTAGATGAATAAGAATCCCATAGTCTTAAAAAGAAGCGAAATCTTTATTTATTGAGCTATCTAGAGTGCTTTAAAAAGGAAAAATATATTTAAATTTGGGAAGAATAGAGAAATTAAAGCAGCTTAATAAAAAGATTAATAAAGAATCAGAGGTTGTTGGTAATAGCAAGCAACAGAAAAGTGAAGAGGAGTAGAATAAAGAATAGCCAAGCCAACTAAAAAGTGAAAAGCTTTTAATAGAAGGTAACATTTCATAGATCTGTAAAATTGATTAATTAAATTAATTTGCCAATTATATACGAGGCAGAGGATAACGAGGTATTTTACTGTGATAGGAAGGTGAAGATAGAACAAATGAATTTAGTAGAAGAAAACTTAATCAAAAGCTAGAAATTTAAATTTGGGAAAGCTAAATATTAAAAGAAAACTTTCTAGTCAATTAACATGATAAGAGAAGTTAACAGCATTCTATATGAAAGCTTTCTATCTCCATATGTACTTGAAAATGTAAACTCATATTAATTATGCCAAATCATCAAATTACAATCATAGTTTAAATAAAAGTTCTACAAGAAATTATTTGAAGTAAAGCCTTAGTAAGAAAATGAAATGAAGCTACTAAAGAGAAAAGTAAAGAAGTCATAAGATATCCAGTAATTTTATGCATCAATCTATAGGAACTAGGGTGATATAATAATTAAGGCTTTACCTATAGACAAAAATAAGTAGTGAGTAGTATAGAAACTAATATAAATAAAGAGTAAATTTTCCAGTCAATCAAATCTTGTAGACATTTGTAAAATTATGGATCAAGTATAGATAAGGGATATGTTATTATAGTTGCAGAAATAAGATGTTTAAGAGAATTTTATGATGAATTAATAGTAAAATATGGAGATTGAAAGGAATTAGAATTAAATTTAAAAGTCACAAAATTAGGGTACTAAGAATGGAGTAGTATAAAGTAAATTTTAAGTAATTCAGACTTAGAAAGGTTATAAGGAAAAAAATTTACTTTAGAATATCAATTTTGAAAATAGAAACTTAATGGGGAGGAATCTAATGTTAACTGAAAGGTTATAATACTTAGAACAAGCTGAAGAAGAGATAAAAAATCTCTGAGCATGATAAAAGCAAAGAAGTTTCTGAAAAAAATGAGGAAAGAGAGAAATCTGAAAATATTAAAAATATCGAAGGTAGGGAAAAAAACAAAAATATTGAAATTAATGAAAGTAGAAAAAATTGAAGATACTAAAAATACTGAAAATATCTCTGGTAAGCAAAGAACTGAGAAATGGAAAATAACACAGGCAGGAAAAAGAAAGAATAAATTGAAAGCAATAAAGGTAGAGAAAAGTCTGAAGAAACTGAAAATAATGAAGATCGGGAAAAGTCCGAAGAAAATGTCAACAATGTAAGTATTTAAGCTCAAGACTATAATTTATAGCAATTTATCAAAGAAATAAATAGTTAATACGAAGTTTTGGACTAAGACAAGTTATGAGTTTCAATCTGTGAAAAATCTTGTACGATTAAAATTAATACCCAAGATTTACTTAACACAAATGGATTTATAATTTATATGAAAATAAAGAAACTGACATAAGATATTCAATCTTCTTTTAGAACTCAAAGAAAAAGATCATTATGGATAGAAGTGAGCTAATCAACAAATTCCTCTGCAACATAGAATTTTCAGATTAACAGATAGATTTTATGAAATACATCAGTCACATTATTTGTAAGAATTCTCACAAGATAAACGACAAAAACCTGAAGCTTCTAGCCTATTATCAGAAGCATTTGTATAATTTTAATCAGTAAAAAATTTTGATAGTAGCACTTTACGAATAAGATCTTATTTTGTATTTACAAAGAGCTTACGAGGGTAATGGAAAAAGCTAGAAGAACATTTATGACTGCGTAATAAGAATGTTAGAGTATATGAAAATATTCGAATATAAAAGAATGCCTCTGCTACGGTCCATGTGCTGATATTTTTAGCAAGTTATGTTAATTATTTATTTACACATCCTAATGAAAATAAGATACAGCATTTTTAAAATTGGTGCTAGGATATTAAAGTCTACTAATTAGTCTCTTTAATTCTAAGCATAATTAAGTAGTCAAATATAGCTTAAATTAATAAATTGAAGTTTCAAGTCTAATTTAAATAAGAAGATAGTAGTATTAATAATTAATTATTAAGATATAAAGTTTAAGTAATTAAATATCTTACTCTATTAATCTAAATTTAATTTAAGTTCACAATATCATTTAACTATAAAATCAATTAAAATTAGTATAAATCTAAATGCTTGAGTAAATCAAGTCTCTTCAAGTGTTGCTACTTAAGAAAGTAACTTTTAGAATTACTTTCTCGTTCATATGCCTTAGTAGGGCTAAAGGACGGCTTTTAGATGTCTTTCCTTCTGATTATGATTTAGATTTTTTTCATTTCCAAGACATTTTCAGCATAGCTTTGTATATTTTTTTATTCTAATGCTCTAATATAAACTAGAGAATTTCTTCATTTTCTACTTGGAGTACTCTCAAGATTTTAGACTAATCAAAAATGCTTTTCCGTGCTTACGCTTCACATAAAAATTTTGGCTATTCTTACCTTGATATTTTTGCTATTGCTGGAAAATAAATCGATTTCCGTCTTCTTTAGAGCTAGAATTAATAATAATTATCAATTCTAGCTCTTGATTTTAATATTAACATTCTTCAATTCCTTTTCTATATTTGCATTCTTAATTTAAATAATAGCTGACTGATATATCTAATCTTTTCTTCATTTAGATTGCCTTTTCAATCCCGGTACTCTTTTCTTTACCTAGAAATGCATTAGTTTTTTAGCAGAAAATGCAGTCTCTAACTCTTTAATGCATTTTAAAACTAAATTTTCTTTCTAAGTCCCCACCCTTCGATTTAAGGGATATTTGAAAGCAAAAGAGGGTCAGAAAAACTAGTTTTAAGTTACTTAATAAATTCTTAATCTACTGTGCTCTTAATAACAACCTAAAGTATATTTTTAAATCCTTATACTTATATATTAGCCTTTTTATTTCAGTTTGTATATCTAAATTTACTAATAAAGCATTTATTTACTGTTATAATTAAGAAAGAAAGAGTTAAGATGCTAGATTAAGACTTATTATTTTTATTATGTATCAAGTAGAGCTTTTATATCAATATTTCTTGTTGTGTATTATCAGATCTCTTTTCTAACCTACGTGTGTTCGACAAGAGAGTTAATTAGCTTGCACTGGTTGGGATTCTTTGCCAAAAAGATTGAATACTCCAGCCAAGTTTTTCCAGGTGGATTTTTCACGAGTAATTCAGCTTATTCTAAGGAGCTATCCCTCAACGTATTTAACCTGATGCTAAACAAGAAAATTACTATTAAAAAAGAAATAAGACAGCAAAATTAGCTTCTAAGACTATATTCGTGAATCAAAAGAAAAAGGAAAGATAGTTAAAGCTATTTAGAAATACTTTAGAAAAGAGCAGAAACTAGAATTTTTAGTTAAAACTCCATTCAGCGTGAGATCTACGAATTAGCTCTCAAAGTAAGTCTAAGTATTAATAAAACTGAAAATCTGAAAAGTCTAAAAGTAGAAGTTGAGTAATGACTACGAAATACTTGAGAGATCTGATCTAGTTCTCAAATGAAGTCTAAGTATCAAAAAGCTGAAGAAATTAAAAGACTGAAATAAGAACTTATATTAAAGACTTAGTTATAATCGAGTGCTCTGATCTTGTTTTCAAAGTAAGTCTGAGTTGAGTTAAAACCAAAGAATTTAAAAAACTGAAAGATGAACTTATAGTTAAGACTCCGTTCGTCTTAAGAGAGTGTTATTTTCTAAAAATTGATGAGAGTCCTATAAGAAATTCAACTTATCTCTAATCTAGTTCTCAAAATAAATCTAAGATCTAAAAAAGTTTGAAAGTAGAAGTTGATACAAGATTCCGTTCTACTAATAGCATGCTTAAATAATAAAAAAAATCTGAGCATCGAAAAAATGAAGAAGTTAAAAGACTGAAATTACAACTTTGAGCTTAGTATCTGCTCATCTTAAGAACTCTGATCTAATTCTCTAAATAAGTCTGAGTATCGAAAAACTGAAAAAGTTAAAAGACTGAAATAATATTTAAAGCTAAGACTCAGATATCTTGAGAGCTCTATTCAAGCTCTCAATATTATTTCAAATTATAAAAAAAGCTGAAGATCTTAAAAGAATGAATCTATAACATTGAGCAAAGAATCCGATATACATTAGAGCTCTTATCTAGTTCTCCAAAATTAGTCTGAGTATCGTAAAGATGATGAAGTTAAACTACGGAAATAGAAAATCTGAGAGAAGACTCCGATATTTTTTGAGCTCTGGAATAGTTCATAAAACAATTCAGAGTTGCGTTAAAGCTGAAAAGCTAAAAAAACTGAAATAAGATTTTTGTGAATAGAAACAGAAATATTTAATAGCTCTGATCTAATTATAAAAAAAGTATGATAGAGATAAAACTTAAGAAATTAAAAAATAAAAGACGAACTACAAGCGAAGAATCCGAAATATTTTAGAGATCTTTACTAGTTCCAAAAAATTAAAAACATCGAAAAAGTTAATGAAGTTAAAGTACTAAAATAAATCTTTGAGTTAAGACTCGAATATTCATGCGTTCGGCACTAGTTCTAAATAAATCAGACAAAAATATTGCTGATAAACTTAAAAAACTGTTAACAGACTTTAAGTAAAGACTCCGTCATATATACGATCTATGATTTTTTCTAAAATTAAATCTGAATATCGAAAGTGCTGAAATACTAGAAGATTGAAGGAAGAACTTTATATTGAAATCCGTTATCCTTGAGAGCTCAGATAAAGTTCTCAAATATAATCTGAATATCGAAAGTACTGAATTACTAAAAGCCTAAAAGAAAAACTTTAAAATTTGAATTCGTTCTCAAGGAGAGCTCGGAAATTTTTCTTAAATATAATCTGAATATCGAAAGGACTGAAATACTAAAAAACTAAAAGAAAAACTTTAAGTTTGGAATCCGTTATTCTTAAGAGCTCTGATCAAGTTCTCCAAAAAAGTCTGAGTTGAGGTAAAGCTTAAGAACTTCAAGAATGTAAGAACAACTTTGAGTTTGAAATCCGTTATTCTTGAAAGCTCTGTTCTTGTTCTCAAAATAAGTCTGAGTTGCGAAAAAGCTGAAGTACTTAAAGAATGAAAGTACAACTTGTTGTATAGACTCAGTTTCAGTTGAGAGCTTTGGTCTAGTTCTAAAGATTTTGTCGGGATAAAGTTGAAGAACCTAATAATTGAAAGAAGAACTTTGAATAAAAACTCCATTTGTTTGAGAGTTTATATTCAGTTCTAAAAATTATTAATGATAAATTTTAAAAGCGGAAGATTTTAAGGTTGAACATTGAGTTAAAAATAGTTTCTGCTTGAGAGCTTGGTCTAGTTCTAAAAAAGAGTCTCATTGGGGATAAATTTGAAGAACCTAGAAGATTGTAAGTAGAACTTTGAGTAAAAACTCAATTCTATGTGTCTAAGAAATTTCTCACTCTCATTCCTTTTAACATATTCTTACTTAAGATTTCTGAAAAATACAAAATAATTTAATTTGTTTGGATTTCTGCTGGAAGGAGTCTTTGATTGTAGCTCTTTTCTTCTAAAAATTTTTAAATAGATAAATTTTTCTCTTTTAGCAGTTCCGATCTTCGTATGCTCGTTTATTTTTTTTTTCTTTCTTTTTTTTCTACATTTTAAAGATTTTCACAGAGCTTTTGTCTTAGTAAATGTTCTAACTTACCTATTTTTTTTGATAGTAAGATTAGTTTACAGATTCTGTCCCTTTTTTTTAGTGCATTCCTCCTTGTAGTTTTTCAAGATTTTACGATAGAGATGTTTTTCTTAAAAATATTATCAAAAATCTGATTAAGTTGTAAAGCTCTTTCATGTCTTTTTTAAATTTACCAAACAGTCAAGATTGGCGGCATGCAGATTGTAGATAGGTGCTTGATATAAGAGACTAATATTGTAGTATGTATGTAATGATAGATATTTGAATTTATAATGGTTAATAATAATTTTTGATGGTAACTGTTATAAATTACCTTTATAAGCTTTTTTAATCTAAATAATAATAAAAATGTAAGCGTTACCAAAATGCTTAATCTGCTTAGAAGATTACAACTTAACTAATGCTCTTCCAACTGTCTTACCTTGTGGACATATTTACTGTGGTTTGTGTTTGAATACTGAGTACTGATTATAAGGCATAATGTAATGTCCTATTTGTTAAAAAGGATTCCATTTTAGATTTGAAGACTTACCTTAAGAAAGTGATTTAATAAGAATGATATTTTAAAACTAATAATACATATAAAAGATTTAAGATGCTAGATAGAAATTAAAAGAGATAAGGAAGTAAATTATGCAAAAATCTAAAACCATTACAACCAAATTATCTAACATTACTAATACTCTCATTATACCATATACTAATATCATCCAATACACTACTATCATTAACCTACTTTTATCTACAACTAATAACACTCAAATATTATACAATCATCCTAATTCCCTATTTACTAATATCTAAAACCAACTATAATCTAATCTAACTATAACAGTCTAACTATATTCCACTATATAACCACCTTTAATACAAAACCTATCTAAATTAACTTCAAATTATATCACACAAATAAGATACAAACTATAATAGAATACTAAGCAGCAAAAACTAAACATTATACAGACTAATAAAGATAAACTAAGCTAATAGTTACATTTTATGTAATCTAACTATATTCACTTTTTTAATTGAAAAATTTAAAAATTAAGCTTATTTAACTTTTAAACAGAGTAATTAAGATAAGTCTAAGTTTAAATTATAATTCCTGATTACAGTAAAAGTATAGAATATAAAATAAGTTATATTTAATTGGAGGATATAACTAAAATTAAAATAAATGAATAAAATAAACTTGATAATTTGATTTCGAAGGTAATAATATAAAACTTAGTGATCTAAATGAGGGAAGAAGTGTTTTTGGAATAGCAGCAGCTTAAAAATATATTTATGTGGTTGGAGGATTTGCTGACATAAATAAAATGCTATAATCAGTAGAAAAGTTATAGATAGAAAACTAAAGCAAATGATAAAAATGCTCTTAATTTCCATTCTAAATAATTTGGTAAACTTTAGTAGTAGATAAAGATTAATAAAATATTTATTCTTTTGGAGGTGGAAATTAGAAAGGATAAGCTTTAAAAGATATATGAAAGTATAACATATAGAATGATAGATGGAGTAAGTAAAATTTGAATCTTCCTGAAACTGTTGGCTCTCCTATAATTTGTTTAGAACCTTTTGTCATATTTGGAGGTATAATAAATCCATTTACGAAAGAATATTCAAGAAGAATATATAAAAGAAACAAAGAATAATGGCAATAAAGTTAAATTTTTAAAGATATTGAAGCTTTAACGGAGATGAAAATAAGAGGTGTCTATGGTTATGTTTTTGCTATAGAATAGCCAAGAATTTCAATAATGAGGATTGATTTAGAAAAATTGAGTTATAGAAGTGTTAAAAGCCATAACTGATAAACATAATAATAATATTTATTTTATTAATATTATTTATAATAAATATAGTTTTATATATAAAGAAGTAGTTTAAATATCTATAATTAAGTAAATATGTTACTACTTATTAATATGGTTAATATATACTTATTGTTTTCTTATTTTTATAACTAAGTTTTTTTGTATGTTTAAGTGTATATATGATTTTGATATATTAGGTAATGTAGTTATAGCTATATAGTTAACAATAAAGACTTAGCAATAATTTAGTATATTAATTAAATGATTATCAAAATGTATTAGATAAATTATGATTTCCTATACTATTTTCTAAACATTATTTTCTTTACTAACTCTTTTTAAAGCTTAAATAAATAAAGAATCAAATTTTATCTAAACATCTTTAAAAATCTATTATTCAAATATTATCATTATTAAGATACTAACATACAGCTTATAACATACCAAAATATATTCATAACAGTCTTTAATACATCCTTATATTTAAATTATACAAGTACTACTTAGATTACTCTAATATTTATCTAATCAAAGCCATAATCAAATTATCATTAAGCTATACCTATATCTAAATACTAATTAAGTCATTACTACTATCATCAAGTCAATATCTTCAAGTCTAAAATACATTATTTCCTTTAATCATTTAAACTAGCAACTAAATATACTTAAAATTTCCTTATATATACAATAATAAAATCAGGCCATTATAACCCTATACTTTAGATAAAATTTCAATCATAATAAATAAATAATAATAAATAAGAAGTATTAAAGTATTATAGTTAATTAAAAAAAAATTGATTAATCTCTTCGACTCTCAAAAAATTAACTTAGAAACCTAAAGAGAAAAGCGGCAAAAGAAATTTAGAAAAAATAATAACAATAGGAGGAGTCAAGCTCTTCTTCAGAAGGTAAAGTTATGAGAGGATAAATAGAGATAAGTTAACCTAAAAACGAAACTAATCAAAAACTTTAAATTTAATTAGACCAAATGTAAAAAGTAATCTCAAATTATGAAGAAACAACTTACAACTTAGGTGAAAAAATACGGGAACTAATGAGTAACATAGAAGATTAGAACAACGAATTACTAATACTTAGAAGATAACTTATTTGTAGCAAATTAATAACGGAAGAATAACTCTGAACTTAATCATAATAAAACTTTATATACGACACAAAAATGGAAATAGAAAAAATACCAATAGAATTAAAAACAGAATTGAATCCAGAAAAAGAAATGATTGCTACAAGTTTCATTAAAAGATTAGAAAATATAGAAAATAAATTATCATAAAAAAGAACGAAATAAAGACAATAATAAAAACTTTGTTGATGTTGCAAATCAAATCAACATATTTTAAAAAATTGCTGATAATGAAAGAAAATAAACGAATAAGAGCAGAAAAGAACATGGAGACAACTCAATAAACTATGAATAACTCCAACAGGGATCTACAAATAAAAGCTTTTTGCAAGACCACTTGAACGGTTACAGTGGTAACCTTCCACTTAATAAAAAGGTCGTGGATCACACCCACGTTAAAAAAACTGTCCGCAGGAACTGATTGCAATTCCAGAGAATGCAAAACTCTATTAACTTTAAGTATATTATTATTATTATTAGATAGAAAATTATTTGATAATATTATAAGCTTTAGTTATTAAATATTTATTCATAAAACAGCAAAAATAAACTTAATAGTATTGGAATATAAACTATTTTAATTTCTATTAGCAAATAATTTAAAAACATTTCATTTTTTTAAGTCAAGATAAGCATTTTAATACATTTAGAAATTATTTATAATTGAAAAGATTGTGGGAACTGATATTGGATTTCTTGACTAAACTTTCATCTTTTTATGGCTAGGAACAAGTTCCTTTTCTGTCGTTGAGAAAGTCACTGACCAGAGTCATTTTCTGAAGGGAACGCTGTCTTTGAGATTATCCGCTTTTGGTAGGAGCTTGAAGCCTGGTTGCTCATAGCGATGGAGCTCTCTTGAAGCTGTACCTGGAGTACAATAGGATACCCCCGTTATTCCATAAAAAGAGAGCGTCGGGTCGTGCAATCGAAAAGGAGTTTCCGGTCCAAAAACTCTTTTAGTTGAAATTAATTAATTAATTTAAAAATTAAAGATATAAAAATATTAAATCCATAAAGCTTATTAAATTATTAAGCACATGCAAAACTTATATATTCCTAAAATCAGAAATCAATCTTTTTAAATTAAGCATTTATCTAAATATAAATGTTCAAACAGATCTAAGAGCAATCAAAACCTTATTCTTTGCATTATACAAAGATAAAGTAACTTAGACTCTTTAAAGTTTTGAAATCTTAATAATCGATATTTAATTTTGTATTAATAATAGATCATCTTTTTATCTATGAAATCAACGAGATTTAGAAAATATTTATAAAACTTAAAAATACTTAAAAAATTAATTTTTTAGAAATAAAAAAGATATAAACATTTTAATTCTTAAAAAAAGTATTTAGAAAACATTATAAGACAATATAAAATAACTTATAAGTAGAAAAACATTTAAATATACTTCAGAAACAAATCGAAATTAAAAAATATTGTTTCCAGAAAGAAAGTAAGAAAAGCATAAAAGAAATTGGATTTTGAAATAAAGCAAACTAAAAATTTAAGTTAAAAAATAATTAAAAAATAGGATATTAAAAGAAATAAAAAATATTTACTTTAAATAAAAAAAATATAATTTTGAATAAAATAATAGTGAATTGTAAATTAAAACAAAAGTCTAAATAAATTAAACTAGAAATTTAATCTCTTAAATTTATCAAAAATCCTAGACACAAATTTATAGTTAAAAATTGTAATATAGGGAAAATAAAAAATGAGCATAAATAATAATAAATTTGATTATAGAGCGCGTAGCCCTCCTTGGTACGCAGTTTTTTCCATATTTCAATATATATCTGCTTCTTCAAGTAAGCCTTCAGGTAATAGAAATTCTTCTCTTATTAGTTACATATCTTCATCATTTTCCTCTACATTATGCTAATTTTTAATATTTAAAAATTAAGTTTTTAATTTGCTTTTTTAATATTTTTTATCTTAGTTTTATTTCTTAATGGTTGCTTAAAGACGATTTAGTTTTTTTCTTTTTATCTTATAAGTATATTACTATTTTTTAATAAGGAATTTATTTAAATTATTTCTACATTTTAGTTTCTTACTTTTATTAGTATTTTTTGAATTTTTTTAGATTTTATTTGATTTAGAGATACTTTTATTCTAAATTTTTTCAAAACTTTAATTTTTTTAAACTTGAAAACCATCAAAAATTTATTTTTTTTTTTGCTTTTTTAGGTCGAATTATAAATTTATTTCCATTTTTTTTCTTTTAAGATAGGAAAAGATTTATAAAGTTGCTTTTCAATTTTTTCTTTCTTATAAATTTTTTTCAGATATTTTTATTTAGTTTTTTTTATTTTTCATTTACATTTTCTTTCATCATTTTATTTTTTATTGTGAAATTAAAAAATCATACAAAATTTAGAATTTTTAATTTCTTTTTATTTTTTGCAAGGTTATATTTTTTGACATGATATATTACTTTATTCTCTTCTTTTTAATATTTAACTCTGGACAATCTCTCAACTAGATTTCGATTGAATATGTTTGATTTTCATATAAGATAATTTAATTAAAGCTATTTTATTTTAGTTTAAAATTATTGGAGATTTTTCATTTAAAATACTTAGTAGGAAACTATTTTAATAAATCTTCTAATTTTGAAATATTTTTCATTTAATATAATTTTATTTTAAGATTTAAAATAATTATTCATAATTTAGTCTTTCATTTTTTCAAGCAAACTAAAATTTAAAATTTTTTTATTAACTTTTTTCTTAAAAATTTTTAAAAAAGATTTTTAATTAAATTTTTCATTAGATGACAGTTTTTAGTTTATGCGAATTTCTATTATCTTTTAAAAAAGAATAATTTTATTAAATTTTTTGAATGTAAAAATAACAGAATATTCTGAAATATCTTTTTAATCAAAAGCATTAATTATTAAATTTATCAAAAATAAATTTTTAAAGTTCTTTTTTAATATCCTTTCTATATTTATTTTATAATTGTGTTTATTATTTTACAGTTGTGCTTATAAAAAATTTTAATTTTATTACAAAAATCTTAGGTATATATATCTTTAAGCGGAAAGGGTAATTTTAATTTTTAATTATTTAATATATTTATTCTAATCTATCTATTCTTCATCTTACAATTTTCCAATCTATTTTTTAAGAAATATGCAATGAAATATTATATAATATAAAATGGAAGTCGGCCACATCAGATAAATTAGCAGGTAATCTGGTGCAGTGTATAGTGAATTGCGAGTAATCTCGCACTAGATGCCACCACGGGGAAGAGTGGATAAATTCCGTTGAGACATGCCTAACTTACCCCGAGGTTCTCTCTAGTAATATGAAAGTTTGACTGACGGGCCTTCTAATTACCGATTTAATAACTAATTCTTATTTGAGCCTTATTCAATAAGACTGAAACATTTGACCCAAGATTTAAGAATAATTTTTAATAAGAAGATTCCCCATTTGGAGAAGCTGACATGACTCATTGGACTTCTAGAATTTTAGCAAGAAACATGAGAATATTTTTTTTATTATTAAATATTAATATTGAAAGAGATACGCGCCAATGAGGGGCTACGCGCTCTATAATAATTTATTTATGACATATTTTAATAAACATTATTTAAAAGAAAAATTCTTCAATAAATAATTTAATTTATATTTTAAAATTTCTTTAACATTTTTTTAAAAACTTTTTTCATTTTTTAATTAAATATCCAGAAATTTAAAATCTTAATCAGTTCCAAAAATATATTCTACTTTAAATTGCATATAAAATAACAAATCTATTTTTCAAAAATCTTAACTTCAAATATTTCATTTTGAGTTTTTAAATTCATTTTTAGGAGTTAAAATTTATAAAAATTGAATTTTGAAGAAAAGTTCTAAAAATAATAATTAAAGCTAAAAAATTAAAAAAATAGATAATTGATAATTAAAAAAATTAAATGAAATCAAATTTTAAAAATTTATAAAATACCAACCTGAAAATAACTAGGTTATCTTCCATAGTCTCTTATAAAATAAAAAAGATAAGTAGAAGAACCTAAAATTTTTACCAAGTTTACTACCTTTCATATGTTTGCTAAAATTAATCGAAATTCTTTATTTCAAAAACTAAAAAATTTTAGCATATTCCCCTTTATACTAAATACATTATATCAATTTAATTCACATTAAATTATTTTTCATATAGATAAATATGACAACCTTTAAATCAAATCTACTTCACTTTCATATACCTAAATTTTTAATAATAAACAATAAAAAAGACTTTTATATTAAATAATTGCATGCACACAAATGAGATATTATTAACTATATAAAACTTAAAAGATTTTTATATTTATAAAGTCTTTACTTTATAAATACTTACAGGAATTTACTTAATTTTATCAATTATCTTCTTAAATTGTAAAAATTTATAAGTCTTAAATATATTTGCTTGCTCAGTTAGCAATCTTCCACTTTCTAACAGTCTTGTCATTAGCTCCAGATACTAATCACTTGTTATCTCTACTCAAAGCCACAGTATTTACTTTACATGTATGACCTTATAAATTACATTCGCACTCACCCTATGAGAAATTCCATATCTTAATAAGTTTAACTTGATTTCCTGATATTATGAACTTATTATCCTTACTTATTAACACTCCACCATAACGATTTTCTGGTATAGTTCTTATACATTATCCTGTCTAGAAATCCCATATCTTAAATGATTTATCACCAGATCCAGATACTATAAAGTTATTATCATTTGATAACACTACAGATTATACATAATCTGAATGACCAGTCAAAGTTCTTATACAGTTTCCAGTTTGAAAATCCCAAACCTTAATAGTTCTATCTGAAGATGCCGATACGATCCATTTCAAGCCACTTTTTATTGCTATTTAATTAACTCAATTCGTATGTCCATTCAAAGTTCTCATGTAGATTCCAGTACAGAAATCCCAAATCTTTATCGTGCTATCTGCACTTCCAGATATAATTCATTTCTGGTCAATTGTTATTGCTACTGATAAAATTTAACCCTTATGTTCATTCAAAGTTTTTATAAAGTTTCCAGTCTGGAAATCCCAAATTTTTATCGTTTTGTCTCCACTTCCCGATACAATTCATTTCTGGTCATTTGTTATTGCTATCGATCTAATGTAATCCGTATGTCCATTCAAAGTTCTCGAACATGTTCCAGTCTGGAAATCCCAGATTTTTATCGTTTCATCGTCAGATGCTGAAATTATTCATTTCTAGTCTTTAGTTATTATTACTGAGTTAACTACGTAAGAATGTCCGGCCAAAGTTTAGTCTAAAATATGAAAGAATTACTTTTAGATTAGTTGTAGATAATTTTATTTTCAACTTTTAAAAGCTCAAGTTTGGCAGGATTTCGTATTTAAAAAGAAGAAAGGCATTCTGCCTAGGGAAATATTTCTTTGTCTTAGAATTTTTCTTAAAAAGATACTTTTAACAAATTGTGCTTCTTTATTTTCCATTTTTATTTTATAAATTATTTTAATAATTACTCAATTAAAACAATCCATCTTATGAAAATACTTCTCATTACTTAAATTAAACACTATTATATTTAAATTATTGATTAGAATCTTGGATATAGGTACTTTAATATTAAAACATAATTTAAAAAATGTATTTTTTACTTTCGTTTAGACTGATATTATTTAAAATAGTTCAGTTTAAATAAGTTTTGCAATTTTTATTTTTTTTGCTTTTAAATTATTTTATCAAAAGTCATATGCAATTATTTATATCCTTATTATAGTAACTTTGCCTTGCTTTTATTTATTATAGTTTATTTTAGTTTTAAATCTAAATTTTTTAATAAAAAACTTAGTTTCTTTTATAAACCCTTTTTATAATAATAATAAGTAAAATGTTAGATTAAAATACTTTTAAAATTGCTGCTATTAACTATTGTTTTTCCCTTGCATTTAATCATCAATTAAATACTATAACCTCCCATCATTTTAAATATAAAACCATAACTATAGTAAGTAAAAAAACTATAAAAATAGTTTAAACACAGTATTTATTTCCTTATTTTAGAAGCTATTATTTAACTATCCACTTTCTTACTACTAATTAATTTAAATTTATTATTTAACTAATCTCTTATTTAATTATTACAAAAGTAGTTTATTATTTTATAATTAATACTTAATATTAGTTAATTTGGCTATTTCAAACTAATAAATTAAATTAAATTGAAGAAAGGAAATAAATAAGAGTATCATGCAGTGAAATCCTTTTTTGATCTCTAATTTTAGTTTAAAACTTTTTTTAAATCAAATAAGCTTTACTAGGTTTAAGTAAGGCTATTAAGAAACTTCGCATAGCTATTAGCAAAATTTATATTCTAAATGTGAGTTTTTATTTAAATTGAGGGAGAAAAATAGAAAAGATAAGAAGCGCGTAGCGCCTCAATGGTGATTAGATCATTAATAAAGTTTTTAAAGTTAAAGAATTTATTTGCTGAAATCTTCCATAGTGCTAGCATTCCCTTACGAATCTTGTCTTATAAAGGGCTGTTATTTGAATTGCTCCCTAAGAGATTTTAGTATCTGGAATATTTCATCACTAACGCTACTTAATACCTCTACAGTCTTGTCTTCTCTTCTCTTGGCTCCTACCAGGAATCTTGTTTGTTCTTCGCCTATGGGGTAATTCCTGGTACCAGAATTTAAGTCAAATCAGTTGACGGATTGCTCCTCCCTATTTAAAATAAAATTTAATAAAGCATTAAGAAATTTTTAAACTTAGTTAAACTTTGTATTTGGTAAAAACATGTAAAAGTTACTAAGAAATAAAAACTTGTAAGGTTGAATATTTTATAATTAAGAGCTATTTAGTAATAAATAGACAAGGGAAAAGCTATTAATAAAGGAACTTTATTTGAAAGTTTAAGCAAATAAGACGAAGCTATACAGAGCTATTATACAGTTATTAAATTAGATCCTAGTTATGCAACTGTTTATATCAATAAAGGTCTCGCATTGGAGAAACAAGATAAATACTAAGAAGCTTTATAGAGTTATAATATAACTCTTAGAATAGATCCAAATAATGCAAATGCACATAATAATAAAGGTCTTGCATTGGAGAAGCAAGGTAAATATTAAGAAGCTATATAGAACTATAATATAGCTCTTCAAATAGAACTTAATGATGCAACTATACTTTGTATTAAAGCCTTAACTTTGGACAAACTAGGTAAATACTAAGAAGCTATCCAGAGCTATGATACAGCTCTAAAAATAAATCCTAATTACGCAAATGCACATAACATAACATAATTTATTAAAGTGACTTAACCTTTATTTAGTTTGCCACTAATTAGTTTATGAGTTTTAAGATGAAATGAATCGTTCAGGTCTTCTTCAGAGCTTGCTTCTTCTATTGCATATCGTGTTGTACAGATTTAACCTTTCTTGATCTTAGGAGTTTTTCTTCAATCTCAATTAGGTCCTAACATCTTCCTCGTCCTTCTTTTTTGAGTATTTACTATATCCAATAGTAATTAATCTCCACCGTATAATTTTGTCTTGTAAAGTATTCCTTCTGGAGAACAGTATAATTTTGTCACATTATTTCATATCTTTCAATTATTAGATTTTTGCTTCTTCTGAAAATACCAGCATCTTCTAAAGATGTGTCCAACCTTTTAGTAATAAAAACATCTTGTTTTACAATACTTTTAGTTATGTCATATTTTTAAGCATTTTTAGCATTTTTGGAATTTTAAAAAATTGACAATTTTTTTCTGATCCGAAAAAGAATTTAAATTTTGTTCTTCTATTACCGTAGAATCATTATTAAGATTAGAATTGTATGGTTTATTTATTTCTACTATTTTTTGCTCCGTTTTTTCCAGTTTTTAATTACCTTGCAACATCAAGACTTTAGTGCTCTCATATGCTATAATTAGATAAATATAAGTTATACGCCTCTATTAAACTTTGCATTTTAATTATATTTTTCAACACTGTATCTTCTAAAACCTTAATAAAATAACTATTTTTTACTTTAAATTCTATCTCACTGTTTTAATTAAACATTACAAGACTTTTTGTCTTATATCTTTTCCTAGTCTAAACCAGCATAACTGGTTGCGAGGAAGATACCTATTCCGGATATCAGCCTCGTTTAATCTAACATGAACTTAATAATAGTGTGATACAAACTTTTTCTAACTTAATTAAAGCAAACTATATTAAACACATACTACTAATATTTCTTTTTTAAGATGTTTAAACATGATATATTTAAATAGTTATAAGTATTGGTTTCTTTATTCTTATATTTGCATAATATTCATTACACTGTTAAAAAATGTAAATATCAAACTAGTATCAAATTAACTAGTAGATAAGCAAAGAATTAATTTAGATAGAAATTATCCCTATAAGCATAGACACTTACTTTAGGTTTTAAATGTAACTTAATGAGTATAATAGCTTTATCAACTCCTAGAATAAACAGCATTTCAAGGCTTTTTTGAAAATTTCTTTCCTTCTTGAAGTTGGACTATGAAACTCTTGGGATTTATAACGGTAGATAGTATGTAAAACTTACTCAGGCTCTGCTTATAAATGCAAGTGAGACAATTCAGAATAAGGAAATAGCTCATCAGTGATATAATAAATGACTTTAGAAAAAATTTAGGAACTAAATATTAAGTCTCTTCTTCAATAATAGCAAATAACTCAAAGAATCTACTATCTAATGAGTTCTTAGGGGCTTAGAATAAATCCCAATTTAAAAAATTGTAGATGAATAAGAATCCCATATTCTTAAAAAGAAGCTAAATATTTATTTACTGATCTATCTAGAGTGCTTTAAAAAGGAAAAATATATTTAAATTTGGGAAGAATAGAGAACTTAAAGTAGTTTAGTAAAAAGATTAATAAAGAATCAGAGGTTGCTGGTAATAGCAAGCAACAGAAGAGTGAAGAGGTTAGAATAAAAAATAGCCAAGCCAACTAAAAAGTGAAAAGCTTTTAAAAGAAGGTAACGCTTCATAGATCTGTAAAATTGATTAATTAAACTAATTTACCAATTATATAAGAGGCAGAGGATAACGAGGTATTTTACTGTGATAGGAAGGTGAAGATAGAACAAATGAATTCAGTAGAAGAAAACTTAATCAAAAGCTAGAAATTTAAATTTGGGAAAGCTAAATATTAAAAGAAAACTTTCTAGTCAATTAACATGATAAGAGAAGTTAACAGCATTCTATATGAAAGCTTTCTATCTCCATATGTACTTGAAAATGTAAACTCATATTAGTTATGCCAAATCATCAAATTACAATCATTTTAAATATAAATTCTATAAGAAACTATTTGAACTAAAGCCTTAGTAAGAAAATGAAATGAAGCTACTAAAGAGTAAAGAAAAGAAGTTATAAGATAGCCAGTACTTTTATGCATCAATCTATAGGAACTAGAGTGATATAATAATTAAGGCTTTACCTATAGACAAAAATAAGTAGTAAGTAGTATAGAAACTAATATAAATAAAGGGTAACTTGTCCAGTCAAACAAATCTAGTAGACATTTGTAAAATTATGGATCAAGTATAGATAAGGGATATGGTATAATAGTTGTGGGAATAAGATGTTTAAGAGAATGCTAAGATGAATTAATAGTAAAATATGGAGATTGAAAGGGATTAGAATTTAATTTAAAAGTCACAAAGTTAGGGTATTGAGAATGGAGTAGTATAAAGTAAATTTTTAGTAATTCAGTCTTAAAAAGGTTATAAGGAAAAAAATTTACTTTAGAATATCAATTAGGAAAATAGAAACTTAATGGGGAGCAATCTAATGTTAGCTGAAAAGTTATAATACTTAGAACAAGCTGAAGAAGATATAAAAAATTCCTGAGCATGATGGAGTAAAGAAGCTTCAGAAAAAAATGAGGAAAGAGAGAAATCTGAAGATACTAAAAATATCGAAGGTAGAAAAAAAACGAAAATATTGAAATTAATGAAAGTAGAAAAAAATTGAAGATACTAAAATACTAAAAATATCTCTGGTAAGCAAAGAACTGAGAAAGGGAAAATAACACAGGCAGGAAAAAGAAAGAATAAATTGAAAGCAATAAAGGTAGAGAAAAGTCTGAAGAAACTGAAAATAATGAAGATCGGGAAAAGTCCGAAGAAAATGTCAACAATGTAAGTATTTAAGCTCAAGACTATAATTTATAGCAATTTATCAAAGAAATAAATAGTTAATACGAAGTTTTGGACTAAGACAAGTTATGAGTTTCAATCTGTGAAAAATCTTGTACGATTAAAATTAATACCCAAGATTTACTTAACACAAATGGATTTATAATTTATATGAAAATAAAGAAACTGACATAAGATATTCAATCTTCTTTTAGAACTCAAAGAAAAAGATCATTATGGATAGAAGTGAGCTAATCAACAAATTCCTCTGCAACATAGAATTTTCAGATTAACAGATAGATTTTATGAAATACAACGGTCACATTATTTGTAAGAATTCTCACAAGATAAACGACAAAAATCTGAAGCTTCTAGCCTATTATCAGAAGCATTTGTATAATTTTAATCAGTAAAAAATTTTGATAGTAACACTTTACGAATAAGATCTTATTTTGTATTTACAAAGAGCTTACGAGGGTAATGGAAAAAGCTAGAAGAGCATTTATAACTGTGTAATAAGAATGTTAGAGTTTATAAAAATATTCGAATATAAAAGAATACCTCTGCTACGGTCCATGTGCTGATATTTTTAGCAAGTTATGTCAATTATTTATTTACACATCCTAATGAAAATAAGATACAGCATTTTTAAAATTGGTGCTAGGATATTAAAGTCTACTAATTAGTCTCTTTAATTCTAAGCATAATTAAGTAGTCAAATATAGCTTAAATTAATAAATTGAAGTTTCAAGTCTAATTTAAATAAGAAGATAGTAGTACTAATAATTAATTATTAAGATATAAAGTTTAAGTAATTAAATATCTTACTCTATTAATCTAAATTTAATTTAAGTTCACAATATCATTTAACTATAAAATCAATTAAAATTAGTATAAATCTAAATGCTTGAGTAAATCAAGTCTCTTCAAGTGTTGCTACTTAAGAAAGTAACTTTTAGAATTACTTTCTCGTTCATATGCCTTAGTAGGGCTAAAGGACGGCTTTTAGATGTCTTTCCTTCTGATTATGATTTAGATTTTTTTCATTTCCAAGACATTTTCAGCATAGCTTTGTATATTTTTTTATTCTAATGCTCTAATATAAACTAGAGAATTTCTTCATTTTCTACTTGGAGTACTCTCAAGATTTTAGACTAATCAAAAATGCTTTTCCTGCTTACGCTTCACATAAAAATTTTGGCTATTCTTACCTTGATATTTTTGCTATTGCTGGAAAATAAATCGATTTCCGTCTTCTTTAGAGCTAGAATTAATAATAATTATCAATTCTAGCTCTTGATTTTAATATTAACATTCTTCAATTCCTTTTCTATATTTGCATTCTTAATTTAAATAATAGCTGACTGATATATCTAATCTTTTCTTCATTTAGATTGCCTTTTCAATCCCGGTACTCTTTTCTTTACCTAGAAATGCATTAGTTTTTTAGCAGAAAATGTAGTCTCTAACTCTTTAATGCATTTTAAAACTAAATTTTCTTTCTAAGTCCCCACCCTTCGATTTAAGGGATATTTGAAAGCAAAAGAGGGTCAGTAAAACTAGTTTTAAGTTACTTAATAAATTCTTAATCTACTGTGCTCTTAATAACAACCTAAAATATATATTTAAATCCTTATACTTATATATTAGCCTTTTTATTTCAGTTAGTATATCTAAATTTACTAATAAAGCATTTATTTACTGTTATAATTAAGAAAGAAAGAGTTAAGATGCTAGATTAAGACTTATTATTTTTATTATGTATCAAGTAGAGCTTTTATATCAATATTTCTTATTGTGTATTATCAGATCTCTTTTCTAACCTACGTGTGTTCGACAAGAGAGTGAGTTTATTAGCTTGCACTGGTTGGGATTCTTTGCCAAAAAGATTGAATACTCCAGCCAAGTTTTTCCAGGTGGATTTTTCACGAGTAATTCAGCTTAATCTAAGGAGCTATCCCTCAACGTATTTAACCTGATGCTAAACAAGAAAATTGCTATTAAAAAAGAAATAAGACAAAAGAAAAAGGAAAGATAGTTAAAGCTATCTAGAAATACTTTAGAAAAGAGCAGAAACTAGAATTTTTAGTTAAAACTCCATTCAGCGTGAGATCTACGAATTAGCTCTCAAAGAAAGTCTAAGTATTAATAAAACGGAAAATCTGAAAAGTCTAAAAGTAGAAGTTGAGTAATGACTACGAAATACTTGAGAGATCTGATCTAGTTCTCAAATGAAGTCTAAGTATCAAAAAGCTGAAGAAATTAAAAGACTGAAATAAGAACTTATATTAAAGACTTAGTTATAATCGAGTGCTCTGATCTTGTTTTCAAAGTAAGTCTGAGTTGAGTTAAAACCAAAGAATTTAAAAAACTGAAAGATGAACTTATAGTTAAGACTCCGTTCGTCTTAAGAGAGTGTTATTTTCTAAAAATTGATGAGAGTCCTATAAGAAATTCAACTTATCTCTAATCTAGTTCTCAAAATAAATCTAAGATCTAAAAAAGTTTGAAAGTAGAAGTTGATACAAGATTCCGTTCTACTAATAGCATGCTTAAATAATAAAAAAAATCTGAGCATCGAAAAAATGAAGAAGTTAAAAGACTGAAATTACAACTTTGAGCTTAGTATCTGCTCATCTTAAGAACTCTGATCTAATTCTCTAAATAAGTCTGAGTATCGAAAAACTGAAAAAGTTAAAAGACTGAAATAATATTTAAAGCTAAGACTCAGATATCTTGAGAGCTCTATTCAAGCTCTCAATATTATTTCAAATTATAAAAAAAGCTGAAGATCTTAAAAGAATGAATCTATAACATTGAGCAAAGAATCCGATATACATTAGAGCTCTTATCTAGTTCTCCAAAATTAGTCTGAGTATCGTAAAGATGATGAAGTTAAACTACGGAAATAGAAAATCTGAGAGAAGACTCCGATATTTTTTGAGCTCTGGAATAGTTCATAAAACAATTCAGAGTTGCGTTAAAGCTGAAAAGCTAAAAAAACTGAAATAAGATTTTTGTGAATAGAAACAGAAATATTTAATAGCTCTGATCTAATTATAAAAAAAGTATGATAGAGATAAAACTTAAGAAATTAAAAAATAAAAGACGAACTACAAGCGAAGAATCCGAAATATTTTAGAGATCTTTACTAGTTCCAAAAAATTAAAAACATCGAAAAAGTTAATGAAGTTAAAGTACTAAAATAAATCTTTGAGTTAAGACTCGAATATTCATGCGTTCGGCACTAGTTCTAAATAAATCAGACAAAAATATTGCTGATAAACTTAAAAAACTGTTAACAGACTTTAAGTAAAGACTCCGTCATATATACGATCTATGATTTTTTCTAAAATTAAATCTGAATATCGAAAGTGCTGAAATACTAGAAGATTGAAGGAAGAACTTTATATTGAAATCCGTTATCCTTGAGAGCTCAGATAAAGTTCTCAAATATAATCTGAATATCGAAAGTACTGAATTACTAAAAGCCTAAAAGAAAAACTTTAAAATTTGAATTCGTTCTCAAGGAGAGCTCGGAAATTTTTCTTAAATATAATCTGAATATCGAAAGGACTGAAATACTAAAAAACTAAAAGAAAAACTTTAAGTTTGGAATCCGTTATTCTTAAGAGCTCTGATCAAGTTCTCCAAAAAAGTCTGAGTTGAGGTAAAGCTTAAGAACTTCAAGAATGTAAGAACAACTTTGAGTTTGAAATCCGTTATTCTTGAAAGCTCTGTTCTTGTTCTCAAAATAAGTCTGAGTTGCGAAAAAGCTGAAGTACTTAAAGAATGAAAGTACAACTTGTTGTATAGACTCAGTTTCAGTTGAGAGCTTTGGTCTAGTTCTAAAGATTTTGTCGGGATAAAGTTGAAGAACCTAATAATTGAAAGAAGAACTTTGAATAAAAACTCCATTTGTTTGAGAGTTTATATTCAGTTCTAAAAATTATTAATGATAAATTTTAAAAGCGGAAGATTTTAAGGTTGAACATTGAGTTAAATATAGTTTCTGCTTGAGAGCTTTGGTCTAGTTCTAAAAAAGAGTCTCATTGGGGATAAATTTGAAGAACCTAAAAGATTAGTAGTAGAACTTTGAGTAAAAACTCAATTCTATGTGTCTAAGAAATTTCTCACTCTCATTCCTTTTAACATATTCTTACTTAAGATTTCTGAAAAATACAAAATAATTTAATTTGTTTGGATTTCTGCTGGAATGAGTCTTTGGTTGTAGCTCTTTTCTTCTAAAATTTTTTTAATTTATAAATTTTCTCTTTAGCAATTCCGAGTTTCATATTCTCGTCTATTTTTTTTCGTTCTTTTCTTCCTACATTTTAAAGATTTTCAAAGAGCTCTTATCTTAGTAAATGTTCTAACTTACCTACTTTTTTTGATAGCAAGATTAATTTAAAGATTCTGTCCCTTTTTTTTAGTGCATTCCTCCTTGTAGTTTTTCAAGATTTTACGATAGAGATGTTTTTCTTGAAAATATTATCAAAAATTTGATTAAGTTGTAAAGCTCTTCCATGTCTTTTTTAAATTTACCAAACAGTCAAGATTGGCGGCATGCAGATTGTAGATAGGTACTTGATATAAGAGACTAATATTGTAGTATGTATGTAATGATAGATATTTGAATTTATAATGGTTAATAATAATTTTTGATGGTAACTGTTATAAATTACCTTTATAAGCTTTTTTAATCTAAATAATAATAAAAATGTAAGCGTTACCAAAATGCTTAATCTGCTTAGAAGATTACAACTTAACTAATGCTCTTCCAACTGTCTTACCTTGTGGACATATTTACTGTGGTTTGTGTTTGAATACTGAGTACTGATTATAAGGCATAATGTAATGTCCTATTTGTTAAAAAGGATTCCATTTTAGATTTGAAGACTTACCTTAAGAAAGTGATTTAATAAGAATGATATTTTAAAACTAATAATACATATAAAAGATTTAAGATGCTAGATAGAAATTAAAAGAGATAAGGAAGTAAATTATGCAAAAATCTAAAACCATTACAACCAAATTATCTAACATTACTAATACTCTCATTATACCATATACTAATATCATCCAATACACTACTATCATTAACCTACTTTTATCTACAACTAATAACACTCAAATATTATACAATCATCCTAATTCCCTATTTACTAATATCTAAAACCAACTATAATCTAATCTAACTATAACAGTCTAACTATATTCCACTATATAACCACCTTTAATACAAAACCTATCTAAATTAACTTCAAATTATATCACACAAATAAGATACAAACTATAATAGAATACTAAGCAGCAAAAACTAAACATTATACAGACTAATAAAGATAAACTAAGCTAATAGTTACATTTTATGTAATCTAACTATATTCACTTTTTTAATTACTAAATTTAAAAATTAAGCTTATTTAATATTTAAACAGAGTAATTACGATAAATATAAGTTTAAATTATAATTCCAGAATTAAGTCTAAGTATAGAATATTAAAATAAGTTATATTTAATTGGAGGATATAACTAAAATTAAAATTTAGGAATAAAAGAAACTTGATAATTTGATTTCGAAGGTAATAATATAAAACTTAGTGATCTAAATGAGGGAAGAGAAGGATTTGGAATAGCTGTAGCTTAAAAATATATTTATGTGGTTGGAGGAATTACTAGCAATTATAAAATTTTATAATCAGTAGAAAAATTAAAGATAGGAAACTAAAGCAAATGATAAAAATGCTCTTAATTTTTATTCTAAATACAAGGCTAAACTTTAGTAGTAGATAAAGAGGAATAAAATATTTATTCTTTTGGAGGTGTAAATTATAAAGGATAAGCTTTAAAAGATATATGAAAGTATAACATATAGAATGATAGATGGAGTAAGTAAAATTTGAATCTTCCTGAAGCTGTTGCTTATCCTATAGTTTCTCTTGAACCTTTTGTCATATTTGGAGGTTTAAAAAATTATTCTACGAAAGAATATTCAAGAAGAATATATAAAAGAAAGAAAGAATAATGGCAATAAAGTTAAATTTTTAAAGATGTTTTAGCTTTAACGGAGATGAAAATAAGAGGTGTCTATGGATATGTTTTTGCCTTAGAAAAGCCAAGAATTTCAATAATGAGGATTGATTTAGAAAAATTGAGTTATAGAAGTATTAAAAGTCATAACTGATAAACATAATAATAATATTTATTTTATTAATATTATTTATAATAAATATAGTTTCATATATAAAGAATTAGTTTAAATATCTATAATTAAGTAAATATGTTACTAATTATTAATATGGTTAATCTATACTTATTTATGTTGTATTTTTATAACTAAGTTTTTTTGTATGTTTAAGTGTATATATGATGTTGATATATTAGGTAATGTAGTTATAGCTATATAGTTGACAATAAAGACTTAGCAATAATTTAGTATATTAATTAAATGATTATCAAAATGTATTAGATAAATTATGATTTCCTATACTATTTTCTAAACATTATTTTCCTTACTAACTCTTTTTAAAGCTTAAGTAAATAAAGAATCAAATTTTATCTAAACATATTTAAAAATCTATTATTCAAATATTATCATTATTAAGATACTAACATACAGCTTATAACATACCAAAACATATTCACTACAGTCTTTAATACGTCCTTGTATTTAAATTATACAAGTACTACTTAGATTACTCTACTATTTATCTAATCAAAACTATAATCAAATAATCATTAAGCTATATCTATATCTAAATACTAATTAAGTCATTACTACTATCATCAAGTCTAAAATATATTATTTCCTTTAATCATTTAAACTAGCAACTAAATATACTTTAAATTCCCTTCTATAGACAATAATAAAATCAGACCATTTTACCCCTATACTTTTGATAAAAGTTCAATCATAATAAATAAGAACGTGCCCTTGTGTTATAAGCCTTACTTATTTGAGGGTTCTCTCAGTCGGCACTAGAATATAACTAGAGTGCTGAAATCCTAGTCTCAGAGTAATCCTACTTCTATGTCGTTAATCTGGTCAGGAATTGGAAAAACCTGAAGATATGATTGAGACAAATTATATCTTTAAGTAGAAAAATTAAATTCGATTGTGAAATTTGACACAAGAATTGGATTTTATTCTATTCTCTTTTAACTTTAGCTTTCAGAAAGAAATACAAGAATTTTGAGAGTAAAAGTAATAAATTTTTATTTAAAAAACGGAGAAAAAAGTGACCAAAGAGATCAGACGAAGTCAGAAATATTTCTAGACTATTTTAACAACAAAATTTGGTTTTTTATTAATCTTGGTGAACATAATAAAGATAGAATCACGTTAATTTATTTATCTTTAGAAACGTTCTCATCAGATTATTAAATCCTAGCCTCCTTATACTTACCAGATAAAACTTCCCTTTTAAATTTAGTCTTCTAGAAAGCATTCAAATTAATATTTACTTCTGCTATGTTCGATTTTAACTTAGAAAAAGATGCAAGAGAGTAGAATTTACATAATTCAAATTTTAAATTGTATAAAAGTAGTGTAATATATTACTTAGTAGCAAATGAAGGTTAATTGAACCAGCTAAATATTATGAATAATCCTTAAATTAAATTAAAAGTCCTGAAGAATTCAGTAAGAGAGTAAAGATCTCCTTTAAATCTTTCAAGTACTATGGTAATTCATTGATTGGATAGATTTTTGTAATATAGGGAAATTAGCCTGAGATTGAGTCTGCGTAGTTTAGTAGGTAGAATTTTTCAGGAAGTTCTGAGATTCCTTGCTTTATTTTAGAACTATGAAGGATAAAATTTTCTTTATCGAGAAGGTTTAATATAATTTTCTTAACCAGAGCAAAATTCTCCGCCTTTGATCAATTCTTACCATGAAAACGCAATATGCTTTATAAATTTAAGCATGTTCACACACTAAATTTGAAGTAACTTTAACAGTGTTTCTGAAGTATCACAGATATTGAAGGATATTACTATAATATATCATTAGTTAGAGACATTCCAAGAGTATTATCAAAGATGAGCTTCAAGCTAATCAGCAGAATTAATGAACCAAATTTTACTGCAAATTTTTAAGCTCAGATCCATGGATCGAAATATTTTAATGCATAATGAAATAAAAGCTCTGAAGAAAGAAATAGATTAGGAAAGCATATTTTCAAGGAAGCTAAAGAAAATGAATAAATGAATGCAGCTTAGACGCTTTAAAAATCATGGGAAAGATTATCCAGAATACAAAAATTAGCAAATATAGTAATGAAATAAAATAAAAGCTATTTTAAGTTAAATGAATAAGTGAAGTCAAATGCTTTGTACAATGAAACGTTGCAATTTTATTTACTATATCTTTTTTTCTCTTTTCTCTCTTTCACTTATATCTTTCTTATTTATCTCTTTTATAAGCAAGTAACTTTTTTACTTTAATTAAACTAACTAAAGTAGATAATGAAACTAATTTTTGGTAAATAATAAAAATTGTAAAGGATGAACCAAATAGATAGCCTATTAGATAAGTATATTTTGATCTGTAGTGTCTATTGGTTTTGATGTAACTATATTGTGTTAGTTAGAAATGAATATATTTGATATATTTGATATATTTGTTTTAATTTAGTTTACTACTATATATCTACTAATTAATAAGCATAATCCTTTTTCACATGCCTCATAATAAGGCATTTACATTTGATTATATATCTAATAAAATTGATTAATGGTTCTTTTATAAATTACTAAAGAATCTCATTTAAACTATATAAATATCCTTATTAATTATAATTTATTACTTAACATACAAAATACCTTTCAAATCTACACATCAATGCAACTAAATTACCTCTAATTCCATAACTATACTATTATTTTAAAACCATCAAATAACAGTACAAATAACCTTAATAATAGTGTCATAACCATATCCTTACAACTATAATATATAATACCTAACTATTCTATATCTATTCTACTTATTTACACCATTCTATTTTATTCAACATTAATTAAGATTAACACTGGAAAATGCTTTAGTCTATACAACTGCTTAGTCTATTTTTTCAAATATATTATATATACCTAAATGTAAGTATACAGGTGTGAGATACAAGAATACCATTTTTATATATTAATAGAATATTTATTTTATTGCATCTCTCTTGTGTTTTATGTGAGAAATGCTTAATTACAATTAAAAAGCATTAGAATAAGTTGTAGAGTGAAAGACTTGAAACGGTTTGAGAGAAACCAATTACAAGTTTGGAAAATATATTTGAATGTTATGATGAAGAATAAAAACTAGGTCAAAATGCCAGATAAAATTTAAGTAATGGAAAATAGTAAAAGATAATTTAGAGTGCAAAAAAGATGTTGAAAATATTGTTGACTTTAGAGAGTAATAATTTAGAATACTAGAAGAATACAATAAAAAGAGTATTTAGTTAAATGAAGCAGTTTTTAATAAGAAAGAAATTTAAGTTGTAAAGAAAGAGATGACTAAAAGGATTCAGATTTAATAAGTATAATAATTCGAAATGCTCATAGTTTATTTCTTGTAACTAAATAAGATCTACTAATATTTTGACAAACTTAACAAACAATTGCATATAAATATTTTGCAAGGTATGTTATCCCAGTACCTTTTATTAGTTTTCCTAAGGAAATAATGCTACTTAGAATCTTAAATGGCATCCTAACTTGCAAGTTCAAAGTGTTTATCATATATAAATAAAGAAAAAGTTATAGTAGATATTTAATTTTAGTAAATAAGAGAGTACTTTAAATATACTCTATATATAAATAATGAATATTCTAATAATTTTATAGCTTTAATACTTTTTGAATACTTTTATAACTTACTTTTAGATCTATAATATTTTTACTTATTTTAATACTTTAATACAATTAATATAAATATACTTATAAAGTTAATTCCTTTCTCGTAAAACTTACACTCAATTTCAATGAATTCCACTCTCTCCTTAACATAATTGCTAGTAGCTCCTTTGATGTCATATATATTTATGATATTAGCCTATGATTAATAAACACTACTCTGCATTCATAGTCTATTATTGCTGAAGAGACCATTATATGAGAATTTAGTAGTTGGATCATGAGGATATTATTAACCATCCTTTTTTATTGTCTTACACATGTTTAAGGTAATTTTAGCCTTTGCATATATTCCCCTACTGATTATCATAGACACTTACTAAATTAGCTGGTGGCTTAGGTAATTAGATAGTATGCTACTAATGAACATTCTAAATGATGTCATATGATGATATTATACTTGATCTTTTGAAATCCCATGGCTTCTACTATTTTGATGGAAGTTACCTTCAGACTAGTTAATACAAGAATTTCTGAAAAATAGAGAGAATAAGATTTTCTAAATAAAGGAGAAAGTTTTGTAATGTAAAACATGCTTGGGGCTGGAACTTTAATAGCGTTTTTATGAAGCCAAATTTTGAGCAGAAAGCTTTATTGGATGAATTTAAATATACAGACAAAAGATTTATTTTAGGATCTTATCAGTAGCTTTCAGTAAGGAGTTCATTAGTAAAAAGAAGTATTGAATCCAAAATTTTAAAGGGAATAAAAATAAAGCTCTATCTAATTTAGCTTTAACAGAAAGCAGATAAACTCAAAGCTTTAAAGTTAAAAAGAAGTAAACAATTTTATTTACCTGCTAAGTGCAATCCATAAACATTAAATTACTCCTTTCCAGCTGAAAGATCTAAAAGACGTTTAGACCGCGAGCTATATTTTAGAATGATAAGAAAATAAACTAAAATACTAAGAACAAATTTAGTGACAATAATCTACTTTCTTGCTAGCAGCTTAGAAAAAATATGAGGAATATATAAAATAAAAGGATGCTTAAATTAAGATAATGGACATTATAAACTGTTCTATTAAAGTTAGAATTTTTAACTAGAAACTATAAATAAAGCAAATTGGATTAAGAATATTTATCTTATAAGAAAAACATAAACTTAAAGGAATATTAAAAAGGAAAATATAAGGAAGCCTCTTGAATTAAACCCAAATAGCCTATCCTAGATAATAAATATAATTAAATTTGCTAAATAATATATAAGCTTCATAAATAAAATTAGATAAGCATTAAGTATAAAAAGTTAATTTTAGTTTAAGTTATATAAAAATAAGTAAGCTGTGGTTATATTTAATAGATTATTAATATTTTAATCTAAAATAACAATAATAATGTTTCATCTTTACACTACCAATTCACCATTTTAAATCAAAGTAACTAATTTTATAACTTTAAACATACCCAAGTTTACTCAATCAGATTTAAAGTATAAAGTACTAATATTTTTCTATTTGAATCAGTCACTTCTTTGGTTTTTCCATATTATCGAAAGGCTCTTCATAGTTAATATATGTAACTGCTATATTAAATTATATTGGTACTCTTTACTATATTTTTAGTAGTCTCTAAGCTTTAAATTATTCATAATGAATATAGTAGTGCAAAGCTTTACAGGAATAGCTTTAATTGAATAATTAAATATTATTAAATAAAGAAGTATTAAAGATGCAGAGTAGCTTCTTAAAAATTACCTAAGCAGCATATCTTTAATAAGTCATTAAATTTATTATTTTATATAGCTTTACAATATTAGCCATTATCAAATTATACCATTACAATCTTCTTATTACCACATTATGTAAAGATGCTTTCATTAATGTAGTATGCTGCTTCATTTAAATTATATTTAACTTTAAAATCTAGAAATCTAGAAACTTTAGACTTAAGTTTAAAACAAAAACCAATAACAACCAAAATAAATTACAACTACTTTATCATTTTAAACCTTAGTAAATATTTTAAAATGGTTTTCTTCAAAACTCTGTAAAAAACGAATTAAAACTAAAGCTTAATTCCCTTTAAGAGCATTATCTCGTTCTAAAATAAACTTAATAGTTATGAAAAAAGAACATTAAATTAAAGGTTTGAGAGATCAAGTCATCTGTAGAGATCTAGCCAAGCTCTCAAAGTAAGAATGAGTAGCGATATTGCTTAAGAATTTTAAAAAAAAGAAGAACTTTGAGCTAAGGCTTTGTTATTTGAAGAACTCTGGTATAAATCTCAAACTTAAGTCTGAATAGCAATAAAGCTGAAGAGCAAATGAATTGAAAGTAGAATTTAATCTTTTGCTTGGTTATTTTGTAGAACTCTGATCTATTTTTCAAAGTAAGACAAAGTTACGATATAACTTAAGAAATTTAAAGACAGAAAGTAGAACTTTGAGCTAAGGATTGGTTGTTTGAAGATCTCTTTTTAAATTATAAAAAAGTCAGAGTAGCGATAAATCTATAAAAATTTAAAGAATAAAAGCATAACTTTGAGCTCAGACTAGTTATTAAGAAGAGAAATTAACAAGTCTCACAGTAAGACTTAGTAGAAAAAGAAGTTGACCAAACTAAAAGACTGAAAACAAAACAATGAGTTAAGATGTGATTGTAGGTCTCTTATCTCGTTCTAACAGTAAGACTGAGTAGCGATATAGCTAAGAAATTTAAAGACAGAAAGCGGAATTTAGAGCTAAAACAAGGTAATACTGAAGAGAACTTTTCTAGTTTTCAAAGAAAGACTTACGATGCATCAAAGTTAAAAAGCAAAAAAAAACTGAATGTAAAATTTGAGCTAAGGCTTGGTTTTTGTGTAGAGCTCTGGTAAAGTTCTCAAAGCAAGACTGATTAATGATATAGCTTAAGAAATTTAAAGAAAGAAGAAATTTTAGCTCAGACTTGCTAATCGAACAACTTGATCTAAATCTCAAACTTAAGTATGAGTAGCGATAAATTTGAAGAGCAAATGAACTGAAAGTAGGGTTTGGGCTTACGCTTGGTTATTTTGTAGAACTCTGATCAATTTTACAAAGTAATACAAAGTTACGATATAGCTTCAGAAATTAAAAGACTGAAAACAGAACTTTGCAACTAAGGCTTGCTATTCAAACAGCTCTGGTCTAAATCTCAAAATAAGTGTGATGATTATTCAGATTAAGAAACTTAAAGATAGAAAAAAAATTTGAGATTAGAATACTAATTCTCAAGAGCGATGGATAAGTTCTAAAACTAAGACCGACGTAGCAAAAAAAGATGAATGAAATAAAAAACTTAAAGAAAAGGTCTAGTTAAGACTCTGTTATTCTGTAGAGCTCTGATATAAATCTAAGTTAAGTTCTAGTATCGATATAGCTTAAGAAGCTTAAAAGAAGAAGAACTTTGAGCTCAGAATTTTTATTTGAAGAGCTCTGTTATAAATCTCAAAATAAATCTCATAGCAATAAAACTGAAGAGCAAAAGAACTGAAAGTATGATTTGGGTTTATGCTTGATTATTCATTAGATTGCTTGTCAAGTTCTCGAAGTAATACTAGTAGCGGTATAGCTTTAGAAATTTAAAGGCAAAAAGAAGAAGATTAAGATCAAAATAGTTTTTCTGAAAAGCTATGGTCAAGTTCTCATAGTAAGACTGAGTAGCGATATAACTTAAGAAATTTAGAGACAGAAAGCGAATTTACAGCTCATATTAGTTTTTCTGAAGAGCTATGGTCAAATTCTAAACTTTGAATTGAAACTCGGTTATTTCTTGAAAATTCTGATCTAGTTCTTAAAATAGGACTGAGTAGCGAAAAATTTGAACAGCCTAAAAGACTGAAAAATGGACTTTGATAAAAAATTGTTTATTCTGATGAGCTCTTATCTAGTTCTAAAAAAATTATTCTAAGTAGCGATAAAGTTATAGTAATTTAAAGAAAGAAAGCAGAACTCCCAGCTCCGACTAGTTGTTTAAGAGCTCTGACCAAGTTCTAAAAAAAATCTGAGTAGTGACAAAGCCGAAGAGATAAAAAAATGAAAGCAGAATTTTAGCTAAGGCTTGCTTATTCTGATAAGCTCTGATCTCGTTCTCAAAATAAGTCTGAGCAGCGATAAAAATTTAGAAATTTAAAGAATTTAAGCTTGTTTTTTAGTTAAGATAAGCTAACCCTTTATCATAGTAAGTATTAGAGTAGGCAAGATTGAGTTGTATAGCCATGTTTTAGCACTAATATAATCATTATGTTTTCCAGTATTAACTAAAGCAAGTCCTTTTTTAGTGGTAGATATTCTTACCTTTGGAATCAATTTAAATTCCCTTGTCATAGCAATCAATAGGTTCAACAAATTTTTTTAAATTTCCTAAACTTAATCCTTTGTATTAGAAAGGCAGTTACATCACTAGGATTTTTCTATATTACTTTGCCATAACACTCACTAGAATCATCGTTTTTATCTAGTTTTTATAACACTTTTTTTCTTTCTACTACTAAGAAATAACTTAAGCTTTCAGAGTATTATTTAGCAGGCAAGCTTTTAGTTTGCTATTTCTTTTACTTAATTTTTTACGTAATATTAGTCTCTAAATAGTGATATAAGTTTGTACTCAAAAGTTAAGGAACTCTCGTAATCTTCTCTTTGTAATAAATTATCTCTACTCAATTTTTTCAAGTTTTAAGTGAGGTTTAGTCAGATTACCTTTTTAACTACATAACTGTATTCTAAATAAAATAGTTTAGCGCAATATCTCTATTTAATAGTAAGCATACTACTACTAAAAACTAATGAAAGATTCCTAATATATACCTGGCAGTATATTCAATTGAAAAGCTTCTGTAGAGCATATAGAAGTTAAGTATGATTCTAAATTTAATTTTCTATCTACTTATTTTGCAATTTACTGCTATAGCTTCTTTAATAAGATAAATACATATTCTCTGTAATTTTTAGAAATATTGTATTAGTTAATCTTAAGAGGAACTTCTTTCAGCAAAATTTAAGTAATGATGCTTTATTCCATTCCTTTTATCGCTGGATAGTAAAATTACGTTTCCATAGTTTAGCTTTTTATTAGTCTTATTACCATTATAATTCTCATTTCTTAAATATCACTACATCATTTTTAGGAGTGTGCATTCCCTTCTATATATCAAGTAACTTACTCCATTTGCATAGAAATTAATCTCATAAGTCTATAAAAAACCATATCATTACTTGGAATATTTTATTTAATATCTCCATTTTCTATCTTTACAAAAAACAATCGGCTAGACAAGTCGAACTTGGAACAGTTAAATTATCTTAATTATATCAATTTTTTCACTCAATGGATACAATTTAGAACCCTACGATTATACGTAAATTCTCAGAACCAAATTATTAAATCCAAGAGAGGAGGCTGTTGGAACTTAAAATAAGAGCATTATTTGTACCTTCCCTTCAGAGCTACCACCTTATAATTGCAACTAAGAAGACAACGTTATTCCTTTTCTATTTTAAGATATAAGATGAATAAAGCTCTGAAGTATATAATCCAAGCTTGAAATAAACCTGAGCATAAGACATTGATTAAATGGGTAAAAACTGATTAAAATAATTTAAATAAGTTCCTTAATAAGCATAATGCATATCTGTAGACTAAGTTGCACTTAAATCCCAATATATCTGATCTAAATAAAGAATTATCTTTAGCATTTCTACTAATTGATTCAATATCAGTTTAATAAATAGGAAATAATGCTTAATAAATTTTAAGGTACTAATGAAATAATTAATTTAAGATATTTATTAATTAAAAGTGTAAATTATGGTGAAAGTTGAAATATAGAGCTTGATAAGGATAATCTTTTATTAATTTCAGTTAGTAAGGAAGTAGATATAGTAACTTGGGATGAGCTATTGTTGAATCTGAATAATATAGATAAATTTTGTTTTCTGAATCGTAGAGATTTATGTAAACTAAGTTAAGCAGAAAAAAGTATCTCAATTTTACTAAAATGGTAACTAGAAATGCTCTGTTAAGTTTATAACTAACTATTTTATATATAATAGACTATTATATAAGTCTTTTCTTACTATTTTCAAATACCTTAACTACCTTCTTTTGCTTATAAAATAATAACTCTAATTTATCTTCTTTCTATCTAATTGAGTCTCAATCACTTAGTTTATTTATCATTTTTATAAGTTACTATAGAATATTTATTTAAATAAAGTTGGAAGTACTTTAAATATAGAAACTTAAATTAGTTTATTAACTTTCATAAAGAACTTAAAAAATTATATCGTTTATATAAAATTTCTCCTTTCAACTTTTCTTCTCTTCAATCTTACTTATTTTTAATCTTTCAAACTTGATTTCTTATGAGCCTTCTTCTAATAAAGCAACTTAATCTTAACTTTATTATTTTATACTTTATTCTTACTTCATCGTTTTACTTTGCCCTAACTAACTTATATCTCCATCTTATTTTTACGCATTTCACTTTAATTTTAGTCTTTCTATCTAATTTATAAAGCTATCTATATCAGGTCTAATGCTCTGGTAAAAAGCCAAGCATCTGTAGAATAGATCAGTTAATTCAGGTTCTTATAATATTTAGCTGGAAAACATAGGAATCATTTTATTAATATAAACTATTTACTTTAGTTATTCTTATTCGTTTATATTTGGATAAAGCATTTCTTCATTGAATATCTCTATTCCGATACAACCTAAAGATCAGATATCACTTTTCATAATCACATTTCTGTCAAATTATTCAGGAGCCATTCATTGATGAAATCCTCTTTATTCTATAGTTGTTAATCAGTTATTATTATCGAATAATCCAAAAATAACTATTTTAGGCTAATATTTCTCATCTAGTAGAATATTTCTAGATTTCAATTCTTTATGAATTAAGTTTCTAGAGTGAATAGCCTTTAAACCTTCCGCTATTTAACTAAGTAAATTAAGTTTCTAGTGATATCTTAAATGAGATCCTATTTTACTTTCTTTGAATAGCTACTTAGTCTAAGCTTATTAGAATAAACTTGCAAATCACTAAAAATCTGTTAAGAGCCATAAATTGTAACTTCCCTGTTCTTAAGTATCAATAGCAACTCCTGCTAGTTTTTAAACTCTTAAGCTATTTATAAACAGTCATCTTATTTATTAGAATTCTCACAAGATAAACGACTAAAACTTGAAGCTTCTAGTCTATTATCAGAACCATTTGTATAAGATCAATCAGTAAAAATTTCGATAGTAACACTGCATGAATAAGATCTTATGCTTTATTTACAAGTGCTTACGAGGGTAGTGGACAAAGCTAGAAGAACATTTATGACTGCGCAATAAGAATGTTAGAGTATACAAAAATATTTGAATATAAAAGAATGCCTTTGCTACGGTCCATGTGCTGATATTTTTAGTAAGTTATGTTATTAAATCATTAAATCATTAAAACAACTGTTCGCCTTCCGGCTTAATTAAAGTTTTAAATGTATAAAATCTCCTTTCCTGCATGTTCGTTCCTTGTGCTCTTTTTCCTGGACTTCTCTCTTTTTAATAGTCTAAGTTAAGAATTTGTTTTTTTTCCAGATTTTCCCATTTCCCGATGGGAAGAATTCCGTCGCTCGCCATTTCAGTTGCTAATAGTTAATATTACTCCAAATATTCATTCTTATTCTTTTCTATTGGGGACATTTTCGTCATAGATGTCAAGTGCTGTTGCAAATGTAACATCTTTTCCTTGCTCTAGGAAATATCTTTTCTTGTTTCTCTATTTCCATTGGAATTCCTTAAGAAGGCTTCTACAGGTTTTCTTCTATTAATTTAAGTCTGGAATCTAATTTTACTCAGTTTTTCTCGTCTTGCTCTTATATTACTCAAATATCATTCTCTAAATTTTAAACTGACTTATAGACTCCGACTTTAGCTCTTCGGTCTACCATATGGACTTCGTCATCATCTTCATGGTTTATCAGATCCTGACTTATTGTAAACATCTCTTCCTTCTGGGAGTTTAATTCCTCTTCGAGTTTTTTTATGTTTCTAATAAGTAGATGAATCAGCTGTTTCATCTATTCAGAGTTCATTTGTTCTATTTCAATGTTGTCTAAATCAAAGGTAATAGGATCTATATTAAATTATCGTACTTTACCTTCTTCGTTTATTTTTTATTTCTTCGTTATTATTTTTATCGATTCAGTTGAGTGGTCTCTTTTTCAGTTTTCAATGGAGGCGTTGAGAACTGTGTCAACTTTCCTGTTCTGAATTTTTGTATCAGTTCCTGCTTGTCCTTTGATGGAAGAAGTCCGCTTTATTTTAATTTGTAGGATTTAGTATTTTTTATTAGTTCTTCTAATTTGTTTTGTTGTTCTGGTTATTTTTATTAAGAAGAGAGTTAAGTTGAAGAAGACGTGGTGAGAATATTTGCTTCTGGTTTTTTCTCCTGTTCTGAGGAGGTGGTAAAAAAACCCTTCTTGAATCCAGCCATTTTATATTATAGCAAGTTATGCTAATTATTTATTTACACATCCTAAATGAAAATAAGATACAGCATTTTTAAAATTGGTGCTAGGATATTAAAGTCTATTAATTAGTCTCTTTAATTCTAAGCATAATTAAGTAGTCAAATATAGCTTAAATTAATAAATTTAAGTTTCAAGTCTAATTTAAATAAGAAGATAGTAGTATTAATAATTAATTATTAAGATATACAGTTTAAGTAATTAAGTTCCTTATTCTATTAGTCTATTTTTATTTTAAGCTCTCTGTAAGATTTAATGTTAAGAAGCTAAGGATATGTTTAAATAGATCATATCATTTAACTATAAAGCAATTAAAATTAGTATAAATCTAAATGTTTTAGTAAACCAATTCTCTTCTAATGCTGCTACTAAAGAGAATAGCTTTTAAAATTACTTTCCCAACCATATGCCTTAGAATAGTTAAAGAACGGCTATTAGATGTTTTTCCTTCTGATTAGTGATTTAGATTTTTTCATTTCCAAGATATTTTCAGTATAGCTTTGTATCTTTTTTGATTATACTACACTAATATAAATGAAAGAGTGTCTTCATATTCTACTTGGAGTACTTTCAAGATTTAAGGCCGTTCAGAAATGCTTTTTCATGCTTACGCTTCACAGAAAAATTTCAGTTACTTTTAGCGTGATATTTTTGCTACTATTTGAAATAACTCATTTTACATCTTCTTTAGAGCTAGACTGAATAATAATTATCAATTCCAACACTGAATTTTAAAATTAACAGTTTTCAATCCCAATATTTCTATTGCATTCCTCAATTAGATTAATAACTGACTGATCTCTCTAATCTTTTTTTCATTTAGATTCCCTTTTTCAATCCCAAAACTCTTTTCTTTACTTAGAATCGGATTGGCTTCTTTGCTGAAAGTCGTTTCTCACTCTTTAATATAATTTAAAGCTTATATTTTCGTTATAAACCCAAACTCTTCAATCTAAGGGCTACTTGAAAGCAAAAGAGTGCTGAAACAGGTTTTAACTTAGTTAATAATTTCTTAATCTACTGTACTCTAATGAAAATCTAAAATATCTTTTTCAATCCTTATATTTATAATATAACCTTTTTATTTTAGTTTGTATATCTAAATTTACTTATAAAGCATTTATTTATTGCTATATTTAAGAAAAGATAGAGTTAAGATGCTAGATTAAGACTTATTATTTTTATTATGTAACAAGTAGAGCTTTTAAAAAACACTTCTTGTTATGTATGATAAGCGTCTCTTTTCTAATCTACGTGTCTCGACAAAGAGAACTTTAAAATTGGATTCCGTTATCCTTGAGAACTCTTTCAAAGTTCTCAATTAAAGTCTTAGTAGAGGTAAAGCTTAAGAACTTCAAGACTGCTAGAAGAAAATTAACATTGGAATCCGTAATCCTTGAGAGCTCGGATATTTTCTCAAAAATAATTTGAGAATCGAAAGTGCTGAAATACTTAAAGACAAAAAAAGAACTTTAAGTTGGATCCGTTTTCCTTGAGAGCTCTTTCCAAGTTATCCAAAAGAGTTTGGGAAGAGGATCAGCTAAAAAACTTTAAGACTGTAAGAAGAACTTTAAGTTTTCGAAACCGTTATCCTTGAGAGCTCTTTCCAAGTTATCTAAAAAAGTATCGGTAGAGGTAAAGCTAAAAAACTGTAAGGTTGTGAGAAGAATTTTGGTTTGGAATTCGTTATTCTTAGAGCTTGTTTCTTGTTCTCAAAATAAGTTTGAGTTGCGAAAAAGTTGAAGTAATTAAAGAATGAAAGTATTACTTGTTGTATAGACTCCGTTTCATTTGAGAACTTTGGTTTACTTTTAAAAATTTTATCGTGATAAAGTTGAAGAACCTAAAAATTGAAAGAAGAACTTTGGCTAAAAACTCCATTCTGTTTGAGAGTTTATTAACTGTTCTAAAAATTATTAGTGAAAATTTTAAAACTGGAAGAATTAAGGTTGAACATTGAGTTAACAATAGTTTCTGCTTGAGAGCTTTTGTCTAGTTCTCAAAAGGAGTCTCATTATAATAAAGCTGAAGTTCCTAGAAGATTGCAAGTAGAACTTTGAATAAAAACTCCATTCTGCCCTGTCTAAGAATTTTCTCACTCTCATTCTTTTTACTATATTCTAACTTAAAATTTCTGAGAAATGCTAAATAATTTTATTTGCTTGCATTTCTGCTGGAAGGAGTCTTTGGTTGTAGCTCTTTTCTTCTAAAATTTTTTTAAACAGATAAATTTTTCTCTTTTAGCAGTTCCGAGTTTCTCATTCTCGTTTATTTTTTTCTTTTCTCGTTCTTTTCTTCCTACATTTTAAAGATTTTCACAGAGTTTTTGTCTTAGAAAATATTCTAACTTGCCTACTTTTTTTGATAATAAGATTAGTTTAAGATTATGTCCCTTTATTTTAGTGCATTCCTCCTTGTAGTTTTTCAAGCCTTTATGATAAAGATATTTTTCTTGAAAATATTATCTAAAATCTGATTAAGTTGTAAAGCTCTTTCATGCCTTTTTTAAATTTACCAAACTGTCAAGATTGGCGGCATGCAGATTGTAGATAGGTACTTGATATAAGAGACTAATATTGTAGTATGTATGTAATGATAGATATTTGAATTTATAATGGTTAATAATAATTTTTGATGGTAACTGTTATAAATTACCTTTATAAGCTTTTTTAATCTAAATAATAATAAAAATGTAAGCGTTACCAAAATGCTTAATCTGCTTAGAAGATTACAACTTAACTAATGCTCTTCCAACTGTCTTACCTTGTGGACATATTTACTGTGGTTTGTGTTTGAATACTGAGTACTGATTATAAGGCATAATGTAATGTCCTATTTGTTAAAAAGGATTCCATTTTAGATTTGAAGACTTACCTTAAGAAAGTGATTTAATAAGAATGATATTTTAAAACTAATAATACATATAAAAGATTTAAGATGCTAGATAGAAATTAAAAGAGATAAGGAAGTAAATTATGCAAAAATCTAAAACCATTACAACCAAATTATCTAACATTACTAATACTCTCATTATACCATATACTAATATCATCCAATACACTACTATCATTAACCTGCTTTTATCTACAACTAATAACACTCAAATATTATACAATCATCCTAATTCCCTATTTACTAATATCTAAAACCAACTATAATCTAATCTAACTATAACAGTCTAACTATATTCCACTATATAACCACCTTTAATACAAAACCTATCTAAATTAACTTCAAATTATATCACACAAATAAGATACAAACTATAATAGAATACTAAGCAGCAAAAACTAAACATTATACAGACTAATAAAGATAAACTAAGCTAATAGTTACATTTTATGTAGTCTAACTATATTCACTTTTTTAATTACTAAATTTAAAAATTAAGTTTATTTAATATTTAAACAGAGTAATTACGATAAGTATAAGTTTAAATTATAATTTATGAAGGCAATAAAAGTATAGAATATTAAAATAAGTTATATTTAATTGGAGGATATTATGAAAATTAAAATAAAGGAATAAAAGAAACTTGATAATTTGATTTTGAAGGTAATAATATAAAACTTAGTGATCTAAATGAGGGAAGAAGTTACTTTGGAATAGGTGCAGCTTAAAATTATCTTTATGTGGTTGGAGGAGGTACTAGTAAAAATCAACTTTTAAAATAAGTAGAAAAGTTAAGGATAGGAAACTAAAGTAAATGATAAAAATGCTCTTAATTTCCATTCTTAATATCAGGCTAAACTTTATTAGTAGATAAAGATGAATAAAATATTTATTCTTTTGGAGGGTTTAATTAGAAAGGATAAACTTTAAAAGATATATGAAAGTACAACATATAGAATGATAGATGGAGTAAGTAAAATTTGAATCTTCCTAAAGCTGTTGCTTGTCCTATAGTTTCTTTAGCACCTTTTGTCATATTTGGAGGTGTAATAAATCCATTTACGAAAGAATGTTCAAGAAGAATATATAAAAGAAACAAAGAATAATGGCAATAAAGTTAAATTTTTAAAGATGTTGAAGCTTTAACGGAGATGAAAATAAGAGGTGTCTGAGGATATGTTTTTGCTATAGAATAGGAAAGAGTTTCAATAGCGAGAATTGATTTAGAAAAATTGAGTTATAGAAGTATTAAAAGCCATAACTGATAAACGTAATAATAATATTTATTTTATTAATATTATTTATAATAAATATAGTTTCATATATAAAGAAGTAGTTTAAATATATATAATTAAGTAAATATGTTACTACTTATTAATATGGTTAATATATACTTATTGATGTTGTATTTTTATAACTAAGTTTTTTTTGTAAGTTTAAGTGTATATATTTTGATATATTAGATAATGTAGTTATAGCTATATAGTTGACAATAAAGACTTAGGAATAATTTAGTATATTAATTAAATGATTATCAAAATATATTAGATAAATTATGATTTCCTATACTATTTTCTAAACATTATTTTCCTTACTAACTCTTTTTAAAGCTTAAATAAATAAAGAATCAAATTTTATCTAAACATCTTTAAAAATCTATTATTCAAATATTATCATTATTAAGATACTAACATACAGCTTATAACATACCAAAACATATTCATTACAGTCTCTAATACATCCTTATATTTAAATTATACAAGTACTACTTGATTACTATTTATCTAATCAAAACTATAATCAAATTATCATTAAGCTATACCTATATCTAAATAGTAATTAAGTAATTACTACTATCATCAAGTCTAAAATACATTATTTCCTTTAATCATTTAAACTAGCAACTAGTATACTTTAAATTTCCTTCTATATACAATAATAAAATTAGGCCATTATAATTCCTATACTTTTGATAAAAGTTCAATCATAATAAATAATAATAAATAAGAAAGTGCTCTTGTGTGATAAGCCTTACTTATTTGAGGGTTCTCTCAATCGGCACTAGAATATGACTAGAGTGCTGAAATCCAAGTCTCAGAGTAATCCTATTTTTATATCGTTAATCTAGTCAGGAATTGGAAAGACCTGAAGACATGACTGAGACAAATTATATCTTTATGTAGAAAAATTAAATTCGATTGTGAAATTTGACACAAGAATTGGAATTTATTCTATTCCCTTTTAACTTTAGCCTTCGGAAAGAAATACAAGAATTTTGAGAGTAAAAGTAATAAATTTTTATTTAAAAAACTGAGAAAAAATGACCAAAGAGATCAGCCAAGCCAGAAATATTACTAGACTATTTTAACAACAAAATTTGGTTTTTTTATTTATCGTGGTGAACCTAATAAAGGTAGAATCACGTTAATTTATTTATTTATCTTTAGAAACGTTCTCATCATATTATTAAATCCTAGTCTCCTTATACTTAGCAGATAAAACTTCCCTTTTAAATTTAGTCTTCTAGGTAGTATTCAAATTAATACTTACTTCTGTGATGTTCGATTTTAACTTAGAAAAAGATGCAAGAGAGTAGAATTTATATAATTCAAATTTTAAGTTGTTTAAAAGTAGTGTAATATATTACTTAGTAGCACATGCAGGTTAATTGAACCAGCTAAATATTATGAATAATCCTTGAATTAAATTAAAAGTCCTGAAGAATTCAGTAAGAGAGTAAAGATCTCCTTTAAATCTTTCAAGTACTATGGTAATTCATTGATTGGATAGATTTTTGTAATATAGGGAAATTAGCCTGAGATTGAGTCTGCGTAGTTTAGTAGGTAGAATTTTTCAGGAAGTCCTGAGATTCCTTGCTTTATTTACGCATTTTGAAGGATAAAATTTTCTTTATCGAGAAATTTTAATATAATTTTCTCAACTAGAGCAAAATTCTCCACCTTTGATCAATTCTTACCATGAAAACGCAATATGCTTTGTAAATTTAAGCATGTTCACACAATAAGTTTGAAGTAACTTTTAGCAGTGTTTCTGAAGTATCACAGATATTGAAGGATATTACTATAACATATCATTAGTTAGAGACATTCCAAGAGCTAATATCATCAAAGATGAGCTTCATGTTTATCGGCAGAATTAATAAACCAAATTTTACTGAAAATTTTTAAGCTCAGATCCATGGATCGAAATATTTTAGTGCATAATGAAATAAAAGCTCTGAAGAAAGAAATAGATTAGGAAAGCATATTTTCAAGGAAGCTAAAGAATGAATAAATGAATGCAGCTTAGACGCTTTAAAAATCATGGGAAAGATTATCCAGAATACAAAAATTAGCAAATATAATAATGAAATAAAATAAAAGACACTTTAAGTTAAATTAATAAATGAAGTTAAATGCTTTGAAAAATGAGACGTTGCAATTTTATTTACTATATCATTTTTTCTCTTTTCTCTCTTTCACTTTTATTTTTCTTATTTATTTCTTTTATAAACAAGCTACTTCTATACTTTAATTAAACTAACTAAAGTAGATAATGAAACTAATTTTTGGTAAATAATAAAAATTGTAAAGGATGAACCAAATAGATAGCCTATTAGATAAGTATATTTTGATCTGTAGTGTCTATTGGTTTTGATGTAACTATATTGTGTTAGTTAGAAATGAATATATTTGATATATTTGATATATTTGTTTTAATTTAGTTTACTACTATATATCTACTAATTAATAAGCATAATCCTTTTTCACATGCCTCATAATAAGGCATTTACATTTGATTATATATCTAATAAAATTGATTAATGGTTCTTTTATAAATTACTAAAGAATCTCATTTAAACTATATAAATATCCTTATTAATTATAATTTATTACTTAACATACAAAATACCTTTCAAATCTACACATCAATGCAACTAAATTACCTCTAATTCCATAACTATACTATTATTTTAAAACCATCAAATAACAGTACAAATAACCTTAATAATAGTGTCATAACCATATCCTTACAACTATAATATATAATACCTAACTATTCTATATCTATTCTACTTATTTACACCATTCTATTTTATTCAACATTAATTAAGATTAACACTGGAAAATGCTTTAGTCTATACAACTGCTTAGTCTATTTTTTCAAATATATTATATATACCTAAATGTAAGTATACAGGTGTGAGATACAAGAATACCATTTTTATATATTAATAGAATATTTATTTTATTGCATCTCTCTTGTGTTTTATGTGAGAAATGCTTAATTACAATTAAAAAGCATTAGAATAAGTTGTAGAGTGAAAGACTTGAAACGGTATGAGAGAAACCAATTACAAGTTTGGAAAATATATTTGACTGTTATGATGAAGAATAAAAACTAGATCGAAATGCCATATAAAATTTAAGTAATGGAAAGTAGTAAAGGTAATTTAGAGTGCAAAAAGCTGTAGAAAATATTGCTGAATTTAGAGAGTAATAATTTAGAATACTAGAAGAATACAATAAAAAGAGTATCCAGTTAAATGAAGCAGTTTTTAATAAGAAAGAAATTTAAGTTGTAAAGAAAGAGATGACTAAAAGGATTCAGATTTAATAAGTATAATAATTCGAAATGCTCATAGTTTATTTCTTGTAACTAAATAAGATCTACTAATATTTTGACAAACTTAACAAACAACTGCATACAGATATTTTGCAAGGTATGTTACCCCAGTACCTTTTAATAGATAATAAGTTTTCCTAAGGAAATAATGCTACTTAGAATCTTAAATGGCATCCTAATCTACAAGCTTATAGTATTTATCATATATAAATAAAGAAAAGGTTATAGAAGATATTTAATTTTAGTAAATAAGAGAATACTTTAAATATACTCTATATATAAATAATGAATATTCTAATAATTTTATAGCTTTAATACTTTTTGAATACTTTTATAACTTACTTTTAGATCTATAATATTTTTACTTATTTTAATACTTTAATACAATTAATATAAATATACTTATAAAGTTAATTCCTTTCTCGTAAAACTTACACTCAATTTCAATGAAATCCACTCTCTCTCCTTAACATAATTGCTAGTAGCTCCTTTGATGTCATATATATTTATGATATTAGCCTATGATTAATAAACACTACTCTGCATTCATAGTCTATTATTGCTGAAGAGACCATTATATGAGAATTTAGTAGTTGGATCATGAGGATATTATTAACCATCCTTTTTTATTGTCTTACACATGTTTAAGGTAATTTTAGCCTTTGCATATATTCCCCTACTGATTATCATAGACACTTACTAAATTAGCTGGTGGCTTAGGTAATTAGATAGTATGCTACTAATGAACATTCTAAATGATGTCATATGATGATATTATACTTGATCTTTTGAAATCCCATGGCTTCTACTATTTTGATGGAAGTTACCTTCAGACTAGTTAATACAAGAATTTCTGAAAAATAGAGAGAATAAGATTTTCTAAATAAAGGAGAAAGTTTTGTAATGTAAAGCATGCTTGGGGCTGGAACTTTAATAGCGTTTTTATGAAGCCAAATTTTGAGCAGAAAGCTTTATTGGATGAATTTAAATATACAGACAAAAGATTTATTTTAGGATCTTATCAGTAGCTTTCAGTAAGGAGTTCATTAGTAAAAAGAAGTATTGAATCCAAAATTTTAAAGGGAATAAAAATAAAGCTCTATCTAATTTAGCTTTAACAGAAAGCAGATAAACTCAAAGCTTTAAAGTTAAAAAGAAGTAAACAATTTTATTTACCTGCTAAGTGCAATCCATAAACATTAAATTACTCCTTTCCAGCTGAAAGATCTAAAAGACGTTTAGACCGCGAGCTATATTTTAGAATGATAAGAAAATAAACTAAAATACTAAGAACAAATTTAGTGACAATAATCTACTTTCTTGCTAGCAGCTTAGAAAAAATATGAGGAATATATAAAATAAAAGGATGCTTAAATTAAGATAATGGACATTATAAACTGTTCTATTAAAGTTAGAATTTTTAACTAGAAACTATAAATAAAGCAAATTGGATTAAGAATATTTATCTTATAAGAAAAACATAAACTTAAAGGAATATTAAAAAGGAAAATATAAGGAAGCCTCTTGAATTAAACCCAAATAGCCTATCCTAGATAATAAATATAATTAAATTTGCTAAATAATATATAAGCTTCATAAATAAAATTAGATAAGCATTAAGTATAAAAAGTTAATTTTAGTTTAAGTTATATAAAAATAAGTAAGCTGTGGTTATATTTAATAGATTATTAATATTTTAATCTAAAATAACAATAATAATGTTTCATCTTTACACTACCAATTCACCATTTTAAATCAAAGTAACTAATTTTATAACTTTAAACATACCCAAGTTTACTCAATCAGATTTAAAGTATAAAGTACTAATATTTTTCTATTTGAATCAGTCACTTCTTTGGTTTTTCCATATTATCGAAAGGCTCTTCATAGTTAATATATGTAACTGCTATATTAAATTATATTGGTACTCTTTACTATATTTTTAGTAGTCTCTAAGCTTTAAATTATTCATAATGAATATAGTAGTGCAAAGCTTTACAGGAATAGCTTTAATTGAATAATTAAATATTATTAAATAAAGAAGTATTAAAGATGCAGAGTAGCTTCTTAAAAATTACCTAAGCAGCATATCTTTAATAAGTCATTAAATTTATTATTTTATATAGCTTTACAATATTAGCCATTATCAAATTATACCATTACAATCTTCTTATTACCACATTATGTAAAGATGCTTTCATTAATGTAGTATGCTGCTTCATTTAAATTATATTTAACTTTAAAATCTAGAAATCTAGAAACTTTAGACTTAAGTTTAAAACAAAAACCAATAACAACCAAAATAAATTACAACTACTTTATCATTTTAAACCTTAGTAAATATTTTAAAATGGCTTTCTTCAAAACTCTGTAAAAAAGGAATTAAAACTAAAGCTTAATTCCCTTTAAGAGCATTATCTCGTTCTAAAATAAACTTAATAGTTATGAAAAAAGAACATTAAATTAAAGGTTTGAGAGATCAAATCATCTGTAGAGATCTAGCCAAGTTCTCAAAGTAAGAATGAGTAGCGATATTGCTTAAGAATTTTAAAAAAAGAATGAAGAACTTTGAGCTCAGACTTATTGTTTGAAGAGCTCTGGTATAAATCTCAAATTTAAGTCTGAATAGCAATAAAGCTGAAGAGCAAATGAATTGAAAGTAGAATTTAATCTTTTGCTTGGTTATTTTGTAGAACTCTGATCTATTTTTCAAAGTAAGACAAAGTTACGATATAACTTAAAAAATTTAAAGACTGAAAGAAGAACTTTGAGCTAAGGCTTGGTTATTTGAAGATCTCTGGTATAAATTTCACAATAAGTCTGATAACGATATAGCTTAAGAAATTTAAAGACAGAAAGTAGAACTTTGAGCTAAGGCTTGGTTATTTGAAGATCTCTTTTTAAATTATAAAAAAAGTCAGAGTAGCGATAAATCTATAAAAATTTAAAGAATAAAAGCATAACTTTGAGCTCAGACTAGTTATTAAGAAGAGAAATTAACAAGTCTCACAGTAAGACTTAGTAGAAAAAGAAGTTGACCAAACTAAAAGACTGAAAACAAAACAATGAGTTAAGATGTGATTGTAGGTCTCTTATCTCGTTCTAACAGTAAGACTGAGTAGCGATATAGCTAAGAAATTTAAAGACAGAAAGCGGAATTTAGAGCTAAAACAAGGTAATACTGAAGAGAACTTTTCTAGTTTTCAAAGAAAGACTTACGATGCATCAAAGTTAAAAAGCAAAAAAAAACTGAATGTAAAATTTGAGCTAAGGCTTGGTTTTTGTGTAGAGCTCTGGTAAAGTTCTCAAAGCAAGACTGATTAATGATATAGCTTAAGAAATTTAAAGAAAGAAGAAATTTCAGCTCAGACTTGCTAATCGAACAACTTGATCTAAATCTCAAACTTAAGTATGAGTAGCGATAAATTTGAAGAGCAAATGAACTGAAAGTAGGGTTTGGGCTTACGCTTGATTATTTTGTAGAACTCTGATCAATTTTACAAAGTAATACAAAGTTACGATATAGCTTCAGAAATTAAAAGACTGAAAACAGAACTTTGCAACTAAGGCTTGCTATTCAAACAGCTCTGGTCTAAATCTCAAAATAAGTGTGATGATTATTCAGATTAAGAAACTTAAAGATAGAAAAAAAATTTGAGATTAGAATACTAATTCTCAAGAGCGATGGATAAGTTCTAAAACTAAGACCGACGTAGCAAAAAAAGATGAATGAAATAAAAAACTTAAAGAAAAGGTCTAGTTAAGACTCTGTTATACTGTAGAGCTCTGATATAAATCTAAGTTAAGTTCTAATATCGATATAGCTTAAGAAGCTTAAAAGAAGAAGAACTTTGAGCTCAGAATTTTTATTTGAAGAGCTCTGTTATAAATCTCAAAATAAATCTCATAGCAATAAAACTGAAGAGCAAAAGAACTGAAAGTATGATTTGGGTTTATGCTTGATTATTCGTTAGATTGCTTGTCAAGTTCTCGAAGTAATACTAGTAGCGGTATAGCTTTAGAAATTTAAAGGCAAAAAGAAGAAGATTAAGATCAAAATAATTTTTCTGAAAAGCTATGGTCAAGTTCTCATAGTAAGACTGAGTAGCGATATAACTTAAGAAATTTAGAGACAGAAAGCGAATTTACAGCTCATATTAGTTTTTCTGAAGAGCCCTTGTATAAATTTCAAATAAGCCTGAGTAGCGATAAAGCTGAAGAGTAAAAAAACTAAATGTAAAACTTGAGCTTAGGTTTGGTTATTCATTAAATATTTGATCTTTTTTTCAAAGTAAGACTGAGTAACGACATAACTTAAGAAATGTAAAGACAAAAAGCAGAAGATTAAGATCAGACTAGTTTTTCTGAAGAGCTATGGTCAAATTCTAAACTTTGAATTGAAACTCGGTTATTTCTTGAAAATTCTGATCTAGTTCTTAAAATAGGACTGAGTAGCGAAAAATTTGAACAGCCTAAAAGACTGAAAAATGGACTTTGATAAAAAATTGTTTATTCTGATGAGCTCTTATCTAGTTCTAAAAAAATTATTCTAAGTAGCGATAAAGTTATAGTAATTTAAAGAAAGAAAGCAGAACTCCCAGCTCCGACTAGTTGTTTAAGAGCTCTGACCAAGTTCTAAAAAAAATCTGGGTAGTGACAAAGCCGAAGAGATAAAAAAATGAAAGCAGAACTTTGAGCTAAGGCTTGTTTATTCTGATAAGCTCTGATCTCGTTCTCAAAATAAGTCTGAGTAGCGATAAAACTTTAGAAATTTAAAGAATTTAAGCTTGTTTTTTAGTTAAGATAAGCTAACCCTTTATCATAGTAAGTATTAGAGTAGGCAAGATTGAGTTGTATAGCCATGTTTTAGCACTAATATAATCATTATGTTTTCCAGTATTAACTAAAGCAAGTCCTTTTTTAGTGGTAGATATTCTTACCTTTGGAATCAATTTATATTCCTTTGTCATAGCAATCAATAGGTTCAACAAATTTTTTTTAATTTTCTAAACTTAATCCTTTGTATTATAAAGGCAGTTACATCACTAGGATTTTTCTATATTACTTTGCCATAACACTCACTAGAATCATCGTTTTTATCTAGTTTTTATAACACTTTTTTTCTTTCTACTACTAAGAAATAACTTAAGCTTTCAGAGTATTATTTAGCAGGCAAGCTTTTAGTTTGCTATTTCTTTTACTTAATTTTTTACGTAATATTAGTCTCTAAATAGTGATATAAGTTTGTACTCAAAAGTTAAGGAACTCTCGTAATCTTCTCTTTGTAATAAATTATCTCTACTCAATTTTTTCAAGTTTTAAGTGAGGTTTAGTCAGATTACCTTTTTAACTACATAACTGTATTCTAAATAAAATAGTTTAGCGCAATATCTCTATTTAATAGTAAGCATACTACTACTAAAAACTAATGAAAGATTCCTAATATAGACCTGGCAGTATATTCAATTGAAAAGCTTCTGTAGAGCATATAGAAGTTAAGTATGATTCTAAATTTACTGTTCTATCTACTTATTTTGCAATTTACTGCTATAGCTTCTTTAATAAGATAAATACATATTCTCTGTAATTTTTAGAAATATTGTATTAGTTAATCTTAAGAGGAACTTCTTTCAGCAAAATTTAAGTAATGATGCTTTATTCCATTCCTTTTATCGCTGAATAGTAAAATTACGTTTCCATAGTTTAGCTTTTTATTAGTCTTATTACCATTATAATTCTCATTTCTTAAATATCACTACATCATTTTTAGGAGTGTGCATTCCCTTCTATATATCAAGTAACTTACTCCATTTGCATAGAAACTAATCTCATAAGTCTATAAAAAGCCATATCATTACTTGGAATATTTTATTTAATATCTCCATTTTCTATCTTTACAAAAAACAATCGGCTAGACAAGTCGAACTTGGAACAGTTAAATTATCCTAATTATATCCATTTTTTCACTCAATGGATACAATTTAGAACCCTACGATTATACGTAAATTCTCAGAACCAAATTATTAAATCCAAGAGAGGAGGCTGTTGGAACTTAAAATAAGAGCATTATTTGTACTTTCCCTTCAGAGCTACCACCTTATAATTGCAACTAAGAAGACAACGTTATTCCTTTTCTATTTTAAGATATAAGATGAATATAGCTCTGAAGTATATAATCCAAGCTTGAAATAAACCTGAGCATAAGACATTGATTAAGTGGGTAAAAATTGATTAAAATGGTTTAAATAAGTTCCTTAATAAGCATAATGCATATCTGTAGACTAAGTTGCACTTAAATCCCAATATATCTGATCTAAATAAAGAATTATCTTTAGCATTTCTACTAATTGATTCAATATCAGTTACATAAATAAGAAATAATGCTTAATGAATTTTAAGGTACTAATGAAATAATTAATTTAAGATATTTATTAATTAAAAGTGTAAATGATGGTGAAAGTTGAAATATAGAGCTTGATAAGGATAATCTTTTATTAAATTCAGTTAGTAAGGAAGTAGATATAGTAACTTGGGATGAGCTATTGTTGAATCTGAATAATATAGATAAATTTTGTTTTCTGAATCGTAGAGATTTATGTAAACTAAGTTAAGCAGAAAAAAACATCTCAATTTTACTAAAATGGTAACTAGAAATACTCCGTTAAGTTTATAACTAACTATTTTATATATAATAGACTATTATATAAGTCTTTTCTTACTATTTTCAAATACCTTAACTACCTTCTTTTGTTTATAAAATAATAACTCTAATTTATCTTCTTTCTATCTAATTGAGTCTCAATCACTTAGTTTATTTATCATTTTTATAAGTTACTATAGAATATTTATTTCAATAAAGTTGGAAGTACTTTAAATATAGAAACTTAAATTAGTTTATTAACTTTCATAAAGAACTTAAAAAATTATATCGTTTATATAAAATTTCTCCTTTCAACTTTTCTTCTCTTCAATCTTACTTATTTTTAATCTTTCAAACTTGATTTCTTATGAGCCTTCTTCTAATAAAGCAACTTAATCTTAACTTTATTATTTTATACTTTATTCTTACTTCATCGTTTTACTTTGCCCTAACTAACTTATATCTCCATCTTATTTTTACGCATTTCACTTTAATTTTAGTCTTTCTATCTAATTTATAAAGCTATCTATATCAGGTCTAATGCTCTGGTAAAAAGCCAAGCATCTGTAGAATAGATCAGTTAATTCAGGTTCTTATAATATTTAGCTGGAAAACATAGGAATCATTTTATTAATATAAACTATTTACTTTAGTTATTCTTATTCGTTTATATTTGGATAAAGCATTTCTTCATTGAATATCTCTATTCCGATACAACCTAAAGATCAGATATCACTTTTCATAATCACATTTCTGTCAAATTATTCAGGAGCCATTCATTGATGAAATCCTCTTTATTCTATAGTTGTTAATCAGTTATTATTATCGAATAATCCAAAAATAACTATTTTAGGCTAATATTTCTCATCTAGTAGAATATTTCTAGATTTCAATTCTTTATGAATTAAGTTTCTAGAGTGAATAGCCTTTAAATCTTCCGCTATTTAACTAAGTAAATTAAGTTTCTAGTAATATCTTAAATGAGATCCTATTTTACTTTCTTTGAATAGCTACTTAGTCTAAGCTTATTAGAATAAACTTGCAAATCACTAAAAATCTGTTAAGAGCCATAAATTGTAACTTCCCTGTTCTTAAGTATCAATAGCAACTCCTGCTAGTTTTTAAACTCTTAAGCTATTTATAAACAGTCATCTTATTTATTAGAATTCTCACAAGATAAACGACTAAAACTTGAAGCTTCTAGTCTATTATCAGAACCATTTGTATAAGATCAATCAGTAAAAATTCCGATAGTAACACTGCATGAATAAGATCTTATGCCTTATTTACAAGTGCTTACGAAGGTAGTGGACAAAGCTAGAAGAACATTTATAACTGCGCAATAAGAATGTTAGAGTATACAAAAATATTTGAATATAAAAGAATGCCTCTGCTACGGTCCATGTGCTGATATTTTTAGCAAGTTATGTTATTAAATCATTAAATCATTAAAACAACTGTTCGCCTTCCGGCTTAATTAAAGTTTTAAATGTATAAAATCTCCTTTCCTGCATGTTCGTTCCTTGTGCTCTTTTTCCTGGACTTCTCTCTTTTTAATAGTCTGAGTTAAGAATTTGTTTTTTTTCCAAATTTTCCCATTTCCCGATGGGAAGAATTCTGTCGCTCGCCATTTCAGTTGCTAATAGTTAATATTACTCCAAATATTCATTCTTATTCTTTTCTATTGGGGACATTTTCGTCATAGATGTCAAGTGCTGTTGCAAATGTAACATCTTTTCCTTGCTCTAGGAAATATCTTTTCTTGTTTCTCTATTTCCATTGGAATTCCTTAAGAAGGCTTCTACAGGTTTTCTTCTATTAATTTAAGTCTGGAATCTAATTTTACTCAGTTTTTCTCGTCTTGCTCTTATATTACTCAAATATCATTCTCTAAATTTTAAATTGACTTATAGACTCCGACTTTAGCTCTTCGGTCTACCATATGGACTTCGTCATCATCTTCATGGTTTATCAGATCCTGACTTATTGTAAACATCTCTTCCTTCTGGGAGTTTAATTCCTCTTCGAGTTTTTTTATGTTTCTAATAAGTAGATGAATCAGCTGTTTCATCTATTCAGAGTTCATTTGTTCTATTTCAATGTTGTCTAAATCAAAGGTAATAGGATCTATATTAAATTATCGTACTTTACCTTCTTCGTTTATTTTTTATTTCTTTGTTATTATTTTTATCGATACAGTTGAGTGGTCTCTTTTTTCAGTTTTCAATTGAGGCGTTGAGAACTGTGCCAACTTTTCTGTTCTGAATTTTTGTCTCAGTTCCTGCTTGTCCTTTGATGGAAGAAGTCCATTTTATTTTAATTTGTAGGATTTAGTATTTTTTATTAGTTCTTCTAGTTTGTTTTGTTGTTCTGGTTATTTTTATTAAGAAGAGCGTTAAGTTGAAGAAGACGTGGTGAGAATATTTGCTTCTAGTTTTTTCTCCTGTTCTGAGGAGGTGGTAAAAAATCCCTTCTTGAAGCCAGCCATTTTATATTATAGCAAATTATGTTAATTATTTATTTACACATCCTAAATAAAAATAAGATACAGCATTTTTAAAATTGGTGCTAAGATATTATAGTTTACTAATTAGTCTCTTTAATTCTAAGCATAATTAAGTAGTCAAATATAGCTTAAATTAATAAATTGAAGTTTCAAGTCTAATTTAAATAAGAAGATAGTAGTATTAATAATTAATTATTAAGATATACAGTTTAAGTAATTAAGTTCCTTATTCTATTAGTCTATTTTTATTTTAAGCTCTCTGTAAGATTTAATGTTAAGAAGCTAAGGATATGTTTAAATAGATCATATCATTTAACTATAAATCAATTAAAATTAGTATAAATCTAAATGTTTTAGTAAACCAATTCTCTTCTAATGCTGCTACTTAAGAGAATAGCTTTTAAAATTACTTTCCCAACCATATGCCTTAGAATAGTTAAAGAACGGCTATTAGATGTTTTTCCTTCAGATTAGTGATTTCAATTTTTTCATTTCCAAGATATTTTCAGTATAGCTTTGTATCTTTTTTGATTATACTACACTAATATAAATGAAAGAGTGTCTTCATATTCTACTTGGAGTACTTTCAAGATTTAAGGCCATTCAGAAATGCTTTTTCATGCTTACGCTTCACAGAAAAATTTCAGTTACTTTTAGCGTGATATTTTTGCTACTATTTGAAATAACTCATTTTACATCTTCTTTAGAGCTAGACTGAATAATAATTATCAATTCCAACACTGGATTTTAAAACTGACAGTTTTCAATGCCAATATTTCTATTGCATTCCTCAATTAGATTAATAACTGACTGATCTTTCTAATCTTTCCTTCATTTAGATTCCCTTTTTCAATCCCAAAACTCTTTTCTTTACTTAGAATCGGATTGGCTTCTTTGCTGAAAGTCGTTTCTCACTCTTTAATATAATTTAAAGCTTATATTTTCGTTATAAACCCAAACTCTTCAATCTAAGGGCTACTTGAAAGCAAAAGAGTGCTGAAACAGGTTTTAACTTACTTAATAATTTCTTAATCTACTGTACTCTAATGAAAATATAAAATATCTTTTTCAATCCTTATATTTATAATATAACCTTTTTATTTTAGTTCGTATATCTAAATTTACTTATAAAGCATTTATTTATTGCTATATTTAAGAAAAGATAGAGTTAAGATGCTAGATTAAGAATTATTATTTTTATTATGTAACAAGTAGAGCTTTTAAAAAACACTTCTTGTTATGTATGATAAGCGTCTCTTTTCTAACCTACGTGTCTCGACAAAGAAAACTTTAAAATTGGATTCCGTTATCCTTGAGAACTCAGATATTTTATTCAAATATAATCTGAAAATTGAATGTGATGAAATACTTAAAGACAAAAAGCAGAATTAAAAATTTGGAATCCATAAACCTTGAGAGCTCTTTCCAAGTTCTCCAAAAAGTCTTAGTAGAGGTAAAGCTTAAGAACTTAAAGATTGCTAGAAGAACTTAAATTTTGAAACAGTTGTCCTTGCTATTTTACTCAAATATAATCTGAAAATTGAATACTAAAAGACAAAAAGCAGAGTTTAAAATTTGGAATCCGTTATCCTTGAGAGCTCGAATATTTTCTCAAAAATAATTTGAGAATCGAAAGTGCTGAAATACTTAAAGACAAAAAAAGAACTTTAAGTTGGATCCGTTTTCCTTGAGAGCTCTTATTTGGCTCTCAAATATAATCTGAGAATAGAATGTGCTGAAATACTAAAAGAAGAACTTTAAGAATCGAATCAGTTTTCCTTGAGAGCTCTTTCCAAGTTATCCAAAAGAGTTTGGGAAGAGGATCAGCTAAAAAACTTTAAGACTGTAAGAAGAATTTTAAGCTTTTATCCGTTATCCTTAAGAACTCTTATTTAGCTCTCAAATATAATCTGAGAATAGAATGTGCTGAAATACTAAAAGAAGAACTTTAAGAATCGAATCAGTTTTCCTTGAGAGCTCTTTCCAAGTTATCCAAAAAAGTTTCGGTAGAGGTAAAGCTAAAAAACTGTAAGATTGTGAGAAGAATTTAGGTTTGGAATTCGTTATTCTTAGAGCTTGTTTCTTGTTCTCAAAATAAGTCTGAGTTGCGAATAAGATGAAGTACTTAAAGAATGAAAATACAACTTATTGTATAGACTCCGTTTCACTTGAGAGCTAGTGTTTAGTTCTAAAGATTTTATCGTGATAAAGTTGAAGAACCTAAAAATTGAAAGAAGAACTTTGACTAAAAACTCCATTCTGTTTGAGAGTTTATATCCAGTTCTTAAATTATTAGAAATAAATTTTAAAAGCGTAAGATTTTAAGATTGACCATTTAGTTAAGAATAGTTTCTGCTTGAGAACTTTGGTATAGTTCTCAAAATGAGTCTCATTAGGGATAAAGCTGAAGAACCTAGAAGATTGAAAGTAGAACTTTGAATAAAAACTCCGTTCTGCCCTATCTAAGAATTTTCAAGCTCTCATTCCTTTTATTATATTTTTATTTAAGATTTCTTAGAAATGCTAAATAATTTAATTTTCTTGCATTTCTGCTGGAAGTAGTCCTTGATTTTAGTTATTTTCTTCTAAAATTTTTTAAATAGATAAATTTTTCTCTTTTAGCATTTCCGAGCTTCATATTCTCGTCTATTTTTTTCTCGTTCTTTTCTTCCTATATTTTAAAGATTTGCAAAGTGCTTTTGTCTTAGTAAATATTCTAACTTACCTAATTTTTTTATAGTAAGATTAGTTTAAAGATTCTGTCCTTTTTTTAGTGCATTCCTCCTAGTAGTTTTTCAAGGTTTTACGATAGAGATGTTTTTCTTAAAAATATTATCAAAAATCTGATTAAGTTGTAAAGCTCTTTCATGTCTTTTTTAAATTTACCAAACAGTAAAGATTGGCGGCATGCAGATTGTAGATAGGTGCTTGATATAAGAGACTAATATTGTAGTATGTATGTAATGATAGATATTTGAATTTATAATGGTTAATAATAATTTTTGATGGTAACTGTTATAAATTACCTTTATAAGCTTTTTTAATCTAAATAATAATAAAAATGTAAGCGTTACCAAAATGCTTAATCTGCTTAGAAGATTACAACTTAACTAATGCTCGTCCAACTGTCTTACCTTGTGGACATATTTACTGTGGTTTGTGTTTGAATACTGAGTACTGATTATAAGGCATAATGTAATGTCCTATTTGTTAAAAAGGATTCCATTTTAGATTTGAAGACTTACCTTAAGAAAGTGATTTAATAAGAATGATATTTTAAAACTAATAATACATATAAAAGATTTAAGATGCTAGATAGAAATTAAAAGAGATAAGGAAGTAAATTATGCAAAAATCTAAAACCATTACAACCAAATTATCTAACATTACTAATACTCTCATTATACCATATACTAATATCATCCAATACACTACTATCATTAACCTACTTTTATCTACAACTAATAACACTCAAATATTATACAATCATCCTAATTCCCTATTTACTAATATCTAAAACCAACTATAATCTAATCTAACTATAACAGTCTAACTATATTCCACTATATAACCACCTTTAATACAAAACCTATCTAAATTAACTTCAAATTATATCACACAAATAAGATACAAACTATAATACAATACTAAGCACCAAAAACTAAACATTATACAGACTAATAAAGATAAACTAAGCTAATAGTTACATTTTATGTAATCTAACTATATTCACTTTTTTAATTACTATATTTAAATATTAAGCTTATTTAATATTTAAACAGAGTAATTACGATAAGTCTAAGTTTAAATTATAATTCAAGAAGCTAGTTAAAGTATAGAATATTAAAATAAGTTATATTTAATTGGAGGATATAACTAAAATTAAAATTTAGGAATAAAAGAAACTTGATAATTTGATTATGAAGTTAATAGTATTAAACTTAGTGATCTAAATGAGGGAAGATATGGATTTGGAATAGCAGCAGCTTAAAAATATATTTATGTGGTTGGAGGAGGTACTAGTATAAATCAAGTTTTATAATAAGTAGAAAAGTTAATGATAGGAAACTAAAGTAAATGATAAAAATGCTCTTAATTTCCATTCTAAATACAATGCTAAACTTTAGTAGTAGATAAAGATGAATAAAATATTTATTCTTTTGGAGGGTTTAATTAGAAAGTATAAGGTTTAAAAGATATATGAAAGTATAACATATAGAATGATAGATGGAGTAAGTAAAATTTGAATCTTCCTGAAACTGTTGCTAGGCCTATAGTTTCTTTAGAGCCTTTTGTCATATTTGGAGGTGTTAAAAATTATTCTACAGATGAACATTCAAGAAGAATATATAAAAGAAAGAAAGAATAATGGCAATAAAGTTAAATTTTTAAAGATGTTGTAGCTTTAATGGAGATGAAAATAAGAGGTGTCTATGGATATGTTTTTGCTGTAGAATAGCCAAGAGTTTCAATAATGAGGATTGATTTAGAAAAGTTGAGTTATAGAAGTATTAAAAGCCATAACTGATAAACATAATAATAATATTTATTTTATTAATATTATTTATAATAAATATAGTTTTATATATAAAGAAGTAGTTTAAATATATATAATTAAGTAAATATGTTACTACTTATAATATGGTTAATCTATACTTATTTATGTTGTATTTTTATAACTAAGTTTTTTTGTATGTTTAAGTGTATATATGATTTTGATATAGTAGGTAATGTAGTTATAGCTATATAGTTGACAATAAAGACTTAGCAATAATTTAGTATATTAATTAAATGATTATCAAAATGTATTAGATAAATTATGATTTCCTATACTATTTTCTAAACATTATTTTCCTTACTAACTCTTTTTAAAGCTTAAATAAATAAAGAATCAAATTTTATCTAAACATCTTTAAAAATCTATTATTCAAATATTATCATTATTAAGATACTAACATACAGCTTATAACATACCAAAACATATTCATTACAGTCTTTAATACATCCTTATATTTAAATTATACAAGTACTACTTAGATTACTATTTATCTAATAAAATCTATAATCAAATAATCATTAATCTATACCTATATCTAAATACTAATTAAGTAATTACTACTATCATCAAGTCAATATCTTCAAGTCTAAAATACATTATTTCCTTTAATCATTTAAATTAGCAACTAGTATAGTTTAAATTTCCTTCTATAGACAATAATAAAATTAGGTTATTATAACCCCTATACTTTAGATAAAGATTCAATCATAATAAATAAATAATAATAAATAAGAAGTATTAAAGTATTATAGCTAAAAAATAGACTACAAATATATATAAGAATACTTTCAAATAAAAGGGAAACACATTAATTAGCTAAAAATTAATGGTAATAAGTTACTAAATAAAATAGTAGATTTATGTTCTAATATAAAACAAATATATTTATAATTAGTCTAATAATTATCAGTCTCATTTTTCGAAAAATAAGCAAATATCTTTAATAGCTAACTCTTGATATTACTAATTTATCGAACTAGGTTATTAGAAGATTATTCTGTCACTAATATCTAAGCCTTGAATCTCTTAAAATTATAAATTTAGGCTATTTTAGACCAGAAGTTTTGACTCTTTTACTTTAAAATACTAGTAATATTAGAGATTTATAATGGAATGAAAAAGTAAAAACTCTTTAATTAATTATTTAGGAATAAAGCAAGGATCAATAACAGATTTAAGTAAACACTTCATTTATATAATTAGCAAAGCTAGAGTAAGTTACAGTTAGTGATCAGGATTAATGGAGTGATATAATTCTATAGGAACTATTTCAAAAAGCTCCTAATATAAATAAACTAAATGTTTTTCAATATAACTATAATAAAAAATGTATTTAGTAAGAGATATAAAAGAGAATATGTAGATGCATCCAATAAAAAGTAAATTACCCTTACTATCAAACTCATTTAAATAACTTGAAGAAGTTAATTTTATTAAATGTACTTCAATAAGAGATTAATTTAAATAAAAAAAGAAAAGTTAAAAATTAAAATTTAATTAGATATTAATAAATTATTAATAGCCTATCAATTTTTACTACTAATATCATTATATGCAAAAATATAAATAGTAAGCTAAATAAAAAAGGAAGAGCTCCTTTAAACTAATTGGGGTATAAAGGCTTTAAAATACTTCTAATTAATGAGTATAAATTAAAGCTTAATCATTTAAGACATTTCATCAAGATAAATTACTAATCTAAACTTCGATTTTTCCTCTAGATTTCAGCTTTAGTTTAAAAAAACAGGTAAACTTCGTAATTAAATTTAACTCTAAGCAGATTAATTGTATTATATCCTTTGATTTAATTAACTCAATAACTTAAGGGCTTATTTTAAGATCTTTTGCTTTATTAGTAATTTTCGTTTTTAAAGATTACCTTTTAGTTTTCAAGCATAAGTGTATTAAATAAAAACCTATTTTGAATCAACTTTCTTTACTCTTTTTCTCTTAATCTAATACTAATTATAGTAACAGACAAGCATACTTGCTTTAACGCCTTTATAATTTATTTTAAAGGCGTTTGATATCTTAAAAACAAAGAGACAAACGCAGAAAAGCCTAAACTAAAATATAAACTTCTTGTTATTAAGAGAATATCAAATTACTTTGATTAAGTACTGCCGAGTTTCCCAGATTTAATTTAAATTCAATATTGAAGACGCTTTTTTTAACTATAACTCGGTAGCGCAAAAACATATCAGATGATAATTTTGCTATGCAAATATTAAATACTAAGCATTCCTTTTTAGTTTATATAGCTAATTTCTACTTTAAATTAGGAAGTTAATAGACTTTCTTAGAGGGTTTTATATATTAATATATAAAGAGATAAATTAAAGGTATCTCTTAATTTGCATTAAAATGTATGCAAATTAGAGTATAGCACTACCAAGCAATTGTCTCTATTATATTTAATATATTGTAATTATTGCTTTTTAGTCATTAATCAATAAATTTTACGTATATCATTTTGATACTAAGCTCAGCAAAGCAATAAAAATTTGGCGCTAGAAACTCAATCTTTATGCGAAATCAAGAAGATAAAAATAATTTTTTAATTAATAATAAAAATTCTTTCGATTAAATGATTTTGATTAAAACCTCTAATAATAACCAAAAACTATTTTAATAATAGACTAATTTGTGAAGAATTTATATATATTCTTATAAATTGAGCGAAAAGTACGATTCATTAACATTATTCATTATAATAAATTACAGGTAATATATCAAAAATTGCCCCAAATTGCTTAACATATAAATTCATCAAAATGAGAAGATTCTCTGTATTTATGAGCCAGGAATAAAAGGAGGAGTTTTGACTTCATCATAAGAAATTCATCGATTTATAAAAAACGGAAATTATATAGTTAAAACGCTGCTATAAACTGATTTTAGAATTAACTATATTGTCCTTTAAAAATAACTAAGACTCAAAGGAGGTGTAGAGAACAATGTAGAATAACCATATTAATGCAAACAAGAATTTGGGAATTAAGAAATAAAGATGCCAATCGATAAGCAAAGAGAGATAGGCATAATAAAGCTTGGACATATTAACATAAATGGAATTGGAAGCAAGCAATTAAACGTGGAAGAATTTATACGAAATAATGACTTAGACATTTTCTCAATTAATGAAACGTGATAAAAATAAGATTATCCTCCAATACTTATTAACGGATATAGGACCTATTTCAAGAACTCAGGAAAAGGAGGAGGAGTTTGCTTAAATGTTAGAGATTAACTTAATAGCACGGAATAGAATAGCATATAACAATTAGCTCAAGAGAGGTTCGTTACAATCAAACTAGATAATATATTCATAACATCTTGTTACATGCCAGATAACAGCAAGAGTGAAAATATAAAAGACGAAGCATATTAATATATAAATGTATTCCTTAATTCTTTTCCTGACAACTCACATATATTATTAGGAGATTTTAACGCTCTACTATAAGATTTTGGGGATAACCCTATTAACAACTATGACAATACAAATAGATTCTAAGAATTCATTCTCTAAAACGATTTAGAAATAATAAATGATGCAAATATGAACAAATGCTTACATAAAGGGAATAAAAATATGTATTGCAACGATTATATTGTCATCAGTAATCACTTGAATATGAATTAATTTAAAAATTTTCAGGTTCATAATTATAGCTTATTTTCAGATCATATTCCATTCACAGTTGAATTTGTATACCATACTCATCTTCAAACTGAAAAAATAAAAGTGAGAAAGTACAAAATAAGTAGACTGTAGGATCCTATTGATAGATTTATCTATTAGAATTCATTCAAAGATTAAGTAGAAGTATTCTTCCTAATTGATAGAGATAACTTAGAAGATTAATACACTTATATTAGAGACTGCATTTAGAACAATGCAGATTAAGTTTTAGGCTCATTTATCCCAGACCCGAAGTATAATAGACTTCCTAAGGACCTCACATAAAAATATATCGAAGCAAAGAGAGCAAATTAATTGTACAAAGAAACTTTAGCATATATAGGGAGGAATAACTAAGAAATCATTGATCTTCACTAAAGAGCGAACACATTATGAAAAAGCTTTTAGCATCATTTATGAAAATTTAAAAAACAAAAGGCCAAAAACAGATTCCTACTCCTCAATGAAACCACAAAAGATATGTTTTCTTAAGCAAAGAAAATACTTAACCCTAGACAAAGAAATTTGATGAACTTTAATAAGGAATTGAAGGACTAATTTGTAGAAGCATGGGAAAATTAGGTATTTAGCAAGCATTCGAATTTAACTAACCAATAGATTGAACTAAGTAACTAGAAAATAGATGCAATTTATGAAAATAACATAGAAATTCAAAATTAACCCTTTTCTTACTTATAAAATTTCGATCCTTTTACAATAGAAGAGATTACCTAATTTATAAGTCTAATTCCTAATGGTAAAGCAACAGGGCCAGATGGAATAAAAGGAGAACTGCTAAAATATGCAGGATATTATCTAGCGTTGATGCTTCATTCTTTAATAAATAACATGCTTAGAATTGGAAGGATTCCTGAAGAGCTTAATACTTCTATCATAATCCCCATTTTCAAAAAAGGAAGTAAAGACGATTGAAAAAACTGACGCCCTATTTCCCTTATCAATACTATTTTGAAATTATATGATAAGGCCCTTACGAAGAGACTCTACTCAATAATTTATGAAAGACAGTTAATCCACTCAAGCTAAATGGGGTTTATGAAGAACAAATAAACCACCTAATAAATATGAGTGATCCAATAAATCATAGATCTTTATCGAAAACAAGCGAAAGGAAAAACTAAACTGATTGCAACTTTAATTGACGTAGAGAAAATGTTTGATTCTATTGAAAGAAGAATTCTTTTTAAATAACTAAGAAGAGTCAAATTACCATTAGGTCTCATCTTGGCTTTAGAATCTTTTTATAATAACTTAACTACTTCCTTTATTATAGACGGAACAAATTCTAAGAAATTGAAATTTAGCAATGGAGTGATGTAAGGAAGTTCGCATGGACCTGTGCTTGCATTATTATACTATGACATTGTCATTAGAAATATAGAAAACAAAGGAGAAATATTAGGATTCAGATGTGCTAATTTTAAGAATAGGTTCACTTGTAGAGGTTGAGCTGACGATTTAATCCTATTATCGAACTCATAAAAAAATATGTAGTCACTTATTAATGAAGCAAACTCCATTTTCAATTAGACATTTCTTAAAATAAATGTCTCCAAATGCGAAACGTTATAGTTTTTAAAAAAGAAAAGCAAAGAAACAAAACTAGACTTAAAAATAGGAGACCAAGCAATAATTTAGAAACAGCAAGTCACATATTTAGGGGTGATCCTTCACCAAAAGAAGAATCTAATTAACCATTGCAAATACGTTGCTGCAAACTATCTTTCAGCAATTAAAAAGGCAGTATTTGCATTATCAAGATATAGAAACGTAACACCTTGAAATTTCAAAATGCTTTGTAGACTGTTCACGCTTCCTAAAGCAGAATACGGTGGGGACTTAATACCTTGGACTGTGCAATATGGAATAAATGGAATCTTGAACAGAATTGAAAAGAGCATGAGATTAATAGCCAGAAAAGCCTTTTAATCGGCAGGAAATACGTTTAATGAATCATGCTTTGTAGACCTCAACTGGATGCCATTCAAACACATGATGGCTCTTAAGTATTTCAGGTTTTTCTTTAAGATTAGAAATGAAAGCTAAAATCAACCTTAATCATCTATTGGAATATTGTTTGAGAATAATTATAAAGAGGGATATCAATATTATGATGAAGTTTAGAAATTGGCCTCATTTTATAAAATAGAAATTGATAATAAAGAGCACAATAACAACTTAATTTAATTCAGTAAATATGTGTAGGCATAAATATAAAAGACATATTTTGAATTAGCTCTTTCAAGATTCAGCAGAATGCCTACTGCATAAATATATACAGAACAATTTTAAAACCTAAGATAATTCCCCAAAATAACATACACGAAATTAAACAAAAAATATTTGAAAGAAATAATTTGCATCTATAAGATTAGAAGTTAGTCTTACGCATTTCGAAAGACTCTGAAAGATCGAAATTATATTATTGAAAACCCTTTTTGTATATGCGGAGAATATGACACTCTCCAACATGTAATGGAATGTTTATATTACATTGATATAAGAGAATGATTGATCTCCAAAATTGGTTAATGTGATATTTTGAAACTAATAAGTTACGATTAACTATATATAAACTCTTTTCCTAAGAAAAAAATAGAAATGGTGGATGAATAAATAAAAATATTCATTCAAATGTTTATTAAAAGGAGGCGAGAAATTCTATAACAAGAGAAAGAAGAAGAGAAATACGAGAAATAATAAAAAGAAGCAAATCTAAGAATAGAAAATGTTAATGAAGAGAATGAAGAATAATAAAAACAAGAAAACAAAGAATAAGATGTCCAACAAAATTAGATGTAAAATGATGAGGAAGAAGAAGATTGGAACGAAGAGGAAAACGATAGCGAAGATGAAGAAGAAGAAGATTGACAACAGAAAATAGAAAAAAATGAAAATTAGCTTGAAAATGAGCAAGAAAGGAAATACTTAGAAGAAAAAAAAAATCTAAACTAGAAAATTAGTTCTGAAGAGTAATAAATTTGATATATAATAACATTTAAAAACAATATAATACCTTCAATTGGAAGAAAATATTCTGAAAATTGAAGGTACCACAAATTTTTTTAGTTAAATTTAATTTAATATAGCTCCTATACTTTAGATAAAGATTCAATCATAATAAATAAATAATAATAAATAAGAAGTATTAAAGTATTATAGCTAAAAAATAGACTACAAATATATATAAGAATACTTTCAAATAAAAGGGAAACACATTAATTAGCTAAAAATTAATGGTAATAAGTTACTAAATAAAATAGTAGATTTATGTTCTAATATAAAACAAATATATTTATAATTAGTCTAATAATTATCAGTCTCATTTTTCGAAAAATAAGCAAATATCTTTAATAGCTAACTCTTGATATTACTAATTTATCGAACTAGGTTATTAGAAGATTATTCTGTCACTAATATCTAAGCCTTGAATCTCTTAAAATTATAAATTTAGGCTATTTTAGACCAGAAGTTTTGACTCTTTTACTTTAAAATACTAGTAATATTAGAGATTTATAATGGAATGAAAAAGTAAAAACTCTTTAATTAATTATTTAGGAATAAAGCAAGGATCAATAACAGATTTAAGTAAACACTTCATTTATATAATTAGCAAAGCTAGAGTAAGTTACAGTTAGTGATCAGGATTAATGGAGTGATATAATTCTATAGGAACTATTTCAAAAAGCTCCTAATATAAATAAACTAAATGTTTTTCAATATAACTATAATAAAAAATGTATTTAGTAAGAGATATAAAAGAGAATATGTAGATGCATCCAATAAAAAGTAAATTACCCTTACTATCAAACTCATTTAAATAACTTGAAGAAGTTAATTTTATTAAATGTACTTCAATAAGAGATTAATTTAAATAAAAAAAGAAAAGTTAAAAATTAAAATTTAATTAGATATTAATAAATTATTAATAGCCTATCAATTTTTACTACTAATATCATTATATGCAAAAATATAAATAGTAAGCTAAATAAAAAAGGAAGAGCTCCTTTAAACTAATTGGGGTATAAAGGCTTTAAAATACTTCTAATTAATGAGTATAAATTAAAGCTTAATCATTTAAGACATTTCATCAAGATAAATTACTAATCTAAACTTCGATTTTTCCTCTAGATTTCAGCTTTAGTTTAAAAAAACAGGTAAACTTCGTAATTAAATTTAACTCTAAGCAGATTAATTGTATTATATCCTTTGATTTAATTAACTCAATAACTTAAGGGCTTATTTTAAGATCTTTTGCTTTATTAGTAATTTTCGTTTTTAAAGATTACCTTTTAGTTTTCAAGCATAAGTGTATTAAATAAAAACCTATTTTGAATCAACTTTCTTTACTCTTTTTCTCTTAATCTAATACTAATTATAGTAACAGACAAGCATACTTGCTTTAACGCCTTTATAATTTATTTTAAAGGCGTTTGATATCTTAAAAACAAAGAGACAAACGCAGAAAAGCCTAAACTAAAATATAAACTTCTTGTTATTAAGAGAATATCAAATTACTTTGATTAAGTACTGCCGAGTTTCCCAGATTTAATTTAAATTCAATATTGAAGACGCTTTTTTTAACTATAACTCGGTAGCGCAAAAACATATCAGATGATAATTTTGCTATGCAAATATTAAATACTAAGCATTCCTTTTTAGTTTATATAGCTAATTTCTACTTTAAATTAGGAAGTTAATAGACTTTCTTAGAGGGTTTTATATATTAATATATAAAGAGATAAATTAAAGGTATCTCTTAATTTGCATTAAAATGTATGCAAATTAGAGTATAGCACTACCAAGCAATTGTCTCTATTATATTTAATATATTGTAATTATTGCTTTTTAGTCATTAATCAATAAATTTTACGTATATCATTTTGATACTAAGCTCAGCAAAGCAATAAAAATTTGGCGCTAGAAACTCAATCTTTATGCGAAATCAAGAAGATAAAAATAATTTTTTAATTAATAATAAAAATTCTTTCGATTAAATGATTTTGATTAAAACCTCTAATAATAACCAGAAGCTATTTTAATAATAGACTAATTTGTGAAGAATTTATATATATTCTTAAAATGATATACTATTAGCAAATCTAGTGATTTAATCATAGCAGCTAATAGTTAACATTTTATTTGTTTGAATCTAACACTAAAAATTCTTGCATATCCTTAAGATTTCTAGTTATCTTTAAGATTTTATTTCTTAGATTGTTGCTTTTTTCTAAATAAGTAAAAATAACTATGCTCTAAGCCATGAATAAGGATTTTTTCTATAATTTCTGGGTTTTTGTTTGTATAGCTTAGTCAGTTTAAAATATATCAACAGTTATAAAAAAAAAAAATTCAAATCGTAAGTAAATGATTTCAAGTACTTTTTAGATAATGAAGATGATTAAAATCCATTGGATATTTTTATTTTATTCTTGAGTATTGCTTTTAAGATTAACTAACTAAAACTATGCAAGAGATAATTTTATTCTTTTAGGTGGAATTATTTATAAGAATGAATTGCAAGTATCATATATAATGTAAACAAAGGCATAAAGTTATTAAATTATGGAAGTTAAATTATTGAAATCAAGTTTATAGTAACTTTGCTATGAAGGTATTTTGTAAGGTAAAGCTGAATTGGGTTAATAACTTTAAATTTTCAAGCTTAAGAAAATGAAGCTTTAAGACCTTTAGTATTATTATAAATAATAGCAATATCTATAAATGCGTTTAATAAACAGAAAAAAACTATATAATCTAAGTAATTTAAGAGAAAAGTACTTAGTTAATACCTACATAAATAGTATAAGGAAATTGATATAGCTTATCAGTGATGTTTAGTTACTAATTAACATATATCTAGTTGGAAAAATTAAACAAAGATATTTTATGGTTTAAATTTTTATATCCCTGCTTTCAAATTATTTTAAAGTTAAGGAGAATATTTATATAAATAGCATCTTATTTTACATTTTAAAGGGGAATATTTGATCTATCAACAATTTAAACTGTAGGCCACTTTTAATAATAATAATAATTGTTTTGAAATTAAATAGTAACTTTTTCCCTTAATTAGATCTATAGAATTAACTTAAAAAAGACTCAGTTTACACTCCTAAATTATTTTCTAAATCTCTATTCTTTTATACTTTGTATCTTGCTACTTCTTTTTTTATTTACTTTTATCAACTTAAAGCGAGTTTATATTATTAAATAGATAGATAACTAGATATAATTTATCCTATATTATGCTTACATTATTCTATCAATATTCATTTCATGGTACTTTAAATAAAGAGAAACTATTTTTATCATTCTAAACACTTTAATGCCATCTATTAGAGTATCTTAGTTAAGTGTATATATAGAATATTGTCTTCACCTTGACTTTCTCTTATATGATTATTATTACATCTTTATAATGCCAGAATGCTTGCATCAAAAGTTTCTAAGTATTTTAACTTTATTATCAAGCATGTTTGAATAGAAATAGATTATAGGTATTTATAGATCCTTTATTTATATCCAAAAGTGTTTTTCTTTACGATTATATCTTTGCTTAAAGGCATTCAACAAACCGTCTTAATATTTAAAATTTCTTGAGTTATTAAATAATTAATATTTGTGATTAGCTAGCTATACATACTTTGCTTCTACTTGCTTCATTTTGCTCCTTCTTGTTCTTAGTAGCAATTTCTATACCTTTAAATTTAGAAATTAGATTTATTAATGAATATTTAGATGAGACAGAATTTGCTAATTTACTTTCAACTAAAGTAAAGTTCTTTTGAAGCTTCTTACGAGATACATACTTATTATCTCATTTATGATAATTTCTAAACTGTTTAAATGCTCCAATAAGTAGAACTAACTCTATTTCTTATTTATCTAATTCGATATTTTCTGATGTGATGAGTAGATTCTTATTAAATCAAACTGAAGCTAATAGACTATTTTTTGCTTATTGCTCTTAAGAATAAATATTTCTTAGTTGCTCCAATTTAAGTTCAATCAATATAGTTAGATTAAACTTTAGAGTTGCATGATTATTTCCTTTAATTTAACTTAAGCCAACATATTCAAAAATACTACTATTATCATATTTTCCTAAGTAAAAACTGGAAAAAATTTATCTTCATTAATACCCAAAATCTAGTTATTTTCCCAAGAATTAATCAAGCTTACTATCTTTTATTTAAATTATTCTCTGTCTCTTTGCTTCTCAATACTATACTGATATCCAGAAAAGCTTTTACTTATATAGGTCCAAAACAATTTACTAACCTCTTCAGAATAAATAAATACAATTAGCTTTACTTTCAATCAACACTATCACTAGCTACAGTCAGTTTTAAACTCATTAGACTTTCCTTTATTTATTCCTGATATATTCATAGCTAAGAAACTTAGTATCTTGGCTATCTCTATCATTTTATCCTAAATAATGCAACTAATTTAATAAAGGTTAAATAAGGAAGTGAAATAAGAGATTGAAGTCTGAAAAAAGTGGAAGGAAAAAGTAAGGTATATATTAGAAAGGAATACAGAATAAGCAATTTGTTAGATCGATATCTGCAACATACTATTAGGAAATAGTGCTTAAGTATATAAAGATAGACAGATAAAGCTTTAATTTAATTTAAGCTAATAGATAATTTATAAATGGGAAATAACTAATACCATTTAACTTTAATCAACTGCTTTACTAAATGCTTCCTCAATTAAAATAATTAAAAGAAAAACTAGTAGCTTGAATAAACGATGGACTAAGTTGGAAGTTAGCATGAGTTTAAATTAAAACAAAAGGGAGAGATTGAAGATAAGATAAACTAGATAGGGAATAATAAAAATGGAAAGTAAGAAGAAAAGGAAAGAAAGTAAAAAATCTTAAAGTTTTTTAAAGCTTAGACATTAAATGAAACTAACTAATCTTAGAAGTACTCAATTATGAAGAAGGATTTATCTTAGAGACTTTCCAGTGAATGACAGACATCATCTGCTTCCTTGGCTACTCTCCGACGTTTACGTTTTAGTGTATATCGTTTTTTTAGGCTTTTTCCATTTTTTTGTTATATTACCAATTATTAAGTAAAAAGGTTAGAGTTTGGCGTAAGAAGACTGATGATAAGTGTTTTCTGGATTTCTCCTTCTTCGCGGAAGTGGTATAAAATCCCTTTTGAAACCTTCAACTATTTATTGATTATTATAATCCTTTTATTAAGTTCAGATGGAGAAATAAATAATTAATTATTTAGTTTTTTATAGTTATTTTATAGTTAAATTAAAAGAGTTTTACAATCTATACTTACCTTCAAAATATAAGTCTATATTAGAGATGAGAGATGTGGTAATTAATAATCTTAATTTGGTCTTAAATATCGATTGCTTATATTAGGAATATTAAAGTTATAAAGCTATACAATAATCTTAACTTATTTCTTAATTATAATATTTAGAAGCATCTTTATCTAAATTTTAGTGAAGTTCCATGTATTAGAGATTACTATCAATAAGCAGCTTTTATCTTTATAATCTTATTTATTTTCAATGTAATATTCATATATAAATTAATACTTTATTCATAATACGTTAATAAACTTTTTATTTCTTAGAAAATTTAAAATTGTAAGAATCTAAAAAATACAAATAAAGCTTTTAAGTTAGTGAAGAAAAAAAAATCTAAGAAATATAAACTAAACACTATATAATAATAGGATTGGAAACATATTCTAACGATTAAGATATTTATAATAGATCTTAAATTTCATGTAAGAATCTTATTAACTATCCATTTTGTTCTATCTTAGTTAGGTTCTAAATTTTGAGTAGTTTATAAAAGTTTAAATATAATATAGTTTAAATTAGCAAGATAAATAGCAAATAAAAATAAATAAATAATAATATTTCAAAATGATATATAATTTGTGAATATGATATGCTTATTTTTAAATTAATAGTTTAAGTTATTATCATAAATATAACACTATAATTATTAAAACATATTTTATATTTTATATACCATTAGATTATAATCTTAAATGCATTTATGATTATCTTAGATATTATGCTAGATTTAATAATTTTAAATTACTAAAAGTATTATATAATTAAATTAAAAAATATCTATTTTATAAACTTTATTTTAATATCTCTTCCAAACTGCATTACTTATTATAATTTTAGCTATAGATTTACCATCATTTTTACATAATTTCTATAATGGCAATTTAGTAATTAATAAACTAAACAAGTCATACAAATACTTAAAGCAAACTTAGTTTAAAAGTTAGAATAAATTTAGTTTGGCTTTATATAAAACTTTTGTATGGAAACTATTAAAAGGGAGAAAGGGGTTAACATATATAGTTGTGGATTAAATATCCTTATTTTAAAGAATAAGTTTAAATATCATTTATATAATTTTAAAATAAATCTATTATAAAGATTTGGATAAATCGTACTATCCATTTTGTAAAAGATCACAATAAATAATCTTAATAAATTTTAAAGAACAAGTAAGTAATTTTAAAATATTATATTAAAAGAAAGAATAAATATTAAGTTTATCAATCCTAATATAAAAGCTTAATTATAAATTTAGAAAAATAATTAAATTATCTTAAAGAATTAACTAAAAGCTTTAACTTTATAAAAATTTTCTATCTTATTAAGATTTCTTCAATTTATCACAAAGCAAGAATCAAAATATTAAAACGTTTTAAAATAACTTTTTTATTAAAACTTATTAAATTTCCTTAGAAATAAAAAATTTAAAGTTTATTCATTAAATTAAGCCATTAGAATAATTCCGTATTTTCAAAATGAGTATATACATAAAAACTTAAAATAATAAATATAAAACTTCTTAGTACATAGAATCATAATAAATATATCTTTTAAAAATTACTTTTGCAAATGAGTTAAAATTATAAAAACGCTTTTTATTTAGAATATTTATTTATACAAGTTAGTACGAAAGTAAAATAAGTTTTTATTCAAAATTTTGTTTAAAGATTAGGTAAAGGATTTTTATTAATTAGGCTTAAGTATAAATAATAATTATTTTTATTTTTTACTTTTTCTATTATTTAGTTACTTATTATTAGCTTATATATAATATTCTTTTTTCGAATTTGCTGAATTTTACAATTTTCTTTATCCAATAGATTTATTTTAGGTTAAAAATTTATTCTCGTCTTAAATTACTACTAATTAACTTTATAGATATTTTACTTATATCTTTGATAGACTTATCTATATTTTATTTTAAATTTGCATTTATCTTTTATTTTTTAAGAAAATTAGTTAAGAAGTTATAGACTATTTATTAGATTTTTAAAGGAATTTAAAATTTAAGATTTAACTAATATAGCTTTAAAAATCCTTCTCTCTTTATGTTTTTTTAATCTAGTTAAGATTTTAAATTAAATTATATATTTTATATATGCTTTTACTTCTAATTTAATCCTACTTATCATAAACATCTTTTTAAATTTATTCAGATTAATAAATAAATCAAGTGTCTTTCTTTTGCTTAATATTGCAACTATTTTTATTTGTTTTATATCTTAAAAATTAATTCTTAAATAGTCTTTTACTTAATTTTTTTATAAACTATTAATTAATAAAATAAATGGATATATCTCCTCTAATATCCTTCTAGCATATTAATTATATAATTATTATAATTAACTATACAAGTATACTAAACTTTGTTATTACTCTTTAATATATTAAATATTAGTTAAAAAATTAAAATTTATTTACTCTCTAAGTCTTAATACTTCAAAGGTTTAAAATAATATCTGGAAGATTATTTATTTTTATTGCTTTCCTAATTAATAAATTATTTAGCTATAAAATTTGCTTACGAATCTAGATTATTTTGAATTTTACAAACTGAAGAGGAAAAGTTTTAATTAAAGTTTATAAAAATGATTAATATCTCTTGGTTTTATCCATACAATTATAAGATATTTAGTAATAAAATTCTTAATTTTGATCTAATCATTTTATCATTTTTAGGTATGCTTAATCAATTAATTTTGATTAATTATTTGAAATTAAATAATGTATACTTGCTAGGAATGACTTTTAAGAACAAATTTTAGAGAAGGTGAAAATAAAAGTTATGCTTTTATATGAAATTTGATATGATTTTCTTAATTTAAGAATTTGATTATTAATTATAGTGTTTATATTAATTTATTTTTAGTTAAAATAAAGGATTAATGAGATTTTCAGCTTGGTCAAATTTCATTCAGCTCAAAATTAATTAAATCGTTTTTTACTTCTTCTAATTCATCTATTATCTATATCTTTTTAAATTTATTCCTTAGTTCTTTAGTTCACTTCTAGCTAATTTATGAACACATATATAAATCTAAAGATTTTAAGTTATTTATAAAAGGACAAACTAGATCTTATTCATCTTTTAAAGGAAATCCATTTTCAGTAATATCTTTATTTTGACTTAAATCCAACTTGTTAAGCAGCTTGCAATTGTATAATAATTACGTTACTTATGAATCTTTAAGGGAGCAACGATTTAAGCTCAACTATTTAAGTCTTTATATTCTAATTATATCTTAGATTTAGTTTTCTCCATATACTTTACAGCTTTCAGTTTTAAAATTTCTAATTATTGATAGTTTTAGTTCAGAATTTCTAAAGTTTCTTTCTTATTTTCCTTTATAGCTTTTAGTTCAATATGCTTAAGCAATTTACAATTTGAAAAAATGAATCTAAGTATCTTATCTTTTATCTATTTAATCCTTTAGATTGTTATTTGCTATTTATTAACTCCATAAACTCCTATCTTTTAAAGAGCTTCTTTTGTAATTTACTTCAGCTCTGATGGTCATAATTGATATAAATTTGTAGAAAAGAAAGAACTTGAAAGTATAGTAAATAAATGCTCTGATTGAGTATACAAGTAATTTTGGATATTTGGCAATTAAATTTGACTTTTTCCTATTAATTTGATGCACATGAATATAACTAAATAAACCAGATAAAAATACTATACTAAGATATGATAGTAGTATAGTATAACTTTGATAAGATCCATGCCAAAAACTAAAACATGAAGAATATAAAAACTAAGTAGAAGTCATCATATTTAATAATATTAGAATAATTAAAAGATCAAAGAAGGAAATAGAGTATGATAAGGAGTGATAACCATTTTTGATAAAAAGCTGAACTAGAACATACTTTAAATGCTATAATGAAGACAAATACTTATTATATTTAATGTTTATTTTTATAATTATAAAGACTAATAGAGTATAACCAAAAAGATTAAATATATATCTTAAAATGGAATCACAAGAAATATTTTTTGACTAATATAATTCTCCTAACAATCAACATATCACCACACATCTCTTTTGATAAAACAAAAACTTATTGAATAAAGTATTCTTTTTACTGAGAACTAGAGATATAAGCAGTATGTAATAAGTAAATAAATATTTCTATAAGTTTTACTATACATTTAGTGAAATAACAATCGAAAAAATAGAATTCTGTCTATTAGATCAATTAAAAAACTAATAAGAGTGGATTTTAAAATAAATTGCATGCTAAGATGTATAAAGACTTTGTGTCAACTCAATGAGTTTATCAGAAAATCTATGCAGCTAGATTTAGAAGGAGTTAAATAAATGTTTCTAATATAAATAGTAAAATAGAAGATTAATAAAGCTGTAAGAAGTTCAAATATCATACTGACCTGTTAATATAATATCTCTGCCTGATATTTCACTCTGCAGAAATCTAAAGAAGCCTTAACTTTTTAACATGAATCTAGATTACCAAAATTTATCTTTCATTTAATATCTACCAAACCTAGAATTTATTGAGTTATATTACATAAAAAAAATAAGTGGCAAGTTTCTAAAGGAATACTGTTTGGAATTACCTCTAAAAACGTTGATTATAGTAAGTAGAAAAATAAACTATGTGGATCTAATTTCTTTTTTAAGAATAAAAGGAAATTTATTAAAAGAAATAAATATCAATTGAAATAGGCAAATGGACCAATTCATTGACTTTTGTCCCTCTCTATCAAAAATTAACTTAGCAAAAGCTCATAAGTTATCAGATTAGTTTTTAGTTAATCTAGGTCAGTTAAATTTAGTCTAGAGAAAATCAGTTTTACTTCTTGAGCTTTTACTTAATTTTTTGCTTAGAAGTAATCAAAATTTGCTGAAGTTAAAATTGAAGAAAGTTAAGGTTTCAATCTCATAAACTTATTTCAGCTGCTAATAAACTCTCCATTCTTGAAGGAAATAACTTTATGTAACATAAACTAAGAATAGCTGCAAAGTAAAGAGTATGATTAATCTTAAGAAGATTAGTTGAGGATAAATTTTTTATCCCTAAAAAGTATTTATCTCGAGAAAATAAACATTTCAAATTGAAGCAATTTCAAAAAAGATGTTATCAGCATTTTACTTCAAATCGTTCCTAATTTAAAGTATCTCGACATGGACTTGTTAAAAAGGGAAACAAATTAAGTAGCTTAATCGAATCTAGTTTAAAATGAAAACAACTAAGAAATTAAAAATTAACTTCCAATTTTAAAGTCTCAGTGCAACAGTAAATTAATATCAGTAAAAATGCAAAGAAGTGACTGCTTTAGTGAGCTTGATATTGTACACTTACTTCAAATAGCTCCTAATTTGAGATAATTGGTTTTATTCCAACTTGACTTAGTAGAAATTCCTCCTCAATAATTAGAAGTTGCTTAGAGTAAATAGTTGATACAATCTAGAGATTGCTACCTTTACTATACAGAGATTATTTTTTCTCAACTTTAAAATTTAACTTTATGAAACTGCAAGAACTTGAGCTCAAGTTTCTGATGATTAATATATAATTCTCCTAATCTAAAATAATTATCCATTAACAATTTAGATTTAATCAAGACTAAGACAAATGAAGAAGAATAAAGTGATTTAGATACCGAAGCATTTAGAACTAAGTAGTTAAACTAACTAGAAGCAATAAAGATATCAAACTGCACTAATTTAGAAGATAAATATCTCAGTCTGCTGCTTTAAAATGCGCCTAACTTAAAATAACTAAGTCTTAGCAAGCTTAATGATTTATAAAACCTATTCTTTAGATAAATATGAGACCGAGTATAAAGCTATGAGTAGATTTCCATTCTAAATATGAATTAAGTTTAAGAGCAAGATTTAATAAACATTTTCCAAAACTGTAAAAGACTAAAGGGTATCTGTCTTTCAGATATAGAATAAATAGGAAATCACATGCTAGAGTTAATAAATAAAAATTGTCTTTTTTTGGAAATATTTTAGCTTTAAAGATGTAACTTTGGGAATAAAAACTGGATAGATTATATAGTCAGTATTCCAAGATTGAAGCATTTGTGTCTTAGTAGTTGCTAGATAGAAAATTAAGATGTAGTTGAAATAATAACAAAATGCTAAAATTTATCTAGTTTGAATTTGAGTAATAACTAAGAAATCTCTCAAGAGGCATTTCCAATAAAAAACTAATTAGGATAAATTTATCCTATCTACTAAAAGCTAAGAAATTTAGATTTGCTTAAATGTATAAAATTAAGGGTGTAGTGAACCTAGAATCTATTTTAAAGCTTCCGATAAATTTAGATAAATTTTGGAAATTTTGAAAGAGAAGATGACAATTAAGAAATCGATTTTATATTGAAAGTAGATCTTAGTAAAAAGATATGATTCCATATGCTATCAAACTTAAGTTACTTATTAATAAACTTTAAGTTCTAACTGATATATCTTTAATAGCTATTCTATTAATACCTTCATACTAAAACATAAAAGCATTTTATTTGCTAACTTTAAAAAGAAAAATTAAATAAATTATTTATGTAAAGGACTTTATTAAAGTATTGAATTCCCATATCATTATTCAATTAAAAGTGAATACATACCTTCTAATTTATATAGGCAAGTCTTATTAAATTAATATAAGGACTAAACAAATTATTGGCATGCTACTTATAAATAGCTTAGCATTTTTATTCTACTCTTAATTTATCCTTTTTTATTTTTATTCATCTACAAGATAATTTAACTTAGCATTATCTTAAATAAAATCTAAATAGTCCAAGAATAAATAGCTTTTTGCTTTAAATTTAATGAACAAATTGAAAAATATAAGCTTAAAAACTAAAAGCAAATAAAACTCCTAACTAATGACTGGGTTATAAAAGCACTTTGGAATACTTTACTCTTATATCTTAACTTACTTCTTAATTTCTAAATGGATTCTTAAGAAGCTCATTTATGCTTTATCTTACATATTTTGCTTATATTGCTTATTCCGTTTATTTATTTAAAAAATACTGAGAAATAAACTTCAAAGACTTTCTCATAAGAATGTTGATTGGAAATTGTGGTAATATAAAGAAATAACTAGAATTTTAAGTTTTTCTAAATGATCTATGCAAAAATATTTTCTAATCTAGGCTGTTTATAATTTGAAAATGCCCTCAAAAATTCAGTAAAGCTATGAATTAATACTCTCAATTAAGTGACTAATACATAATTGAAAAATTTACCATCCAAAAGCTTTAATACAATAGTATATTTGGTATTATTAAGCATTACTAGTATAAGTAAAAAGAATAAACATTCTTTAATGAATATCTGTAAAATAAAGCTTATCTTATATAGCTTAAGAGTATTGAAATAGCTGCTATAAACTGAAGATAAAATAAAGTAAATATATTAAGAAAGAAGCAAAATTGCTTTCTCCAATAAATTAATAAATACTAAATGCTTAGGATGGAGAAAAACTTTAACAGTACTACTCTGAAATTATCCAAAAATTTACAACTGTGAGTTCTTATAAGATTAGCAAAACTTGTTGAATCAAACAGTCTATTGAGCAAGATTCGCAAATAAATCCTCTTGCTGATTCAGAAATCTTATTGATTTAAAACAAACCATAGAAAATCTGAAAATTATCTCTAATTAATATCCATAAATTTTAAATAATTTGGCTATGATAAGATACATTTGCTAGAGGTTGAAATAAACTCTTAAGAGGTTTTAAAATATTTACTTATTACCTTTTACTAGTTAGATAATTAAGTCTTAATAATTATAATTCATTTAGCTACAAGAAGAGCTTTAAAGTTAACTGAAGAATCTTTTTAGATTGCTTAACTTCAATTTAATTCTAAACTTTATTATTTAACTTATTAAATAAAAGATTTTTCTACCGATATTCAAAGAAGAGAATTTCATAAATGAATCAAAGGGGTTTTGAATAAATTCTAACTATACTAAATTAATAGTGCTTAAAGATAAGCATATTAGAAAGTAGATTATATTAATAATTAATAAGCAATTTACATATTTAAGCCCATTAATTAAGGATGGCTAACTTCAAAACCAGATTTGAATGCTTTGAGTAAATTTTAAATTAAAAATAAATAAGATAAATAATCTCTTTTTCACTTTTCTAGCATCATTCTTTTGAACTAATATGTAGAAATTCTTTCCTAGTTATCAAACTAAATTTCTTAAATTATCTCCTTTATCTGGCTTTTATCTAAGTTGCCTTGAAAGAATTTATAAAAGCATTTTTTCTTAATTTAGCCAGTTTCTTTGTATCGCAGTTTTTGGATTACAAGATCTAGATAATTGTTTTCCCTTAGGATTTTATCTCACTACAGACAGGCAATTAGAAATTTGCTTCACTCTAAATGCCCACTGTTGTTTATATCTAACGAATTGAAGATTTCTTCAGCATCCTATTGCTATATTTTCTACTAGTATACCTTTTTTAAAGATTTTATCAGATCTTATAAAGAAATCTTTCCGTCTTAATTATAATCAACGAAAGCGAAGGCATCTCCAATATGCATATTCTCTTAAGAATCCATCAGCTAAGTAACTATATATCAGTAAACTGCGATTTTTATTTTCTTGTTAACTTAAAATTGTAGCATTCTATCTAAGTACTCTTCAATTAAATTGAAGTTTACCTTTAGACAGTTTTTAAATCATTCGTGCTTTAAAACCTGTTAAGCGCTGATTCTTTCTTACTGATCTAATTATAGCAATTAAGTAACTAAATCCTTTGCTTGCTCTGACACTTCTTATCATACTTTTTCTTCAAACTTAAGACTGAATTTCTTAGTTTTAACTTTCATATTTTCAGGTTAATTTAATTCTTTTGCTAAATCTTTTATTTTTTAACTTCTAAAAGGAAAGTTATGGGATAAAAGAAGATACATTATGACTCCACAGCTTCATATATCGCTTTTAAATTAATACTGTCCTGCATATGCTTCAGGAGCTAGGTACTTAGGCCTTCCTATTATCTTTTTATCTTTTGCCTTTTAGTGAGCTATTGATAATCCAAAGTCTATTATTTTGACTTATAGTTTATCTGGATCTTCAATATTCTAGCATATGATATTATCAAGCTTTAGATCTCTATGCAAGATTCCATTTTAATGGAAGTAAGAAACTCCTTGAAGAATTTATTTCATTATTTTCTTAACTTTATTCTAGTTTAGCTAGTTACCTTCATTCACTATATCAACCAAATTCTATCCCCTAATGTATTCTGTTATAAATTGAGTATATTACTCATCCTAGTATATTTCAAACAGCTTTACTATGTTAGGATGATCCTGAAATAGAGTTACTTACAAAATTTTTTAATATTTGATACTCCCTCCTAACTACTTTTTTATTCTTCTAAGTGTTTATTATTTTGATAGCATAGGTTTTTTAGCTAAACTTGCTTTTTGCAATGAACACGTTGCCATAGCTACCTTCTCCTATCTTCTTTTCCAGTGTGTATGAATTTTCTAATTTGCTTTTTCTTTTTTAAATGAAAGAAGAGCTATTCTATTTGATTTTGTAGTTCTACAATGGCTTGAGACTCTGAGCTCTTTTTCAAAAGAAAGACTTTTTGGTATTTTAAATAATTTGGTTATAGGAAATGGGCTAATTAATTAATTTGCTATCTGGTTGTAGCAGCTCATCAAAGTGTTCCTAAACCTCTAGGAAGAGGTCAGGAAGAAGAAAGAAAAGCTATCACAGCAGATCCAGTATGGATTGCAAGATACCTTAGACCTCAGAATGGCTAACTAGGAAAGGGAGATTGATACCCTAAGGAAGCATCATCAGGAACAGTTTAGCCAGACTAACTCCTAAGTGAAAAGGATGCAAGATTATAGTTAGCAGATTGAATACATCTTGTAAAGTCATTTTGTTAAATCTTTGAGTAGTTTCTCTGTAAAATTAAGCTTTTATTTTTTTTAACATGTTTGGCAAATATTTTTATATTTCTGCTTATATTTTTGTCACTTAAATCAATATCATAAAAATGGCCATCTTCATCACGTTATTATAGTATAAAACCCTTCTTTTCAGTTGTTTTCAAATATTTTTCCAATTTTCGAATTAATTTTTTCCAAACTTTCTTTTCTAATTTTGTAAAATAATTTGGAAAACCTTAGAGCCATAGAATGTTTGAAGGAAAGTCAGTTTAAATCTACATAGCATGATTCATTGAAATATTAATTCTGTTTAGAAAACTTTTCTTGATATGAATCTCATACTTGAATCAATTTTATTGAATATTGAAATGATACCTTTTTAAACAGCTTAAGGCACTAATTCTCCTCCATATTCTACTTTAGGTAAAGTAAAGAGTCGACATAGGTTTTTAAAATATTAAAGAGTCACGTTTTTATATCTTATCAAATAGTATAAAGCTTTCTTTACTTTAGCCAAATATTTAAATCCTGTTTCCTTACAGTGATCAATGAAGGTTCTTTTTTCATGCAATAATATTCCGAAATATGTGACTTATTTTTTTTAAGTGATTGGTTTATTGTTAATCTATAATTCTAGTCCGGTTACTTTTCCTTTTTTTCAAAAATGAAATAGATTCACATTTGGTAATATTTATATTAAAGCATGTTTATCTAAGCTTCTACTTGTTTCATTTATTAGATCTTATATACTTCTTTCCGATTTAGATAGTAGGATTAAGTAAATAACCTATCCTTATTGAAAATTATATATTTCTTAAAGTTGCTTTATTTGATATTTGAATCTAGAAAACTAAAATTAAAGCATTTGAGGAATTTAATTAAATTATTTGTCAATCTCCTCCAGTTTATATTCCATTTACGATTATATGGTATTTATTGCATTCTCTATAAATGGAAATAAAAGGTTTAGTTCTTCACCTATTTTTTCTAGTATCTTTTCTAATTATAAAATCTTTAATCTTGTAGTTTTAATTCATATTTTATATTTGATATACTTTACTGAACTGATAAGTCAAAAGATTCCTGAGATGATTAGCCTTTATTTTATAAGGCGATTATTAAATTAAATTAGATTGATATTCTAATTTTTTGGTATTAATATAGAGAAGCCTACTATTTCTTCAGAGCGATATTTGTTAGCAATAAAGATTTGTAATATAATTTAGATATAGTTAAAATGAACTAGATGATTTAGAATAAATTAGTAATAAAAGTTTAATTTTATGTTAGAAAGAGTTATTTATTCATTTTCTTACATATTTATAAAAATATAATAGTTAATAAATTTACTTTTGGTATCTTATTAGTTCATAAAGTCTGTACATTTAAATTAAGAATTTTCACTTTGTTACTTTAATGAAAGCTGGTATGAGAGAATAAGCTTAAATCTAAAGCATTAAAAGAATTTTAGATTATAACTTTTTTCATATTATCTTAATATCAGATACCTTTATCATTTTATAATATTTCGTCAAGATTTATATTACATGGGGAGTTTGGAAAAAAGACTATTTCAAACAATATTTAAAAAGCTAACATTCTATTTAATCTGAAAACTATAAAAGTAAAATTAAAAAATTTAAATAAATAATAAATAAATTCTATTATAGAGCTTGTAGCCCTCTCGTTGGTGCGCAGCTCTTTAAAATAATTTTATTTAATGTCGAAAAATAAAATTTTATGGGTTTCTCTATCCTTATTTTCTCTTCCTACAGTACATCCTTGTAATTATTACTTTCAAAGCATAGGATGCGATTACGGGTACATCTTTCCCCGAACTATGATGAAGAAGGTTTTCTCCTGGCATTCAGAGTTCTCCAGGTTGTCGAATCTTCCTTCTCTTGTTTTGGTTTCTCTTACTCCAATTTATTCTCCGTCCGTGCTCATTTTTTAGTTACCTTGCTGGGCCACCAAGCAGCATCCGAAGGAAAGGGCTTTCCACCCTATTTAAAATAATATAATAATTAAATTAATTGCAACCAAATAATTAAAAAGAATAATTTAAAAGATGGAAGGAGCTGATATTGGCCTTCCCTACCTACCTTTCTGTTTTTATGACTAGTAACAAGTTCCTTTCCTGTAGCTGAGAAAGTCCCTGATCAGAGTCATTTTCTGAAGGGAATGCTGTCTTTGAGATTATTCGCTCTTGATAGGGGGCTTGAAACCTGGCAGCTCATAGCGATGGAGCTCCCTAGCAGCTGTGTCTGTATGACCTTATAAAGTACATACGCACTCACCCTATGAGAAATTCCATATCTTAATAAGTTTAACTTGATTTCCTGATATTATGAGCTTATTATCCTTACTTATTAACACTTCACCATAACGATTTTCTGGTATAGTTCTTATACATTATCCTGTCTAGAAATTCCATATCTTAAATGATTTATCACCAGATCCAGATACTATAAAGTTATTATCATTTGATAACACTACAGATTATACATAATCTGAATGACCAGTCAAAGTTCTTATACAGTTTCCAGTCTGAAAATCCCAAACCTTAATAGTTCTATCTGAAGATGCTGATACGATCCATTTCAAGCCACTTTTTATTGCTATTTAATTAACTCAATTTTTATGTCCATTCAAAGTTCTCTTACAGATTCCAGTTCAGAAATCCCAAATCTTTATCGTTCTATCTGCACTTCCAGATATAATTCATTTCTGGTCATTTGCTATTGCTACCGATAAAATTTAATTCTGTGTCCATTCAAAGTTCTCGAATATGTTCCAGTCTAGAAATCCCAGATTTTTATCGTTTCATCGTCAGATGCTGAAATTATTCATTTTTAGTCTTTAGTTGTTATTACTGAGTTAACTGCTTAAGAATGTCCGGTCAAAGTTTAGTCTAAAATATTAAAGAATTACTTTTAGATTAGTCGTAGATAATTTTATTTTCAACTTTTAAAAAGCTCAAGTTTGGCAGGATTTCGTATTTAAAAAGAAGAAAAGGTATTCTGCCTAGGTAAATATTTCTTTGATTTAAAATTTTTCTTAAAAAGATACTTTTAACAAATTGTGCTTCTTTATTTTCCATTTTTTATTTTATAAATTATTTTAATAATTACTCAATTAAAACAATCCATCTTATGAAAATTTCTCATTACTTAAATTAAACACTATTATATTTAAATTATTGATTAGAATCTTGAATATAAGTACTTTAATATTAAATCATAATTTAAAAAATATATTTTTTACTTTCGTTTAGACTGATATTATTTAAAATAGTTCAGTTTAAATAAGTTTTGCAATTTTTATTTTTTTTGCTTTTAAATTATTTTATCAAAAGTAATATGCAATTATTTATATCCTTATTTTAGTAACTTTGCATTTCTTTTATTGGTTATAGCTTATTTGAGTTTTAATCTAAATTTTGTAATAAAAAACTTAGTTTCTTTTATAAACCCTTTTTATAATAATAATAAGTAAAATGTTAGATTATAATACTTTTAAAATTGCTGCTATTAACTATTGTTTTTCCCTTTAATTTAATCATAAATTAAATGCTATAACATCCCATCGTTTTTAAATAAAAAACCGTAACTATAGTAAGTAAAAAACTATAAAAATAGTTTAAACACAGTATTTATTTCCTTATTTTAGAAGCTATTATTTAACTATCCACTTTCTTATTACTAATTAATTTAAATTTATTATTTAACTAATCTCTTATTTAATTATTACAAAAGTAGTTTATTATTTTATAATTAATATTCAATATAAGTTAATTTGGTTATTGCAAACTAATAAATTAAATTAAATTGAAGAAAGGAAATAAATAAGAGTGTCATGCAGTGAAATGCTTATTTAAACTCTAATTCTAGTTTAAAACTTTTTATTTATATCAAATAAGCTTTACTAGGTTTAAATAAGGCTATAAGTAACTTCGCATAACTATTAGCAAAATTTATAGTCTAAATGTGAGTTTTTATTTAAATTGAGGGAGAAAAATAGAAAAGATAAGAAGCGCGTAGCGCCTCAATGGTGATTAGATCATTAATAAAGTTTTTAAAGTTAAAGAATTTATTTGCTGAAATCTTCCATAGTGCTAGCATTCCCTTACGAATCTTGTCTTATAAAGGGCTGTTATTTGAATTGCTCCCTAAGAGATTTTAGTATCTGGAATATTTCATCACTAACGCTACTTAATACCTCTACAGTCTTGTCTTCTCTTGGCTCCTACCAGGATTCTTGTTTGTTCTTCGCCTATGGGTTACTTCCTGGTACCAGAATTTAAGTAAAATCAGTTGGCGGATTGCTCCTCCCTATTTAAAATAAAATTTAATAAAGCATTAAGAATTTCTGAACTTAGTTAAACTTTGTATTTGGTAAAAACATGTAAAAGTTACTAAGAAATAAAAACTTGTAAGGTTGAATATTTCATAATTAAGAGCTATTTAGTAATAAATAGACAAGGGAAAAGCTATTAATAAAGGAACTGTATTTGAAAGCTTAAGCAAATAAGATGAAGCTAGACAGAGCTATTATACAGCTATTAAATTAGATCCTAGTTATGCAACTGTTTATATCAATAAAGGTCTTGCATTGGAGAAACAAGATAAATACTAAGAAGCTTTATAGAGTTATAATATAATACTTAGAATAGATCCAAATAATGCAAATGCACATAATAATAAAGGTCTTGCATTGGAGAAACAAGATAAATACTAAGAAACTTTATAGAGTTATAATATAGCTCTTAAAATAGAACCTAATAATCCAATTATACTTTGTAATAAAGCCTTAACTTTGGACAAACTAGGTAAATACTAAAAAGCTATACAGAGTTATGATGCAGCTCTAAAAATAAATCCTAATTACGCAAATGCACATAACATAACATAATTTATTAAAGTGACTTAACCTTTATTTAGTTTGCCACTAATTAGTTTATGAGTTTTAAGATGAAATTAATCGTTCAGGTCTTCTTCAGAGCTTACTTCTTCTATTGCATATCTTGTTGTACAGATTTAACCTTTCTTGATCTTAGGGATTTTTCTTCAATCTCAATTAGGTCCCAACATCTTCCTCGTCCTTCTTTTTTGAGTATTTACTATATCCAATAGTAATTAATCTCCACCATATAATTTTTTCTTGTAAAGTATTCCTTCTGGAGAACAGTATAATTTTGTCACATTATTTCATATCTTTCAATTATTAGATTCTTGCTTCTTCTGAAAATACCAGCATCTTCTAAAGATGTGTCCAACCTTTTAGTAATAAAAACATCTTGTTTTACAATACTTTTAGTTATGTCCTATTTTTAAGCATTTTTAGCATTTTTGGAATTTTAAAAAATTGACAATTTTTTTCTGATCCGAAAAATAATTTAAATTTTGTTCTTCTATTACCATAGAATCATTATTAAGATTATAATTGTATGGTTTATTAATTTCTACTATTTTTTGCTCCGTTTTTTCCAGTTTTTAATTACCTTGCAACATCAAGGCTTTAGTGCTTATTTCCGTTTTTAACCATTAATTTTCGTTTTATAATTATTGCCCAGTAAAAGTTAGAGAATCTAATCGTTAAATCAAGTCTAGAAGTGATTGTTGCATTTTTTGTTTTCCGCTTCTAGGAAGTTTATTTCGATTAGAGAGTTTTATTGTTCGATTTCCTGTTAGTTTTTGGTCTATTATTTCTTAGGAGCCATTTTCATAATATAATATATAATAATAAAGGTCTTGAATTGTATAAATAAGGTAAATACTAAGAAGCTTTATAGAGCTATGATACAGCTCTTCAAATAAATCTTAGTAATGAAAATGCGCATAATAATAAAGGAACTGCATTAAAGAAACAAGGCAAATACTAAGAAGCTATATAGAGCTACGATGCAGCTCTTCAAATAAATCCTAGTAATGAAAATGCACATTATAATAAAGCCTCTGCATTGGAGAAACAAGGCAAATACTAAGTAGCTTTATAGAGCTATGATACAGCTCTTCAAACAGATCCAAATAATGGAATTATTAAAAATAACAAAGGAGCTGCATTGAATATCTTTGGAAAATACAAAGAAGCTATTTAGAGTTTTAACTAAGCTATAAGACTGAATTCTATTTTACCCAATCCCTAAAAGCATAAAGGTTTTGCTCTATATAAAGTTGGAATATTTTCTGAAGCAATATAGTGTTTTAAGACAGCTATTTAGTTGAATCCCAATTATTCAGAAGCATATTATGAGGTCTAGCGTTGTTAGGTTTAAATTAGAAGAAGCACTTGAATGGTTTATTAAGGCTAATAATTTAAATGCTTAACTAAAGGTTGCTTAAGTACTATTCCTTAAGATATTAAAGCTTAAAATTGGATGACTATAGAAGATATTTGACAGGTTTTATAGTGCAGGTTATGATTCTAAATCTCTAATAAGAATATGAAACTATAGAATTTTAATTCCCAACAATTAATATCTAGATAACTTATAGATACTATCTTAAGATTAATACGGATCTATTTATCTAATTAGAAGGATCTAGTTATGCACTTAAAGTATTTAACTAAAAAACTGATCAATAAATTTAAATACATTAGTTCTATTTTGAGTGCTAAGAACTTCTTTTGATAAACAGCTCAAGAGTTTAAAAACTTAAAGGAGTGGCGATTGATACGAGTAAGGAAGTTATAATTTAAGTCTCTTATTAGATTTTTAGTGTAAAACAAGTTTATTCTAATAAATTTAGACTAAGTAGCTATTCAAAGAAAGTAAAAAAGACTATATTTTAAAATTCTTTAAGAAACTAAATTTACTTAGTTAAATAGCCGAAGGCTTATAGGCTATTCACTCTAGAAACTTAATTCATAAGGAACTAAAATCTCTAAATATTCTACTAGATGAGGAATATTAACCCAAAATACTATTTTTAGGATTATTCGATAGTAAACTATTATTAACTGCAATAGAATAAAGAGGATTACATCAATGAATGGCCCCTGAACAGTTTTAATAAAAAATTACTTAAAAGAGTCACATCTTTAGGTTGTATCGGAGTGGAAATATTCATCGAAGGATTACTTTATCCAAATATAAATGAATAAGAATAGCTAAAGTAAATAGTTTATATAATAAAATGATTCCTATGTTTTCAAGAGAAATATTATAAGAACCTTAATTAACTGATCTGTTCTACAGATGCTTAGCTTTCGACGAAAATATAAGACCAGATATTGATAGTTTTATAAGTTAAATTGAAAGGCTAAAGTTAAAGTGAAATTTATAAAGATAAGCTGGTGATATTAGTTAGTAAGAAATGAATAAAATGATGAAGGAAGTATAGGGATAAAACATATAAAGTTAAAGTGGAGATTAGTGGAGTAACTCATAAGATTAATTGCAAGAGATAATGTCTGGGAATATAAAAATAAGTGAGAAGAAAGAGAAGAAGAGTTGAAGGAAAACTTTTAGAAGAAGATATTATTAATTTTAATGCTTTTAAAATTATACATATTAACTAACAAGAGTTAGAAATATATCTACATCTAAAATAATCATAATGTTGCTTTTTGTCTTGCAAATGAAAGAAAGTAAAATCTTAGTTCCAATCTTAAAAAAAAGAATTTCTATATTATTCAGTTAAATGCAGAAAAATAACTGATATACCTAGCTATCATTTTAGTTCAAATAAAATAGTAAATCTACTTACCATAAAATCATTTACTCATAAATATCAAGAGTTATCTATATCATGATAACTAATCCCATTCTACTTTAACTGCAATCTTAACTATCTTAGTTTATCTTCTATCATAATTCTTATTAGACTCTATATTTCAACTTAAGCTTAATCTTGCTTCTATAATTTGAAAGTATCTTAAGTAGTTTATTGATTAATATCCAAAAATAAAGTTTACTAAAGCATTATTTCCATTTTATTTAACTAGCAAAATATTAATATATTAATAGAAATGAAAAAAGATTCTTCTTACTCAAACTGATTTTATTAGTTTCAAGCTCAGCTTAGCTTATAGATACGTATGATACCTTTTCTTCAATTATGCCATCGTAATTTTAATCTATAGCCACTATGATACACTTATTTAGGATTTTTCTTAGAATTTCACTAAGAGAAGATTTGCTGATAGTAGGTCTGATATTTAAGTATATTAAAATTTTCGATTATATATTTTTGAGATTTCAGTGGAAAAAAAGAATTATCATGCGGAATTTAATATGTAAAAATGAACTTGCACTGCCTTCTAAGTTATATAATTTAAATGATTACTCTAAATAGAAAAAGTGAAAAAAGTATATTCTAAATGTTGATCAAAGCCAACGGACAGAAAGATTTAGTAAAAGATAAGGTTAAACTCTTTAATCTTAAAGAGTTTGGGTAAGCACTTAAAAGATGTCGAAGGAATGAAAATAGTTGAAGAAATGAAAGGCTTGAGAGTTTAAAATCTACAACCGGAACTTAGTTACTCTTAAGAGACTGAAAATAGTTTTAAATAGAAGACAAAAGAACGAAAGAAGAGGTGAATGAGAAATTTTTGAAGAAAGATAAGGCTAAGCCAAGTAAAAAATGGAGCTTAACTGGTTTTAAAAAGAAGTTGAAATAATGAAAGTAGCTGAAGAAATAAAGGAGTTAAACGTTAAAGGCGCAAAAGCAATACTTTGCTACATTTAAGAACTTGTTCAAGATTAATAGAAATTGAAGGAAAGAAAGAAGCCTATAAACCGAAAGGGTTAAAAAAAGATAAGGATAAACTCAGCTAACTTTAAGAGCTTATTCTAGTTTTAAAAAGAGTTAAGTATGTTGAAAGCATTCATCAAAAAAAAAGTTTGAAAGATAAAAGATATAGTTAATTCTGAAATTATAAAGATCTCAATCAAGTTAAAAAAAGTAAATGTGTTGAAAGTAGAAAATTAAAAAAATATTGAAAAATGAAAAGAGTAAAACTAAGTAAAGGAAAAAGTTAGGGGTAGTTTTAAAATACCGTTAGGAAAAGGAAAAAAAAGATGAATAAACAGGTTGAAAGATAAAAAAATAAAAATTCAGAAAACTTTAAAAGATTGTTCTAGTTGAATAAATTAGCCAAATGAATGAAAGCAGCTGATGAATGAAAAGATAAAGAGTAAAAATTTTAAAAGCAAAAATAATAATATATAAGAACTTGTTTAAACTGTAAAAAAAATCAAAAGAGTTAAAGTAGAATCATGAAAAATATGATTAAGAAGGGATAAAAAGATGTTAGGATGAATTTCTAATTAAAAAAGTTAAACAGATCTAAAAAAAGAAGTAAAAAGAAGTAAAAAAAGTAAACTTTGTTTTAAAAAAGAAATAGTAAGAAATGAAAAAATAAGAAAATATTCGAAAAAAAATGAGAACGAAATTTTATGTATGAAAATCAAAGGAAAGACAAAAAATTTTTCACTTGAAGAGCTTGATTGAGAGCAAAATTAAATCAAAGTAATGAATTAAATGAAATGAGTGATTATTAAGAGCAAGTTCAAGTCAAAACTTGTTTTATTGAAGAGATAGACTTCGCTCTATATTTAAAACAAAGTAACAAATCTAGCTGATGAAAAGAGCTATCCTTAAGATAAGACTCAAGTTTTTACTTTTTTCCTTGAAGAGCTTGATTGAGCTCTAAAAAAAGTCAAAGTAGCGAATCTAGTGACGAAATGAGTGGTCCTTAAGATAACCATTATCTCAATACTTTTAACCTTGAAGAGCTTTAATGAGCTCTATATCTATGTAAAGCAAAGAATTTAGCTGATGAAATGCGCAATTTTTTTGAAAATTCTCAAGTCTTTACTTGTTTCCATAAAAACTTAATTGAGCTCTAAAAAATGTCAAAGTAACGAATCTTGAAGATGAAATAAACGATCTTAAGAGCAACATTATGACTTAACTTGTTTCCTTGAAGAGCTAGATTGAACTCTAAAAAAATGAAAATTACATATCAAGCTGAAGAAATGAGTCACTGGTAAGAAAATCCCTAAATCTAAACTTATATCCTTGAAAGGAATGATTGAGCTCTATATTTATATGAAGCAAAGAATGTAGCTGATAAAATGAGAGATAATTAAGATAATCCTAAAATCTTTATTTTTTTCCTTTAAAAGCTTGATTGAGCTCTAAAAAAAACGTCAAATTACCGAATTTATCTGGGTAGTTAACCAACATAATTTTCACAGTTATGAAGACTAAAGCGGCTCCGTATTTTAGAAGTAAACTCCATATTAAAAACTAATAATTAAAATGTTTATAACGAAGTCAGTTCTATTAATGAAATTTATTTTCAGATAAATGGAAGTATAATAATAATTCCAGTAAAAATAGTTTTAGCAAGCTAAAAAGATTTAGGATATGCTTTTAATAAGTTAGCTTATTAAAATAAAAGAATTTAGTTTCAAACATAAAGGATGAATTCATGAAAATGGTTCTTAATTAAAAGTTTTTTAAATAGTTAGTTCAATTTAAAAACTCAATTCTCAAGAATTAAATTATTGCTGTATCTTCTATAAACTCCAAGATAAGCAAATAAAGCTGTATTTTAAGATGAATACCAATTTTAAGAATCTATATTTATTTAAGAACCTAATTTGTGTATTCTATACGTTGCTAGCAATTATTTAAATTGGTTAAAAAGTAAAAATAGCAATGAAGCCAAAATAAATACCATTTTCATTAATTTGATTTTAAAAATTAGACCAAAAGTTTAAAATTTATTAAGGGATTCGCTGCTATTACATAAAATAGCATGAATAATAAAATAGATGTTAAATTACAAGCTTAAAATATTTGGAATTAAAACTTCATTTACATTTCAATTTTAGTTATTAAGAATAAAGTCCAAAACTATAAATGACTAGGTAAGATTATCTATAAATATTTATATCTAACTTTGCTTAGTAGCATGCTCTCATATGCTATAATTAGATAAATATAAGTTATACGCCTCTATTAAACTTTGCATTTTAATTATATTTTTCAACACTGTATCTTCTAAAAACCTTAATAAAATAACTATTTTTTACTTTAAATTCTATCTCACTGTTTTAAATTAAACATTACAAGATTTTTTGTCTTATATCATTTCCTAGTCTAAACCAGTATAACTGATTGCGAGGAAGATGCCTATTCCGGATATCAACCTCGTTTAATCTAACATGAACTTAATAATAGTGTGATACAAACTTTTTCTAACTTAATTAAAGCAAACTATATTAAACACATACTACTAATATTTCTTTTTTAAGATGTTTTAACATGATATATTTAAATAGTTATAAGTATTGGTTTCTTTATTCTTATATTTGCATAATATTCATTACACTGTTAAAAAGTATAAATATCAAACTAGTATCAAATTAACTAGTAGATAACCAAAGAATTAATTTAGATAGAAATTATCCCTATAAGCATAGACGCTTACTTTAGGTTAGACACTTACTTTAGGTTTTAAATGTAACTTAATGGGTGTAATAGCTTTATCAACTCCTAGAATAAAAGGCATTTCAAGGCTGTTTTAAAAAATTATCTCCTTCTTGAAGTTGGACTATGAAACTTTTGGGATTTATAACAGTAGATAGTATATGAAACCTACTAAGGCTCTGTTTATAAATGCAAGAGAAACAATTCTGAATGAGGAAAGTAGCTCATCAGTGATAGAGTAAATGACTTTAGAAAAGATTTAGGAACTAAATTCTTAAGTCTCTTCCTCAATAATAGCAAATAACTCGAAGAATCTACTATCTAATGAATTCTTAGGCGATTAGAATAAATCCCAATATTAAAAAATTGTAGATGAATAAGAATCCTATAGTCTTAAAAAGAAGCTAAATATTTATTTATTAAGCTATCTAGAGTGCTTTAAAAAGGAAAATTCATTTAAATTTGGGAAGAATAGAGAACTTAAAGCAGTTTAGTAAAAAGATTAATAAAGAATCAGAGGTTGCTGGTAATAACAAGCAGCAGAAAAGTGAAGAGGAGTAGAATAAAGAATAGCCAAACCAACTAAAAAGTGAAAAGCTTTTAAAAGAAGGTAACGTTTCATAGATCTGTAAAATTGATTAATTAAACTAATTTACCAATTATATAAGAGGCAGAGGATAACGAGGTATTTTACCGTGATAGGAAGGTGAAGATAGAACAAATGAATTCAGTAGAAGAAAACTTAATCAAAAGCTAGAAATTTAAATTTGGGAAAGCTAAATATTAAAAGAAAACTTTCTAGTCAATTAACATGATAAGAGAAGTTAACAGCATTCTATATGAAAGCTTTCTATCTCCATATGTACTTGAAAATGTAAACTCATATTAGTTATGCCAAATCATCAAATTACAATCATAGCTTAAATCAAAGTTCTACAAGAAACTATTTGAACTAAAGCCTTAGTAAGAAAATGAAATGTAGTTACTAAAGAGTAAAGAAAAGAAGTCATAAGATAGCCAGCACTTTTATGCATCAATCTATAGGAACTAGAGTGATATAATAGTTAAGGCTTTACCTATAGACAAAAATAAGTAGTAAGTAGTATAGAAATTAATATAAATAAAGAGTAACTTGTCTAGTCAAACAAATCTTGTAGACATTTGTAAAATTATGGATCAAGTATAGATGATGGATATGGTATAATAGTTGTAGGAATAAGATGTTTTAGAGAATGTTAAGATGAATTAATAGTAAAATATGGAGATTGAAAGGAATTAAAATTAAATTTAAAAGTCACAAAATTAGGGTATTAAGAATGGAGTAGTAGAAAGTAAATTTTAAGTAATTCAGTCTTAGAAAGGTTGTAAGTAAAATATTTTACTTTAGAATATCAATTAGGAAAATAGAAACTTAATGGGGAGGAATCTAATGTTAGCTGAAAGGTTATAATGCTTAGAACAAGCTGAAGAAGAGATAAAAATTCCTGAGTATGATAAAAGCAAAGAAGTTTCTGAAAAAAATGAGGAAAGAGAGAAATCTGAAAATATTAAAAATATCGAAGGTAGGGAAAAAAACGAAAATATTGAAATTAATGAAAGTAGAAAAAAATTGAAGATACTAAAATACTGAAAATATCTCTGGTAAGCAAAGAACTGAAGAAATGGAAAATAACGCAGGCAGGGAAAAGAACGAATAAATTGAAAGTAATAAAGGTAGAGAAAAGTCTGAAGAAACTGAAAATAGTGTAGGTAGGAAAAGAACGAAGAAATAGAAAGCAATGAAGTCAGAGAAAAGTCTGAAGAAAATGAAAGCAATGTAAGTATTTAAGTTCAAGATAGAATTCATTGCAATTCATCAAAGAAGAAAATAGTTAAGATGAAGTTTTGGGTTAAGATGAGTTATAAGTTTCAATCTATGAAAAACCTTGTACAGGCAAAATAAATACCCTAGATTTACTTAACACAAGTGGATTTCTAATTTATATGAAAATAAAGAAGCAGACATAAGATATTCAATCTTCTTTTAGAAGTAAAAGGAAAAGATCAGTATGGATAGAAGTGAGCTAATAAACAAATTCCCCTGCAACATAGAATTTTCAGATTAACAGATAGATTTTATGAAATACAACAGTCACATTATTTATAAGAATACTCACAAGATAAACAACAAAAACTTGAAGTTCCTAGTCTATTATCAGAAGCATTTGCTTAAGATCAATCAACATAAAATTTTGAAAGTAACACTGTGTGAATAAGAACTTATGCTGCATTTACAAAGAGCTAACGAGGGTAGTGGACAAAGCTAGAAGAACATTTATGGCTACGCAGAAAGAATGCTAGAGAATACAAAAGTATTTGAATATAAAGAAATGTCGCTGCTACGGTCCATGTGTTGATATTTTTAACAAATTATGTTAATTTATTATTTACACAACTTAAATGAAATTAAGATGTGGCATTTTTAAAATTAGTGCTAGCATATTAAAGTCTACTATTTAGTCTCTTAATTCTAAGCATAATAAGTAGTCAAATATAGTTTAAATTAATAAATTGAAGTTTAAAGTCTATTTTAAATAAGAAGATAGTAGTACTAATAATTAATTATTAAGATACACAGTTTAAGTAATTAAATACCTTACTCTGATAATCTATATTTAATTTAAGTTCTCTATAAGATTTAATACTAAGATGCTAAGGATAGATTTAAATAGACCATATCGTTTAACTATAAAATTAATTAAAATTAGTATAAATCTAAATGCTTTAATAATCCAAGTCTCTTCAAGTATTGCTACTTAAGAGAGTAGCTTTTAGAATTACTTTCCCAATCATATGCCTTAGTAGGGTTAAAAGACGGCTTTTAGATGTTTTCCTTTCTGATTAACGATTTCAATTTTTTTCATTTCCAAGACATTTTCAGCAAAGTTTTGTATATTTTTTTATTCTAATGCTCTGATATAAACTAGAGAATTTCTTCATTTTCTACTTGGAGTACTGTCAAGATTTTAGACCAGTCAAAAATGTTTTTCCTTGCTTACGCTTCACATAAAAATTTCAGCTATTCTTACCATGATATTTTTGCTACTGCTGGAAAATAACTCGATTTCCGTCTTCTTTAGAGCTAGAACGAATAATAATTATCAATTCTAGCTCTTAATTTTAATACTGACATTCTTCAATCCCTTTTCAATATTTGCATTCTTAATTTAAATAATAGCTGACTGATCTATCTAATCTTTCCTTCATTTAGATTGCCTTTTCAATCTCAAAACTCTTTTCTTTACCTTGAAATGCCTTAGCTTCTTAGTTGAAAATTCAGTCTCTAACTCTTTAATGTATTTAAAACAAAATTTTCTTTCTAAGTCCCAACCCTTAAATTTAAGGGATATTTGAAAGCAAAAGAGGACCAGAAAAACTGGTTTTAAGTTACTTAATAAATTCTTAGTCTACTGTGCTCTTAATAACAACCTAAAGTATATTTTTAAATCCTTATACTTATATATTAGCCTTTTTATTTCAGTTTGTATATCTAAATTTACTAATAAAGCATTTATTTACTGCTATAATTAAGAAAGAAAGAGTTAAGATGCTAGATTAAGACTTATTATTTTTATTATGTATCAAGTAGAGCTTTTATATCAATATTTCTTGTTGTGTATTATCAGATCTCTTTTCTAACCTACGAGTTCGACAAGAGAGTGAGTTTATTAGCTTGCACTGGTTGGGATTTCTTACTAAAAGGCTTGAATACTCTAACCAGGCTTTTCCTGGTGGATTTTTCACGAGTAATTCAGCTTAATCTAAGGAGCTATTCCTCAACGTATTTAACCTGATGCTAAACAAGAAAATTGCTATTAGAAAGAAATAAGACAGAAAAACTAGCTTCTAAGACTATATTCATGAATCAAAAGAAAAAGGAAAGATAGTTAAAGCTCCCTAGAAATACTTAGAAAAGAGCAGAAACTAGAACTTTTAGTCAAAACTCCGTTCAGCGTGAGATCTATGAACTAGACTCAAAATAAATCTAAGTATTAATAAAGCTGAAAATCTGAAAAGTCTGAAAGTAGAAGTTGAGTTATGACTACGAAATATTTGAGAGCTCTGATCTAGTTCTCAAACGAAATCTAAGTATCAAAAAGCTGAAGAAATTAAAAGACTGAAATAAGAAATTATATTAAAGACTTAGTTATAATCGAGTGCTCTGATCTAGTTTTCAAAATAAGTCTGAGTTGAGTTAAAACCAAAGAATTTAAAAAACTGAAAGATGAACTTATAGTTAAAACTACGTTCGTATTAAGAGCTCTAATCTAGTTCTCAAAATAAGTCTAAATCTATAAAAGTTTGAAAATCTGAAAAGTTTTAAAGTAGAAATTGATTTAAGATTCCGTTCTACTTAAGAGCATGTTCAAATAATAAAAAAAATCTGAGTATCGAAAAAATGAAGAAGTTAAAAGACTGAAATTACAACTTTGAGTTTAGTATCTGCTCATCTTAAGAACTCGGATCTAGTTCTCTAAATAAGTCTGATTATCGAAAAGTTAATGAAGTTAAAATACTGAAATTTAAAACTTTGAGTTTAGATTCTGCTCTACTTAATAGCTATGTATAGTTTTCAAAATAATTCTGAGTATCGAAAAGCTGAAGAAGTTAAAAGACTGAAATAATATTTAAAGCTAAGACTCAGGTATCTTGAGAGCTCTATTCAAGCTCTCAATAATAATTAAAATTATAAAAAAAGCTGAAGATCTTAAAAGAATGAATCTATAACATTGAGCGAAGAATCCGATATACTTGAGAGCTCTGCCCTAGTCACAAAAAGTATAAGTATCGAAAAAGCTGTTGAAGTTAAAAGTCTGATATAACACTTTTGAGCGAAGACTCCGATTCTCTTTAGAACCTTTCACAGTATGAAAATAAGTCTGATTAACATATTGCTGGCCAACTATTAAAACTGCAGACTTTAAGTAAGACTCAGATATACATTAGAGCTCTTATCTAGTTCTCAAAATTAGTTTGAGTATCGAAAAGATGATGAAGTTAAACTACGGAAATAGAAATTCTGAGAGAAAACTCCGATATTTTATGAGCTCTGGAATAGTTCATAAAGCTGTTCAGAGTTGCGTTAAAACTGAAAGGCTTAAAAAACGGAAATAAGATTTTTGTGAATAGAAAAAGAAATACTTAATAGCTCTGGTCTAATTATATTAAAAGTATGATAGAGGTATAATTTAAGAAATTAAAAACTAAAAAATGGAGTTTAAGAGAAGAATCCGATATATTTTAGAGATCTGAACTAGTTCCAAAAAATTAAAAGTATCGAAAAAGCTAATGAAGATAAAGTACTGAAATAAATCTTTGAGTTAAGACTCAGATATTCATGCGTTCGGCACTAGTTCTAAATAAATCAGACAAACATATTGCTGATAAATTTAAAAAACTGTTAACAGACTTTAAGTAAATACTAAAAGACTTTAAGAAGAAATTTAAGTTTGGAATCCGTCTTGCTTGAGAGCTCTTTACAAGTTAAAAAAAAGTCTGAGTAGATTTAAAGCTTAAGAACTATAAGACTGTAAGAAGAAATTTAAGATTGGAATCCTTTATCCTTGAGAATGGGGATCATTTTCTCAAATTACTCTGAATATCGAAAATGCTGAAATACTAAAAGACTGTAAGAAGAATTTTAATTTTGTAATCCGTTTTCGTTGAGAACTCTGATCAAGTTCTTCAAAAAAGTCTGAGTAGAATTAAACTTTAGAAACTTCAAGACAGTAAGAAGTTATATTCGGAATCCGTTTTCCTTGCAAGATCGGATCTTTTTCTCAAATATAATCTGAGAATCGAATGTGCGGAAATACACTTAAACTGCTAGAAGAACTTTAAGTTTGGAATTCGATATCCATAAGGATTCTGTCCAAGTTCTCCATAAAAGTCTGGGTTGAAGAAAGCTAAAGAACTTTGAGACTTTAAGAAGAATTTTAAATTTGGAATCCGATTTCCTTGCAAGCTCAACCCTTTTTTCTCAAATATAATCTGAAAATCGAATGAGCTGAAAAGCACTAAAACTGCTAGAAGAACAATAAGCTAGGAATCCGTTATCCTTGAGAGCTCTTCTCAAGTTCTCCATAAAAGTCTGGGTTAGAAAACTTTACTAACTTAAGAACTTTAAAAAGTATTTTAAATCTAGAATTCGTTTTCCTTGCAAGCTCGGATAATTTTTTAAAATATAATCTAAATAATGAATGTACTTTAATGCTAAAATACAAAAAGAAGAGTTTTAATTTAGGAATCTGTTATTCTTGAGAGCTCGGATCTTTTTCTTAAATATAATCTGAGAATCGAATGTGAGGAAATACACATAGACTTAGAGATGAACTTTAAGTTTGAAATCCTTTTTCCTTTAGAGCTCTTTCCAAGTTCTCCATAAAAGTCTGGGTTGAATAAAGATTTAGATCTTCAAGACTGCTAGAAGAAATTTAAAGTTGGAATCCTTTATCCTTGAGAGCTCGAATCTTTTTCTCAAATATAATCTGAATATCGAATTTGCTAAATCAATAAAGACAACAGGAAGTTCTTTAATTTTTTAATCCGTTTTTCTTGCAAGCTCATATCAATTCTCAAATATAATCTGAATTTCGAATCTGCTGAAATTCACATAGACTTCTAGAGTAACTTTAAGTTTGGAATCCGTTTTCCTTGAGAGTCCTAATAAGTTCTCCAGAAAAGTTTGGGTTGAAGAAAGCATTAGAACTTTAAGACTGATAGAAGAATTTTATTATTGGAATCCGTTATTTTTGAGAGCTCAGATCTTTTTCTCAAATATAATCTAAATTTCGAATGTTCTGAAATGCTAAAAGACAAAAGAAGAACTTTAAAGATGGTATTTCATTTTTCTTTAGAACTCTTTCCATGTTTTCCATAAAAGTCTGAGTAGAAATAAAGCTTAAAACTTCAAAATTACTAGAAGAACTTTATGTTTGGAATCCGTTACCTTGATAGTTCTGATCTATCTCTCAAAAAAAGTCTGGGCAGAGGTAAAGCTAAAGAATAGTAAGACTTTAAGAAGTATTTTAAGTTTGAATCTGTTATTCTTAAGAGCTCTGTTCTTTTTTTCTCAAAATAAGTCAGAGTTGCGAAAAGCTGAAGTACTTAAAGAATGAAAGTTCTACTTGTTGTATAGACTCCGTTTCACTTGAGAGCTAGTGTTTAGTTCTAAAGATTTTGTCAGTATTAGGTTGAAAAACCTAAATTTTGAATGAATAACTTTGACTAAAGCTTCATTCTATTTGAGAGTTTCGTTCCAGTTCTAAAAATCATTAATGATAAATTTTAAAAGCGGAAGATTTTAAGGTTGAACATTGAGTTAACAATAGTTTCTGCTTGATAGCTTTGGTCTAGTCCTCAAAATGAGTAAAATAGTGATAAAGCTGAAAAACAAAAGATTGTAAGTAGAATTTTGAATAAAAACTCCATTCTGCCCTGTCTAAGAATTTTCTCACTCTCATTCTTTTTATTATATTCTTACTTAAGATTTCTGAGAAATGCAAAATAATTTCTTTGTTTGCATTTCTTCTTGAAAGGTTCTTTGATTGTAGCTCTGTTCTTCTAAAATTTCTTAAATAGATAAATTTGTCTCTTTTAACAGTTGTGAACTTCGTATTCTCGTCTATTTTTTTCGTCTCTCGTTCTTTTCTTCCTACAAGTTAAAGATTTTCACAGAAATTTTGTCTTAGTAAATGTTCTAGCTTACCTACTTTTTTTTATAGAAAGATTAGTTAAATATTCTGTCCCTTTTTTTTAGTGCATTCCTCCTAGTAGTTTTTCAAGCCTTTATGATAAAGACATTTTTCTTGAAAATATTATCAAAAATCTGATTAAGTTGTAAAGCTCTTTCATGCCTTTGTTAAATTTACCAAACTGTCAAGATTGGCGGCATGCAGATTGTAGATAGGTACTTGATATAAGAGACTAATATTGTAGTATGTATGTAATGATAGATATTTGAATTTATAATGGTTAATAATAATTTTTGATGGTAACTGTTATAAATTACCTTTATAAGCTTTTTTAATCTAAATAATAATAAAAATGTAAGCGTTACCAAAATGCTTAATCTGCTTAGAAGATTACAACTTAACTAATGCTCTTCCAACTGTCTTACCTTGTGGACATATTTACTGTGGTTTGTGTTTGAATACTGAGTACTGATTATAAGGCATAATGTAATGTCCTATTTGTTAAAAAGGATTCCATTTTAGATTTGAAGACTTACCTTAAGAAAGTGATTTAATAAGAATGATATTTTAAAACTAATAATACATATAAAAGATTTAAGATGCTAGATAGAAATTAAAAGAGATAAGGAAGTAAATTATGCAAAAATCTAAAACCATTACAACCAAATTATCTAACATTACTAATACTCTCATTATACCATATACTAATATCATCCAATACACTACTATCATTAACCTACTTTTATCTACAACTAATAACACTCAAATATTATACAATCATCCTAATTCCCTATTTACTAATATCTAAAACCAACTATAATCTAATCTAACTATAACAGTCTAACTATATTCCACTATATAACCACCTTTAATACAAAACCTATCTAAATTAACTTCAAATTATATCACACAAATAAGATACAAACTATAATAGAATACTAAGCACCAAAAACTAAACATTATACAGACTAATAAAGATAAACTAAGCTAATAGTTACATTTTATGTAATCTAACTATATTCACTATTTTAATTACTATATTTAAAAATTAAGCTTATTTAACTTTTAAACAGAAAAATTACAATAAGTATAAGTTTAAATTATAATTCCTGATTACAGTAAAAGTATAGAATATTAAAATAAGTTATATTTAATTGGAGGATATAACTAAAATTAAAATTTAGGAATAAAAGAAACTTGATAATTTGATTTCGAAGGTAATAATATAAAACTTAGTGATCTAAATGAGGGAAGATATGGATTTGGAATAGCAGCAGCTTAAAAATATATTTATGTGGTTGGAGGATTTGCTGACATAAATAAAATGCTATAATCAGTAGAAAAGTTATAGATAGAAAACTAAAGTAAATGATAAAGATGCTCTTTATTTCCATTCTAAATAGCAGGCTAAACTTTAGTAGTAGATAAAGATGAATAAAATATTTATTCTTTTGGAGGTGCAAATTAGAAAATATAAGTTTTAAAAGATATATGAAAGTATAACATATAGAATGATAGATGGAGTAAGTTATATTTGAATCTTCCTGAAACTGTTGCTTCTCCTTTAGTTTCTCTTGAACCTTTTATCATATTTGGAGGTTTAAAAAATTATTTTACGAAAGAATATTCAAGAAGAATATATAAAAGAAACAAAGAATAATGGCAATAAAGTTAAATTTTTAAAGATGTTGCAGCTTTAACGGAGATGAAAATAAGAGGTATCTATGGATATGTTTTTGCTATAGAATAGAAAAGAGTTTCAATAATGAGGATTGATTTAGAAAAATTGAGTTATAGAAGTATTAAAAGTTATAACTGATAAACATAATAATAATATTTATTTTATTAATATTATTAATAATATAGTTTCATATATAAAGAAGTACTTTAAATATATATAATTAAGTAAATATGTTACTACTTATTAGTATGGTTAATCTATACTTATTGATGCTGTATTGTTATAACTAAGTTTTTTTGTATGTTTAAGTGTATATATTTTGATATATTAGATAATGTAGTTATAGCTATATAGTTGACAATAAAGACTTAGCAATAATTTAGTATATTAATTAAATGATTATCAAAACTTATTAGATAAATTATGATTTCCTATACTATTTTCTAAACATTATTTTCCTTACTCTCTTTTTAAAGCTTAAATAAATAAATAATCAAATTTTATCTAAACATCTTTAAAAATCTATTATTCAAATATTATCATTATTAAGATACTAACATACAGCTTATAACATACCAAAACATATTCATTACAATCTTTAATACATCCTTATATTTAAATTATACAAGTACTACTTAGATTACTCTAATATTTATCTAATCAAAGCTATAATCAAATTATCATTAAGCTATACCTATATCTAAATACTAATTAAGTCATTACTACTATCATCAAGTCAATATCTTCAAGTCTAAAATACATTATTTCCTTTAATCATTTAAACTAGCAACTAGTATAGTTTAAATTTCCTTCTATATACAATAATAAAATCAGGCTATTATAATCCTATACTTTAGATAAAAGTTCAATCATAATAAATAAATAATAATAAATAAGAAGTATTAAAGTATTATAGCTAAAAAATAGACTACAAGTATATAAGAATACTTTCAAATAAAAGGGAAACACATTAATTAGCTAAAAATTAATGGTAATAAGTTACTAAATAAAATAGTAGATTTATGTTCTAATATAAAACAAATATATTTATAATTAGTCTAATAGTTATCAGTCTTATTTTTAGAAAAATAAGCAAATATCTTTAATAGCTAACTCTTGATATAATTAATTTATGGAATTAGGCTATTAGAAGATTATTTTTTCACTAATATCTAAGTTATGAATCTCTTAAAATTATAAATTTAGACTATTTTAGACCAGAAGTTTTGCATCTCTTATTTTAAAATACTAGTAATATTAGAGATTTATAATGGAATGAAAGAGTAAAACCCTTTAATTAATTTTTTAGGAATAAAGCAAGGATCAATAACAGATTTAAGCAAACACTTCATTTATATAATTAGCAAAGCTAGAGTAAGTTACAGTTAGTAATTAGGATTAATGGAGTGATATAATTCTATAGGAACTATTTCAAAAAGCTCCTAATATAAATAAACTAAATGTTTTTCAATATAAACATAATAAAAAATGCATTTAGTAAGAGACATAAAAGAGAATATGTAGATGCATCCAATAAAAAGTAAATTACCCTTATTATCAAACTCATTTAAATAACTTGAAGAAGTTAATTTTATTAAATGTACTTCAATAAGAGATTAATTTAAATAAAAAAAGAAAAGTTAAAAATTAAAATTTAATTAGATATTAATAAATTATTAATAGCCTATCAATCTTTACTACTAATATCATTATATGCAAAAATATAAATAGTAAGCTAATAAAATAGGAAGAGCTCCTTTAAACTAATTGGGGGTATAAAGGCTTTAAAATACTTCTAATTAATGAGTATAAATTAAAGCTTAATCATTTAAGACATTTCATCAAAATAAATTACTTATCTAAACTTCGATTTTTCCTCTAGATTTCAGCTTTAGTTTTAAAAAGCAGGTAAACTTCGTAATTAAATTTAACTCTAAGCAGATTAATTGTATTATATCCTTTAATTTAATTAACTCAATAACTTAAGGGCTTGTTTTAAGATCTTTTGCTTCATTAGTAATTTTCGTTTTTAAAGATTACCTTTTAGCTTTCAAGTATAAGTGTATTAAATAAAAACCTCTTTTGAATCAACTCTCTTTACTCTTTTTCTCTTAATCTAATACTTATTATAGTAACAGACAAGCATACTTGCTTTAATGCCTTTAAACTTATTATAAAGGTATTTGATATATTAAAAACAAAGAGACAAACGCAGAAAAGCCTAAACTAAAAATATAGACTTCTTGTTATTAAGTTAGAATATCAAATTACTTTGATTAAGTACTGCCGAGTTTTCCAGATTTAATTTAAATTCAATATTGAATACACTTTTTTAAACTATACTTCAGTAACACAAAAACATATCAGATGATAATTTTGCTATGCAAATATAAAATACTAAGCATTCCTTTTTAGTTTATATAGTTAATTTCTACTTTAAATTAGAAGGTTAATAGACTTTCTTAGAGGGTTTTATATATCTATATATATAAAGAAATAAATCAAAGGTATCTCTTAATTTGCATTAAAAGGCATTCAAATTAGAGTATAGCACTACCAAGCAATTGTCTCTATTATATTTAATATATTATAATTATTGCCTTTTAGTCATTAATCAATAAATTTTACGTATATCATTTGTTATGCTAAGGTCAGCAAAGCAATAAAAATTTGGCACTAGAAACTCAATCTTTATGCGAAATCAAAAAATAAAAAAATATTTTTTTCATTAATAATAAAAGTTCTTTCGATTAAATGATTGAGATTAAAGCCTATAATAATAGCCAGAAGCTATTCTAATAATAGACTAATTTTAAGAATTTATATATATTCTTAAAATGATATACTAGTAGCAAAGCTAGTGATTTGATCATAGCAGCTCATAGTTAGCATTTTATTTGTTTGAATCTAACACTAAAAATTTTGCATATCCTTAAGATTTCTAGTTAGCTTTGAGATTTTATTTCTTAGACTGCTGCTTTTTCTAAATAAGTAAAAATAACTATGCTCTAAACCATGAATAAGGATTTTTTCTATAATTTCTGGGTTTTTGGTTTGCAAAACTTAGTCAGTTTAAAATATAACAACATTTATAAAAAAAATTAATTCAAATCGTAAGTAAATGATTTCAAGTATTTTTTAGATAATGAAGATTATTAAAATCCCATTACATAATTATCTTATTCTTGAATATTGCTTTTAAGATTAACTAACTAAAACTATTCTAAAGATAATTTTATTCTTTTAGGTGGAATTATTTATAAGAATGAATTGCAAGTATCATATATAATGTAAACAAAGGCATAAAGTTATTAAATTATGGAAGTTAAATTATTAAAATCAAGTTTATAGTAACTTTGCTATGAAGGGGTTTTGTAAGATAAAGCTGAATTGGGTTAATAACTTTAAATTTTAAAGCTTAAGAAAATGAAGCTTTAAGACCTTTAGTATTATTATAAATAATAGCAATATCTATAAATGCGTTTAATAAACAGAAGATTGCCTATATAATCTAAGTAATTTAAGAGAAAAGTACTTAGTTAATACCTACATAAATAGTATAAGGAAATTGATATAGCTTATCAATGATGTGTAGTTACTAATTTACATATATCTAGTTGGAAAAATTGAATAAAGATATTTTATGGTTTAAATTTTTATATTCCTGCTTTCAAATTATTTTAAAGTTAAGGAGAATATTTATATAACTAGCATCTTATTTTAAAGGGGAATTTAATCTATCAACAATTTAAACTGTAGGTCACTTTTAATAATAATAATAATTGTTTTGAAATTAAATAGTAACTTTTTCCCTTAATTAGATCTATAGAATTAACTTAAAAAAGACTCAGTTTACACTCCTAAATTATTTTCTAAATCTCTATTCTTTTATGCTTTGTATCTTGCTACTTCTATTTTTTTATTTAGTTTTATCAACTTAAAGCGAGTTTATATTATTAAATAGATAGATAACTAGATATAATTTATCCTATATTATGCTTACATTATTCTATCAATATTCATTTCATGGTACTTTAAATAAAGAGAAACTATTTTTATCATTCTAAACACTTTAATGCCATCTATTAGAGTATCTTAGTTAAGTGTATATATAGAATATTATCTTCACCTTGACTTTCTCTTATATGATTATTATTACATCTTTATAATGCCAGAATGCTTGCATCAAAAGTTTCTAAGTATTTTAACTTTATTATCAAGCATGTTTGAATAGAAATAGATTATAGGTATTTATAGATCCTTTATTTATATGTAAAAGTGTTTTTCTTTACGATTATATCTTTGCTTAAAGGCATTCAACAAACCGTCTTAATATTTAAAATTTCTTGAGTTATTAAATAAATAATATTTGTGATTAGCTAGCTATACATACTTTGCTTCATTTTGCTCCTTCCTGTTCTTAGTAGCAACTTCTATACCTTTAAATTTAAAAATTAGATTTATTAATGAATATTTAGATGGGATAGAATTTGCTAATTTACTTTCAACTAAAGTAAAGTTCTTTTGAAGTTTCTTATGAGATACATACTTCTTATTTCTTGTATGATAATTTCTAAACTGCTTAAATGTTCCAATAAGTTGATGAGTAGAACTAACTCTATTTCTAAATTATCTAATTCGATATTTTCTGATGTGATGAGTAGATTCTTATTAAATTAAACTGAAGCTAATAGATTATTTTTTGCTTATTGCTCTTAAGAATAAATATTTCTTAGTTGCTCTAATTTAAGTTCAATCAATATAGTTAGATTAAACTTTAGAGTTGAATGATATTTCCTTTAATTTAACTTAAGCCAATATATTCAAAAATACTACTAATATCATATTTTCTTAAGCAGAAACTGAAATACATTTATCTTCTTTATCACCCAAAATCTAGTTTTTTCCCAAGAACTAATCAAGCTTACTATCTTTTATTTAAATTATTCTCTGTCTCTTTGATTCTCAATACTATACTAATATCCAGAAAAGCTCTGACTTAGATATGTCCAAAACAATTTACCAACCACTTAAGAATAAATAAATACAATTAGCTTTACTTTCAATCAACACTATCACTAGCTACAGACAGTTTTAAACTCATTAGATTTTCCTTTATTTATTCCTGATGTATTCATAGCTAGGAAACTTAATATCTTGGCTATCTCTATCATTTTATCCTAAATAATGCAGCTATTTTAATAAAGGTTAAATAAGGAAGTAAAATAAGAGATTAGAGTCTGAAGAAAGTGGCAGAAGCTTAAAAAGGAAAAAGTAAGGTATATATTAAAAGGAATACAGAATAAGCAATTTGTTAGATTGATATCTGCAACACACTATTTGGAAATAGTGCTTGATTATATAAAGATAGACAGATAAAGCATTAATTTAATTTAAGCTAATAGATAATTTATAAATGGGAAATAACTAATATCATTTAACTTTAATCAAATTCTTTAATAAATGCTTCCTCAATTAAAATAATTAAAAGTAAAACTAGTAGCTTGAATAAACGATGGACTAAGTTGCAAGTTAGCATGAGTTTAAATTAAAACAAAATAGATAGATTGAAGATAAGATAAGCTAGATAGGGGATAATAAAAATGGAAAGCAAGAAGAAAAGGAAAGAAAGTAAAAGAACTTAAAGTTTTTTAAAGCTTATACATTAAATGAAACTAACTAATCTCAGAATTAACCAGAAAGCAAATAAATTAATTAGCCCATTTCCTATAACCAAATCATCTAAAATACCAAAAAATCTTTCTTTTGAAAAAGAGCTCAGAGTCTCAAGCCATTGTAGAACTAAAAAATCAGCATTAGTAGCTCTTCTTTCATTTAAAAAAGAAAAAGTAAATTAGAAAATTCATACACACTGGAAAAGAAGATAAGAGAAGGCAGCTATGGCAAAGTGTTCATTGCAAAAAGCAAGTTTAGCTAAAAAACCTATGCTATCAAAATAATAAACACTTAGAAGAATAAAAAAGTAGCTAGGAGGGAGTATCAAATATTAAAAAATTTTGTAAGTAACTCTATTTCAGGATCATCCTAACATAGTAAAGCTGTTTGAAATATACTAGGATGAGTAATATACTCAATTTGTAACAGAATACATTAGGGGATAGAATTTGGTTGATATAGTGAATGAAGGTAACTAGCTAAACTAGAATAAAGTTAAGAAAATAATGAAATAAATTCTTCAAGGAGTTTCTTACTTCCATTAAAATGGAATCTTGCATAGAGATCTAAAGCTTGATAATATCATATGCTAGAATATTGAAGATCCAGATAAACTATAAATCAAAATAATAGACTTTGGATTATCAATAGCTCACTAAAAGGCAAAAAATTAAAAGATAATAGGAAGGCCTAAGTACCTAGCTCCTGAAGCATATGCAGGACAGTATTAATTTAAAAGCGATATATGAAGCTGTGGAGTCATAATGTATCTTCTTTTATCCCATAACTTTCCTTTTAGAAGTTAAAAAATAAAAGATTTAGCAAAAGAATTAAATTAACCTGAAAATATGAAAGTTAAAACTAAGAAATTCAGTCTTAAGTTTGAAGAAAAAGTATGATAAGAAGTGTCAGAGCAAGCAAAGGATTTAGTTACTTAATTGCTATAATTAGATCAGTAAGAAAGAATCAGCGCTTAACAGGCTTTAAAGCACGAATGATTTAAAAACTGTCTAAAGGTAAACTTCAATTTAATTGAAGAGTACTTAGATAGAATGCTACAATTTTAAGTTAACAAGAAAATAAAAATCGCAGTTTACTGATATATAGTTACTTAGCTGACGGATTCTTAAGAGAATATGCATATTGGAGATGTCTTCGCTTTCGTTGATTATAATTAAGACGGAAAGATTTCTTTATAAGATCTGATAAAGTCTTTAAAAAAGGTATACTAGTAGAAAATATAGCAACAGGATGCTGAAGAAATCTTCAATTCGTTAGATATAAACAACAGTGGGCATTTAGAGTGAAGCAAGTTTCTAATTGCCTGTCTGTAGTGAGATAAAATCCTAAGGGAAAACAATTATCTAGATCTTGTAATCCAAAAACTGCGATACAAAGAAACTGGCTAAATAAAAAAAAATGCTTCTATAAATTCTTTCAAGGCAACTTAGATAAAAGCCAGATAAAGGAGATAATTTAAGAAATTTAGTTTGATAGCTAGGAAAGAATTTCTACATATTATTATAAAAGAATAATGCTAGAAAAGTGAAAAAGAGATTATTTATCTTATTTATTTTTAATTTAAAATTTACTCAAAACATTCAAATCTGGTTTTGAAGTTAGCCTTACTTAAATTAATGGTATTTAATATGTAAATTGCTTATTAATTATTAATATAATCTAATTTCTAATATGCTTGTCTTTAAGCACTATTAATTTAGTATAATTAGAATTTATTCAAAACCCCTTTGATTCATTCATGAAATCTCTACTTTGAATATCAGTAGAAAAATTTTCTATTTAATAAGTTAAATAATAAAGTTTAGACTTAAATTGAAGTTAAGCAATCTAAAGAGATTCTTCAATTAACTTTAAAGCTCTTCTTATAGCTAAATGAATTATAATTATTAAGACTTAATTATCTAACTAGTAAAAGGTAATAAGTAAATATTTTAAAACCTCTTAAGAGTTTATTTCAACCTCTAGCAAATGTATCTTATTATAGCCAACTATTTTAAATTTATGGATATTAATTAGAGATAATTTTCAAATTTTCTATGACTAGTTTTAAATCAATAAGACTGCTGAATTAGCAAGAGGATTTATTAGCGAATCTTGCTCATTAGACTGTCTGATTCAACAAAGTTTGCTAATCTTATAAGAACTCTCAGTTGTAAATTTTTGGAAAATTTCAGAGTAGAACTGTTAAACTTTTTCTTAATCCTAAGCATTTAGTATTTATTAACTTATTGGCGAAAGCAATTTTGCTTCTTTCTTAATATAGTTACCATTTTTTATCTTCAGTTTATAGCAACTATTTCAATACTCTTAAGCTATATAAGATAAGCTTTATTTTACAGATATTCAATAAAGAATGTTTATTCTTTTTAGAAACACTAATAATACTAAATATTCTATTTTATTAAAGCTTTGATTGATAAATTTTTCAATTATGTAATAGTCACTTAATAGAGAGTATTAATTCATAGCTTTACTGAATTTTCGAGGTTATTTTCAAATTATAAGCAACATAGAATAGAAAATATTTTTGCATAAATCATTTAGAAAAATTTAAATTTCTACTTAGTTCTTTATATCACCACAATTTCCATTAAACATTCTTATGAGAAAGCCTTTGAAGCTTATTTCTCAGTATTTTTTAGATAAATAAATGGAATAAGCAATATAAGCAAAATATGTAAGATAAAGCATAAATGAGCTTCTTAAGAATCTATTTAGAATTTAAGAAGTAAGTTAAGATATATGAGTAAATAATTAAAAAGATGGTGGGAGCTGAGATTGACCTTCTGAATCATACTTTCTGGTTTTATGGCTAGGAACAAGTTCCTTTCCTGTCGCTGAGAAAGTCCCTGGTCAAAGTCAACCTTTGCAAGGGAACGCCTTCCTTTTGATTATCCACTCCTGGTAGGGGCTTGGCTGCCCATAGCGATGGAGCTCCCTGGCAGCTGCTTTTCGAAAGCAACAAGATATCCCCGTTATCCCATGAAGGGAGTGTTGAGGTCATTAAACTGCAAGAAGTTGCAGTCCAAAACTCTTTTAGTTTAAAATTAATTAAAGATATATGAGTAAAGTATTCCAAAGTGCTTTTATAACCCAGTCATTAGTTAGGAGTTTTATTTGCTTTTAGTTTTTAAGCTTATATTTTTCAATTTGTTCATTAAATTTAAAGCAAAAAGCAATTTATTCTTGGACTATTTAGATTTTATTTAAGATAAAGCTAAGTTAAATTATCTTGTAGACGAATAAAAATAAAAAAGGATAGACTGAGAGTGTGAATCAAAATGCTAAGCTATTTATAAGTAGCATGCCAATAATTTGTTTAGTCCTTATATTAATTTTACAAAGATTTGCTTATATAAATTAGAAGGTATGTATTTAATTTTAAATGAATAATTATATGGGAATTTGATATTTAAATAAAGATTTTTACATAAATAATTTATTTAATTTTTCTCTTTAAAGTTAGCAAATAAAATGCTTTTATGTTTTAGTATGAAGGTATTAGTAAAATAGCTATTAAAGATATATCAGTTAGAATTTAAAGTTTATTAATAAGTAACTTAAGTTTGATAGCATATGGGATCAAATCTTTTTACTAAGATCTACTTTCAATATAAAATCGATTTCTTAATTGTCATCTGCTCTTTCAAAATTTCCAAAATTTATCTAAATTTATCTGAAGCTTTAAAATAGACTCTAGGCTCACTACACACTTAACTTTATACATTTAAGCAGATCTAAATTTCTTAGCTTTTAGATAGGATAAATTTATCCTAATTAGTTTTTTATTGGAAATGCCTCTTGAGAGATTTCTTAGTTATTACTCAAATTCAAACTAGATAAATTTTAGCATTTTGTTACTATTTCAACTACATCTTAATTTTTTATCTAGCAACTACTAAGACACAAATACTTCAATCTTGGAATACTGACTATATAATATATCCAGTTTTTATCCACAAAGTTACATCTTTAAAGCTTAAATATTTCCAAAAAAAGACAATTTTTATTTATTAACTCTAGCATGTGATTTCCTATTTATTCTATATCTCAAAGATAGATACCCTTTAGTTTTTTACAGTTTTGGAAAATGTTTATCAAATCTTGCTCTTAAACTTAACTCATATTTAGAATGGAAATCTTCTCATAGCTTTATTCTCGGTCTTTTATTTATCTAAAGAATAGGTTTTATAAATTATTAAGCTTGTTAAGACTTAGTGATTTTAAGTTAGGCACATTTTAAAGCAGCAGACTGAGATATTTATCTTCTAAATTAGTGCAGTTTGATATCTTTATTGCTTCTAGTTAGTTTAATTACTTAGCAATAAATGCTTCGATATCTAAATCACTTTATTCTTTTTCTTCCTTTGTCTTAGTCTTGATTAAATCTAAATTGTTAATGGATAATTATTTTAGATTAGGAGAATTATATATTAATCATCAGAAATTTGAGCTCAAGTTCTTGCAGTTTCATAAAGTCAAATTTTAAAGTTGAGAAAAAATAATCTCTTTATAGTAAAAGTAGCAATTTCTAGATTGTATCAACTATTTAATCTAAGCAACTTCTAATTATTGAGGAGGAACTTCTACTAAGTCAAGTTGGAATAAAACTAATTATCTCAAATTAGGAGCTATTTGAAGTAAGTGTACAATGTCAAGCTCACTAAAGCAGTCACTTCTTTGTATTTTTACTGATATTAATTTACTGTTGCACTGAGACTTTAAAATTGGAAGTTAACTTTTAATTTCTTTTCTGTTTTCATTTTAAAATAGATTCGATTAAGCTACTTAATTTGTTTCCCTTTTTAATAAGTCCATATCGAGATACTTTAAATTAGGAGCAATTTGAAGTAAAATGCTGATAATTTCCATCTTGAAGTTGCTTCAATTTGAAATGTTTACTTTCTCGAGATAAATACTTTTTAGGGATAAAAGATTTACCCTCAACTAATCTTCTTAAGATTAATCATACTATTTACTTTGCTGCTATTCTTAGTTTATGTTACATAAAGTTATTTCCTTCAAGAATGGAGAGTTTATTAGCAGCTAAAATAAGTTTATGAGATTGAAACCTTAACTTTCTTCAATTTTAACTTCAACAAGTTTTGATTACTTCTAAACAAAAAATTAAGTAAAAGCTCAAGAAGTAAAACTGATTTTCTCTAGACTAAGATGAGTTAAATTTAACTGACCTAGATTAACTAAAAACTAATCTGATAACTTATGAGCTTTTCCTAAGTTAATTTTTGATAGAGAGGGACAAAAGTTAATGAACTGGTCCATTTGCTTATTTCAATTGATATTTATTTCTTTTAATAAATTTCCTTTTAGTCTTAAAAAAGAAATTAGATCCTCATAGTTTATTTCTCTACTTATTATAATCAACGTTTTTAGAGGTAATTTCAAATAGTATTCCTTTAGAAACTTGCCACTTATTTTTTTTACGTAATATAGCTCAATAAACTCTAGGTTTGGTAGATATTAAATGAAAGATAAATTTTGGTCATCTAGATTCATGTTTAGAAGTTAAAGCTTCTTTAGATTTCTGCAGAGTGAGATATCAGGCAGAGATATTATATTAACAGGCCAGTATGATATTTGAACTTCTTACAGCTTTATTAATCTTCTATTTAACTATTTATATTGGAAACATTTACTTAACTCCTTCTAAATCTAGCTACATAGATTTTCTGATAAACTCATTGAGTTGACACAAAATCTTATACTTCTTAGCATGCAATTTATTTGAAAATCCACTCTTATTAGTTTCTTAATTGATCTAATAGACAGAATTCTATTTTTTCGATTGTTATTTCACTAAATGTATAGTCAAACTTATAGAAATATTAATTTGAGCTTTTAATCTAATTTTACTCAATTTTTCTCATCTTGCCCTTGCATTACTCAAATATCATTCTCTAAACTTGCAATTTGTTCATAAACTCCGACTTTAGCTCTTCAGTCTACCATATGGGCTTCATCATCATCTTCATGATTTATCAAATCCTGACTTATTATAAACATCTCTTCCTTCTGGGAGTTTAATTCCTCTTCGAGATTTATGTTTCTAATAAGATATTGAATCAGCTGTTTCATCTATTCAGAGTCTGTTTGTTCTATTTCAGAATTGTCTAAATCAAAGGTAATAGGATCTATATTGAATTATCGTTCTTTACCTTTACCTTTTCGTTTATTTTTTCATTATTATTTTTATCGATTCAATTGAGTGGTCTCTTTTTTCAGTTTTCAGTTTCAATGAAGATGTTGAGAGCTTGTTAACTTTTCTGTTCTTAATTTTTATTTCAGTTCTTATTTGTCCTTTGATGGAAGAGATTCCCTTTATTTTAATTTGTGGGATTTAGTATTTTTTATAAGCTCTTCTAATTTATTAGATAGTTCTGGTTATTTTTATTAAGAAGAGCATTAAGTTGAAGAAGACGTGGTAAGAATATGTGCTTCTAGTTTTCTCTCCTGTTCTGAAGAGGTGGTATAAAAACTCTTCTTGAAGTCAGCCATTTTATTTTTAAAGGAAAAATATAAAAATAATACAAATAATACAAATAAAATAATTTAGACACAAATTAATATTTTAAAATAATTACAAAAAATTAAAGAAAATGTGTTAGTTTTAAAAAATGCTAATATAAAATTTTATATTAAAAAGATTTATTTCTATTATTTATTAAAATAGCTAAAAAAAGTAATTTCATTAAAAAAGATTTAAATTATACTAGCAATGTGAAATGCTTTTTAGTCTAATATAATGTTTGTTAAATCAAAAATATTCAAAATATATTAATGATTTTATTTTTAGTTAAACATTTTTTTTAATATTTATTTTATCTATATTTCAATTAAATTTTATTAATATATTTCTTAAATCTTCTTTTAAATATAATAAAACAAGAAATATTCATAAATTTTAATCAATTATTTTTTTATTTAAATTAAAAATCTACTAAATAGTTAAAATGAGATTTGATATAAATTTCTTTAAAAATCTTAATGTTAAGAAATAATTAAATAATAAAAAATAAATTTAAAATATAATATAAGTAAATATTCAATTTTTCTAGTTTGGATCTTTTCTATTGTTGCACAATTATAATTTTAAAATTTCGACTATTAGTTTTGGATTTAATTAATGATTAAATAATCATTCGAATTAAAAAAAAATTTATATATTTTAAGCTAAAAAACTTGAAATTTATTTATTAATAAACTTCATTCAAAAATTATAGTAATTTTAAGGAAAATATTAAATGTTGATTAGAATAAAAATGAATATATTATCTTTTTTAGTAATTAAACTAAATTACATTTTTTGTTTGTTTTTTAATTTAATTAAGTTTAAAAAAGATCTTTAGTATTTTTTAATTATAGTTTATATTATGTAATAATTTACACTTAAATTTTATATAAGATTTATTTTTGATAGACTTTCTTCTTTACTTTATCTTTTTTACTCTTTCTTTAAATAAGCTTCAACTTATAATTATTTCAGGATTAACTTTTTAAAATCCAGTTTTAAAATTTTCTATTATAACTCTACTTTTTGCCTGTAAAGCTATAAACAAAGCAAAATTAAATTAGTATTTGTATATCTATATTTATATAATTAACTTAGTTTTAAAATAAATATTCTATATATTTTCTAAATTTTTAAACTTAACTTTTTTTAATTTCTTTTTTATCTAGAATTTCTAACTATTATTCCAATAACTAAAAAACAAAAAAGTTATAACTTGAAATATTATATTATTTAGGGAAAAATGAAATCATCATAGTTAGATATTATTAAATTTCATTTTATTAATTAAAATTGAATTTATTTCTTTTAAATATTCATTTATGCAAGATATATCTTTAACTTTATCATTAAATAATACATAATTACCTGGCTATCTAAGTATACAATAACTAATTTTTTTATAGATATAAGAACTAAAAATTTTAAATAAGTTAATTTTATTTATTTGATAAGAATCTAAATAATTATAATAAAATTAAATGCTTTTACATTTTAAATAAATAAAGTGATTTTAAAAGTATTCTTTTATCCAATCTTTATTCAAATCCTTTTCTTCCCTTTTAAAATTAAATATTATATTTAAATTTTTAAGTAAAAAATACTAATATTACAAACTTTTAATTTTAATAAATATTATAAATTTTTTTCCAAAAAGACAGTAATAAAATTTAATATTCTTATTGATTTTTAATAATAAATTTATTATTTGCATATAATTGCTTTTCTTATATTTAAGTTAATTTATTAGAAAGCTTAAAAGTTTTTTATTTATATCTATTATCCAAAGCCAGAATTATCTATAAATCAATTAAATAATAAATAGGTTGAAAGTTTTAAGATTTATCTAAAATTTATAAATTAAAGTTTATTCTAAATATAAAGTTTTAGCTTAAATTGCTTTAGGAAATAAATAAATGCTTTACTTTTAATAACTAGGGATAATCTATTAGATTTTTAGTCTTAAAGTTTTAATAGTAATATATATAATTTATTATAGTTTAACTCAACAACAGTTTAATTTTTTAAAGTTTATATCTATAAATGTCTTATCTTTTGCTTGTTTTGTGACTTTATATTATTCATGAGATATATAAAAGTTTATGGATATTCAAATTCTTTATGTATTATTGTTCCAGTTCAGTTTATTTTCATTTATGAATTGTTCATAATTTTAGTTTATGTCTATCACTATTTATTGTAACTTCAGGCTCTATATAATAGAATTCTTCTTATAGAAAGTTTTGCATAAAGAAATTGATAAAATAATTAAAATAATTAAAATAATTTTCCTTAAACAAGTTACAAAAGTAAAAATTAATTATGCTGCGATAGAAAGAATCAAAGAAATCTTTCTAAATATATTTATTTTAAAGCAGTAGCTAGTTATAATTGTAAATACAACTATATATTCTAAAGAGTAATTTTATAACTTCAAAAAGAGTTAACTAAGCTATTTACTCATAAAGCTATTATATAATAGCTTATTTAAATGCTTCTATAATAATTATTTATTTTAAAATTTTGGCTTAATTAATATTATTTTGGTTTTAAATATCTATAAATATTTAAGATAATTTAAAACAAACAAATAGTTAATTGAACATTTTATTATAAGTTGGATGAAAAATAAAAACTTTTAGAGATATAATTTAACTTATAAGGGTTTAAGATAGTTACTCATAGTTACTACCATTTTATTTTTATTTTAAGATTTGCTCTTAAATATAAAACTCATGCAAACATATACAACAGTAGATATTTTTAATTCCACTTTCAATTCTTTTTTGTATATAAATAATTATTCATTTTTGTTTTATACTTTTAAAATAAAATATTTATTAACCAAAATATCTAACTTTTATCCTTCAAATAAATAAATAAAATTACGAAAAGAATATAATCCTTTTTGTTATATTTGATAGTGATAATATATATAGGATTTACTTTATAAAAGCTAATTATAAATAAATTATTTTATAAAGTTTACTTTTCTCTTCATTTATAACCAACGTAAATCATTTATTTTATAATTTCCTTTTATTAATCACTTACCACCTAAATATGTATGCAAATACTAGTAGTTCAAGTACCAAATGCTAAAAACCATTACCGCAAAGGAAAAAGTATCTATCAAAATATTTGGATAATTTGAGTTAAGACTGCTTTACATTTAAAACTCAATTAGAGTAAAAAGCTGAAATTATTTAAGCAACGGAAGAAATCTAAGCCTCATAAAATTAGGAAATGTAGTAACTATAAAAATAAGAAGAAAACATATAGGAAGCTAAATAGTAAAATAAGTAAGAAATTAGCTTTTAGAATGAATAGAAAAATAAGAAATAACAGCTAGAAATAGAAATTGCAAATCCTTCAAAAGCACAATAGAACTTTTGAAGAAATAAATATATTCTAGATTAGATAGCTTTGCATTTAGACGAAATAGAGATAGCTAACTTATAGAAAGTAAATAAATACTTTTATTGATACAACTATTACTTTTAGAGACTAGATATAAGTAATATCTATGGGGATTAACAAAAGAATAAACAAAAAATCAAATGGTTGCTTAAGTAAATAGTCACATCTGATGTTATAGAAATCAGACTAGATATATAAAGTTTTTCTCCAAGTTTTTGCTAATTTATTTAGAAAAATCTTGACTAATCTATCTAGCAGAGAAAAGAAAAAATGATAAATTCTTCTCTCATTAAATTAGAAATAATTAAAATATTAAGTTGGTCTATTAGGAAATTAGATTTACCTAATCTATCTAATATGTAAAGTTTAGTAGAAATAAGCATATTGCATATCAAGTTAAGAGACTCAAATTTATGGTTCTTGAAAGATTTAATAAATTTAAGAGTTATTGAGTTTGATCATCTAGATATTACAGGCTAATTTTTAATGGATTACTGTCTAAACCTTAATATAGAAGTGCTAAAATTACAGTGCTAATCTCTAAATGACAGGATAGTAATATAATATTTAAAATTAAAAGGAAAATAACTTAGAGAGATTTTAATTAAATATAATTAGCATATTGATTAGTTTTTAGATTTCTGTCCCAATCTAGTTTCAATAGACTTATAGCAAATTAGAGATTAATAGGATTAAATTATAGATAAAATAAAAAGAATCGATCTTCAAAGATTATCCATTGATATAACTAACTTCTCAAGTCAATCATTATTAGATTTATTTTCTAGGGAATATACCAAACTTGATTATATTGATATTAGAAGCTAATTTACCTTCTAAATAGAAGTGTTTAAATAAATTGTTTCTAACGTTCCTAATATTCGAAAGATAGAATGATGGCAATATTTAAACTAGTTTGACATTTAGCAATAAAGTAGTTCTTTATTAAGCTAAATTAATGTTTAGGATAAATTACTTACTAAACTAGAGGATATTTTTTTTTATGGAATAGAGGAAGAAAGTGAGTAAGTTTTAGGGTAATTGTTTTTAAAAGCTCCTAATATAAAATAACTAATTTTTAATAATTTCCGAAAGTATAATGAAGGAAAGTTAGATAACGAAAAAGTAGAAATTTACTAGTAGTAGTAATATTTAATTCCTTTTACATTTAATAAGTTAGAACATATTTCTTTAGCTGGATGTACAGTAATAAGAGATTATATTATTAACTAACTATTCTAAAAAGCTCCTAACTTAAAAATTTTGAATGTTTAAAATTTAGATCAATTAAGTAATGAAACGCTAAAATAAATAGGAATCTATTCAACAAAACTAGAGGAAATATCAATATGAGATTCATATCAAATAACAGATGAAACTATCTGCTTTATACTATAAAACTGCTCTAATTTAAAGAAAGTTAACATTTCGGTATGCTAATATGAATGAATAGAATAAAATATATTAAAGGGGTATGATTTTACTTAAGCAAACAAAGTAAATGAAGCAAACAAAGCAAATGAGATAACTAATAATAGATATTCATTGATAGAATATTTAACTTCCTTAGAAAAGGAATAAAAAATAAGTGATGTGATAAAACAAATAGTTAGACTGGATAAACTGAAAACATTATAACTTAGATTATTTTACTTAAGAAATGAAGATGTTGCATTAATTATAAAAAATTGTGCTAATCTTAAAGAATTATAACTATTTAATAATCAAAATATTACAGAACAAGGATTTCCTTTAAAAGATGAGAAAAGATTAAAATACCCTATTTGGAATAATTTAAGATAACTAATTTTATAAGATTGCTCATAAATAAGTACTTTATGAGTAAATTATATAACCTTTAAATTTAAAAAGTTGCACATTGAATTATAAAATAAAGAATAAACTGAATCTGATGAAGAGGATATTGAATTGGGATGGCAAAGATTTTGAAGAAACTTTTTAACATTTTCACTTAATAGTTTTTATTAAAAATTAAATGGATATTCAACTAAATCTATTTTAAAGCATATTCTAATTAAAATTACAAATATTAAAGATAATATGACTCAATAAAATCTAAATTTAGATGTTCTTTTAATAATTATTTTAATACTATAATAAAAATTAAAAAAATAAAGAGAATTTTTAGTTATCCAATATGATAGAAAACATATAATAATACTTGCTAGATTTTAGTTTGCTGCTTAGTTAATAAAAGATTAAAAATAAAATGATTATTAAATAAAAGTAAAAGTATAGTTGTTTCAATTTTTTTATTAAATATTTATATCTTCACAATTAATAAAATCATCATCATTTTATAACCAAACTATATAGTAATTAATTGATATAGCTATATCTAATTGAAAACAATCTTATAGATAATTTTAAGTTATGTATTAAAATATTTATCAATAAGTAACTAATTAATTATATTTAATTTACTATTAGATTGTAATTTTTTGTTCCCTTTATTTATTAACTTTATTTTGTTAATTTGCTGCTATTTTTTAATTATTTTCATTTCAAATATATTGAGATAACATGCTAAGATCTTTTTTTATTTAATATCTATCTGAAAATGGAAATTAATTAATAATAAATATTTGATAAATATATAAATTGGGCCTTAAATTTAAAATTTAACTAAAAAGATTTTTGGTTATCTTTAATTGTCAGAATTTCTTCTTTCAGTTAAAGATATTTCAATTTAAAATATTTTTTCACATCACTTCCTTTTCATTACCTTTTTAAATTTAAACATCTTTTATTTATTCATTCTTTTCTATTTAAATAACTTAATTCTTCTATCTAGTTTCAATCTGCGAAATAGCTTTATTTGCGAATTCATCTATACTGCTTGACTGTTAGGAAACTTATTTATGTAAATTTTGTTTAGAGAGTCAAATGTTTTATTTCAAAATTGCCAATTTTATACTATAGTCATATATTGTATCTGAATAATAATTACATTCCATTATAAGGTCGAAAATACCATAATCTCCACAGATGCAAAAAGGGTTATTAATAGTATAATGACGGTCTTAAAGATAGTTTCGGAAATTGAATGATTAGGTTCTGAGCTTATGTATTCTTATAATTTTTCTTCTATATGATTTATTTAATCTAATATAGTTAATTCCTGGAAATTAATATATATTTTGAAATTAATCAGTGTAAATATTAGCAATATTTCTTCTTTCCTAAATTTTAATTAATGAAGATATAAATTAATGATAAATAACAATCAGATTAATCTAGGAACATAAAAACTTCGAGTGCAAAAAGTAATCAATTTACTAAAAAATTAGGAGTAGAGTCTTATAATGAATCTTCAAGAGAAAAATAAAACAAATTCATCGATTTTTAGAAAGCAAATAACTAATCTTATTAAAGTAAACATTTTATTGTAGGAGTAGCATAAAAATAGACAGAAGCTTAAAAATTAACTAAATTAAAAAAAATAATATGCTTTAAACAGAAAAAACAGATAAAAAGTTAGAATAAATCAATAGTGAGTCTGATCTTAAAATTAAAGTATAAGATCTTTAATTTCTTCTTAATAGATAAGTCTTAGAGCAGTTTCGTATAACTTAATGAGCTACTTAGCTTTAGAATTGCATAGGTTTAGCTATAGTTGCTCTATTGTGTCCTGAAAAATAGGGAAGAATAAAGTAAAATACATGAGAAGATGTAGTATATGATATTGTAAATAGTGGAATGAGTTAAGCTGTTTAAAGTTGCTTAACGACTATTCATAGCGGCTTAATAAAGTCTAACTAGATAAAACTTGCTAAAAATTATATAAGAAAGGCTGAAGCTTTAGTAAAAGATATAGCAGAATATGAAAATAATCTTGATAAAGCTACTCTTATAATATATAAGTTTGTTAAGCATGTCTCATGTTATGCAAACAGCATAAACATAGAACGAAAATTCTTAAAATTCTCAAAATAATGGAATATCATCTAATAATGAAGTTTATGCCACTAATAAAATAAATCGACATCAAAAGAACTTATCAAAACCGTAAATTAATTAAATTAAAGAGCAAAAATTTAAACGGATGAATATAGTAGAAATAGCAGAAACCTAGATTATTTTAGAGAAGCAAAAGTTAATCTTTATAACATAATTAATAAATTATATCTAATTATCTTACTTTGAAAAGCTAGGATTTTCCCTAATTCATCATAGCTAAGTTAATCATAATATAAATGTTTTCTAACTTGTTAATTAAAATTTTTTAATGCTATTAAAATATCCAATAAGTTTTGATAAACCCCTTATAATAAGCTTAATTTAGCTATCTAATTTATCTTTAAATTTATAAGAGATTAATTTTTTAATAACTAAAAGATATTGCTAAGATTCTAGTCTACAACTGTCTTCTTACTGTTTTAATAAATTACATTTATCCCTATAAAATATTAGAGCTTGAGAGGGATTATTAGAAGTCTATATAATAATTATTTAGATTGCAAAAGAAAGCTGAAAAGTATCAGGAATCTTAATTAAAGTTATTTTTAAAAATATAAGGTATAAATATGATTAAAGGCATTTTAAGCATATTTTTTGGAAAGTAATTAAATAATTTAATAAAGAAGTCCGCAAGAAAAATTTTCGTTGGAGGCAACTGGATATCAGCTTAAATCTTTAACAAGGAAAAGAGTTGAATGTCAACGTTTATAATAACTATAAAGTTAACTATAAAAGAATGGACGTCTTAACTGCACCAATTTATCCACATTTAAGTGCTTTTAAGGAAGTTGCAAGAAAAGAAATTATTATGGCTGCTCAATATCTTAGCAAATTTGGATTTGGTGCTTACACTGAGAAGTCACTGTAGAACATTTGAAAGATTTAGGATTAAGTTGAACTTTCTTGGACACTCTGAGAGAAGGCATTTCTACGGGAAGTCAGATAAGGATATTGCCAAAAAGACAAAGAGAGGCTAAGATATTGGAGTCAATGTAGTTCTTTGCATTGGCGAACTTTTGAAAGAATGTAAAGCCAACAGAACCAAAGAAATTAATCAAAGATAACATGAGGTTTGCTTCAATTCAATTAAAGTTTTGTGCAAAATTTTTATTGCATATGATCCAGTATAGGCTATTGAATTGGTGTTAGTACTACTACCTAGTAAGCTTAGGAAGTACTTTATGTTGTTAGAAGCCTTTTGAATGCAAAAGTACAGAAAAAACAGAATTATTTACGGAGGAAGTATTAACGCTAAAAATGCTGGAGAACTTATTAATTGCCCAGATTTTACCGGATTCTTTGTAGGAGGAGCTGCCTTAAAACTAAAATTCTAATTCTTACAATTATTAGCAAAAAACCAGCTCTTGAATTTCAAAGTGAAAAGAAACATAATTTTTTAAAGTTTTTCTAAATAAAAAATTAATAGTAAGATAAAATCTAACTAGCCTATAATGCTTACTTAGCTTTTTTATTTCCTTACTACTGAAATAAAAAATTTTAGATTTTCAGTAAGTTTAATTTATCTCTACAATAAAAAGTATCTATTAAGATATTTTCTTAGTAATACTTGAATAACTAAAATAAATAATCCTTGCTATATAATTTATTAAAGCAAAAGTTTCTGAAATACCTTTAATTGATATCTTTCAAATAATTTAAATTAATGTATTAAAATAGTATTTTAAAAGCATAAAAATTTAATTTTATGTAATATCTTCATAGATAAAAGCAAGGCTAAAAATATAATTAGCTTTTCTTATTTTTATTAAAGAAAAGTAGCATCACTGCTTTAAGAGTCAATAAAAAGGAATAAAACAATATTGATTGAGAGCTTTAAGAATTTATTTGAATAACTAGCTTTAACTAGATCATAAGTATATTTACCTTGCTATTTTAAACTAATATTTATCACTTCATATGATTTCAGTTTTTATAAGGAAATTATTATAATTACTATAATCTTTAAAAATAACTGTTTATCAATTTCCTATTTATAATATGCTAGCAGTGCCTACTTGACTAAACTATTTATTTAATAAACAGGTAATTATTAAAGTCCTTTTTAAAAATAACTAAGTTTGCATAAGCAATTGGGATCTTTATATTTTTTACCTTAAACTGGAGGTAAAAAAAATTAACAAGCAATAAAATAAATATTTATTATAATGAAACTATTTGATATCATATGAGGTACGGTACAATTAGAGAAATTCATTAGAACCTAAGAAGAGTAAAAAGAGCTAAAGCCTACTTTATAATAAAAGATTATGTCAAAGATATATTAGAACAAGGAAAAGAGGATATATAAAAAAGAAATATTAATGAAAAACAGAATAGCAAAATACTATAGAGCAGGAAAAGGATTATTTTATGAGTGTATAAAGCTTGATCAAGAAGAGGGGGGATAGAAATGAAAATTAGTAAGATATGTAAGAAAAAATAAATTAAACTTGCAATAAAGATCTAATAAAGCGTAGATAGATAGATAAAAGACAGAAGAATAAGAGATAATGTAGAGGAAAATGAGGTAGATATGTAACTAATAAGAGAAGAATTTCTATTACCTGAAGGCTTACTTGAAGAAATGGATATATATTGAGATATGGAAAGAACTGCGTACCAACGAGGGGCTACTCGCTCTATAATCAAATTTTCTTATTTATTTATCTAAAAAAATTAAGTTAAGAATATAGAGTTAGAGTAATAAATGCAGCTAGATTAGATAATAAGATAATAATTAATTATTTTATTACTTAAAAGTCTTCATGCCTTTATATTTGATAGCAAATTAAATTATCTGTCATAGTACTTCAATTAATTCTTTATTCTTTATTATTAATTAAATATTAGCAGTAGAAGGAAAAATAATGTGACATAGTTATTTTAATATGAAGGTAAATCATTGAGATCAAATAAGAGAACAATTAAGGAGATTAAAAGTGATGGTAAGTAAAAAGATTTAAATTTATTATCTTTAACGTTATGACTATAATTTTTAACTCCCTTCCATTCTTATGGATTTAAGTAACTCATAGATAATAAACAGAAAGGCAAAAGATAAAATTTTCCTGCAAATCCTTGATTAGAATCCTACGTAAAAGCCTTAAATTCCATCGTGTTGAAATATTTTATAAAAAATGCTAGTATTGTTCATAAGAAGCATATCATAAAGCAGCCTAAGCCACATCTCTACATAAGTAAGACACTAAGCCTTAATAAAAGCCCATAATTCCTTCTGATTTTAGAATTTGCCTAATTCCATCTTAAATTGATCTATGTTTATTAATGCCAGGTTTTTCCATTCTCGATTTCACCATAGTCAAAGGACTTACTGTTAAGGCAGAAAATACACTAGCAGAACATTCTAGAATGGCGTTAGATCTGAATTCATATAAAAAATAATTTGAGTTTCTTTATTTCAAATTTTCAAGTGTAACCCAGAAAATTCCTCCACCTAATCCACTACGTGAGCCAGCAGCTTTTACTCTTCTTTAAAACCCCTTATATCCTTCTTTTTCTGCAACATATCTGCTTGCTTATCTGAAGTTTAAAAGGTGCGAAATCATAGCAGTACGCATTACGTCGAAAGGTTAGAAAATAGTAGCAGTAGTAAAAGTAGAAATAAATTAAAATAAAAATATTTTAAATTCTAACTTAACTGTTGGTTTTTCAATTTAAGGTTCTTAAAATCAAATTAAATAAAAAAGTTAGAAAAATACAATGTTTGCAACAATAGCATTTTTATCTTTTTTCTCTTTCTAGCTGACTGAGAGAGTTCTCTTTCTAATCTATCTCCCAAGAGAATTAAAGTTTTGCTTTATTATATTTTCATGAGAAGAAATAAGTTTGAATGTAATGTAAACTATTTTTCTTTTACAAGATTTTGATATTGAGATATCATACTCACTTTAACGTAACTATTGAATTGCTTTGGTATTTTTCTTTAAGATTGTTGCTTTTAGTGTATTCTTAGGCTATTATATTTAATTTTGAAAGTAATAATCAATGAATTATCCTTCATAAATTCTTTAAATTAAATATTATTAACTTATTTAATCAATTTTATACATAATATTTTATTATTATGCATGAGTTATTTTAGCTCTAATACTTTCACTTTTTTAAGTATTAAATCATGTTTTATGGTAAAACCAAAATTTACATTTTTCATATGTATTTTTGTTAGGTTCCCCTTAAACTCCAATTATAGGAATTCATGAATTTGATAAATAACAATTTTAAGAAATATAGTAGTAATCTTTTGTTCTATTTTGCTTGGTATCTATATAATCTTTTTTATAGGTTCTGCAAATTCTCATATTTTATGTTCATTTTAGTTTTATATGAGTTTACTTTTTATTTTTAGGCTTCATTTTATGAGTCATATTAATATAAATCCATTCAAACTATCACTATAGTCTAAGATAGAAAATCTTATGGATTTTTCTTCGAATTTTAACTTTATCTTTGTTTAGTTAATTTTTAATTGGAGAAATTAGGTGAAAGAATCATTCCATAATTGCTAGGTTCTTAGACTGTATATCGAAGTTCAAAGATTTCTTCTTTTATCCATATGTTTTATTGGTTGGTTAATTAGGCGTTTCTAAATTATTTTACATCGATTTAGTTGTAAGGTAGTCAGAGTTACTTATGAGACATTTATTTATAGCTTTTAAACTACTAAAAGTAAAGTTCTCCTAGGGATAAATAAAATTAAGAAGTGGCTTTATATTTAGCTTTAAGCAATCGAAACTATAAATTATCTTTATTTAACCATATTTAGCAAAGCCAGTTTTATACTTTGTATTTATACCAAGTCTCCTTATTTTAAGACTATGCGTAAACTTAAAAAAGAAATAGTTAATTTAAACAGGAAGACTTTTAATTAAAATTTAGAATCCTTTTTAAATGAATAGTCTGAAGTAATAAGACTACTTATGATCTATTACAATAGCCTCCACTCAAATAACTTACTGTTCTTAATTTTAACTCTTTCTTATTCATAAATTTAAGTTGATATTTAAGCTTAATTTCTCATCTAAGTAGTTAATATAGTATCTTTAGGTTAAAGAATGGAGTATTAAGGATAAAGCTAATGAGATATAAACAAAGTTTAATTTTAAAAAAGCGTAGCTTGATACATTTAGGATATATTAGTTTTAAATCTTTTAGTTATAAGTACTTACTAAATTACTCCTATTAGGATTATTTATCTATCTGTATTTTATTAGCCTCTCATATAAAATTTAGTTATTCTAATTTAAGATATAACAATAAAAGTAAAAATAACCTATATTATCATCTTATCTCATTAATACCAGGCTTAATTCTTACAAACTAATTCAAATTATATATATCAAAATGCAACTTTTATTGCAAAAAGTCTCTTCTAAACAAGATCTATCCCAATCAAATTACGATTCCCAAAAAATACTCTAAGAACTCAAGCTATGTAATAGGATAATTTAAAACTTTTAACAAACGTATAAGAGCTTCAAGGAAAAATCACATACATAATGTCTAGACATCAATACTAAAAAAATAACATTTCCAGCTAGTCAATCTGAGAATTGATCAAATAGAATCCAAATTTAATCAATTAGTGGAATTGACTGAAGTTTATTTCTAAAAAATACAACATCAAATGATCCCATGTATGTGTAGAAGAATTCTCAACCAGAAAAATTCTGATAGTAAAGAATAGAAAGTAATGCTGGCATTGTAGTAAATATGATCACATTTTAAGATATTGGTGAAAATACTAATAAAAATAAAAACTTTAAAGCTTTAAGTTTTGAAAAGACATAAGTAATCTATACTACACTCCAGAAGGTTTATTATACAGTAAAAAGATGTTCATAGGAAATGAACTCTTGAAGGACATCACGTTTGCTCAATAAAGAAGAAATTTGAATATGTTTGGTATCGAACTCGATTGAAGCAAGAAACATTAATTAAAAAGGGTGAGTTGAGTATGCAAGATATTTAATCTAAGAAAAAGACTCAGAAGAAAACTGGAAATGGAATAACACTTAAGACAACTTTAAATTTTAAACTTTTTGATTATTGGTAAACTAAATAATGGTGACACCTCGTTAATAATTTTCATTTTCTAATTATGTAGAACTTCTAGCTAGTAAAATCGAATAAAATATTGATAAGCCATTCCAGGTTTATCGCTTTTTCCGCTTCTTAGATACAATGAAGGACTTAATATTCATATTTCTCTTTGAGAAATGAATATCTTTAAAATTTAAGAGAGGAAACTCTAGGAACTTAAAATAAGAATATACTTCTTTATTTGTACTCTTGAGAGCAATCACTATAAAAGGGCAAACTAAGAAAGCTTTAGAATTGGTATAATCTTTGATAATCTCGTAAGCATATAAAGTTTCTAAATAATCTGCTTAAATAAGGCAATGTTCTCTATAACTTCGATATCTTTTTTTTGTTAATCTCTTTAAAATGATAAATAAACAATTGATTTAATAAAATTTATCTTTCATAATAAAAAGTCTATCTTTTATATGTTCATTAAAAAATTCTGTGATAGCTTAGGGGGATATTGGGTGATAGCTTCTCGATATTCTAAAAATTGGGTATAATGATCTTTTATAAAGTGTTGCACTTATAAAAGTAGAGATTTACCTCATATAATTTACAATAGTTTAAGTTTTATTTAATGCTTATAGATTATATGATTATTATGTTTATAGACAAATACTATTTTTTATTTAATTCAATCATTCAAAATCAATCATTAACTCTAGATACTTTCCTTTTATTTAACCAATTTAATCAACAACTGCTAAATTCAAACTTTAGTGCATATATAGGTAATTAGGAGTATCAAATTAACTAGTAGATAAGCAAATATTTCATTCAGATACAAATTATCCCTATAAACATAGACACTTTCAATGTAACTTCATCACTATAATACCTTTATAAACTCCTACAATCAACACCATTTCAGCCACTCTTTTCAAAACTTTCCTTCTTCAAGTTGGACTATCAAATTCTTGGGATTTATAACGCTAGATAGTATATAAAACCTACTCAGGTTCTGCTTATAAATGCAAGTGAGACAATTCTAGTGGGAAGAATAGCTCATTAGTGATAGAGCAAATTACTTTAGAAAATATTTTGGAACTAAACAATGAAGTCTCTTCCTCAATAATAGCAAATAACTCAAAGAAGCTACTATCTTATGAGTTCTTAGGTGACCAGGATCAATTTCAATCTTAAAGAATTTTAGAAGAATAAGAATCCCATTGTCTTAAAAAGAAGCTAAATCTTTATCTACTCAGCTATCTAGAATGCTTAAAAAAGGATAATATATTTAAATTTTGGAAGAATAGAGAGCTTAAAGTAGTCTAGTAAAAAGGATAAAAAGTTAATGGTAAAAATGAGCAACAGAAGATTGCAAAAAAGGGGAATAAAGAATAGCCAAGTCAATTAAAAGTAAAAAGCTTTTAAAAGAAAGTAACGTTTCGTAAATCTGTAACATTGACTAATTAAACTAATTTGCCAATAATTTCGAGGCAGAGGATACCGTAGTATTTTAGGTACTTTGAAGGTTAAGATATAGCAAAGAATTAAGTGCAAGAAAGCTTAATCAAAAGCTAGAAATTTGAATTTGGAAAAGCTAAAGATTAAAAGGAAACTTTCTAGTCAATTAACATGATAAGAGAATTTAACAGTATTCTATATGAAAGCTTTCTATCTCCATATGTACTTGAGGAGATAAAAAAATGATGAGAATATAATTTAAAAGTCTCAAAGTTAGTATACTGAGAGCGGAGTAATATAAAATTAATTTTAGCAATTCAGTCTTAGAAAGGCTGTAGCTAGTATATAAAGAAAAAAATTTATTTTAGAATATCAATTAAGAAAATAGAAACTTAATAGAGAGTAAATTAATGTTATTAGAAAGGTTATAATACTTAGAACAAGCTGAAGAAGAGATAAAAATTCCTATACATGACAAAAACAAAGAAGCTTCTGAAAAAATGAGGAAAGAGAGAAGTCTAAAGATACTGAAAATATTGAAATTAATGAAAGTAGGAGAAAAATTGAAGATACTAAAAATACTGAAAATATCGAAGGTAAGCAAAGAACTGAAGAAATGGAAAATAATGCAGGCAGGGAAAAGAACAAAGAAATTGAAAACAACGAAGGCAGAGAAAAGTCTGAAGAAACTGAAAATATCGAAGGTAATCAAATAACTGAAGTAATTTAAAATAATGCAGGTAGGGAAATAACTTAAGAAACTGAAAATAATGTAAGTATTTAAGCTCAAGACTAGAATTAATTGCAATTCATCCAAGAAGAAAATAGTTAAGATGAAGTTTTGGACTAAGACGAGTTATAAGTTTCAATCAGAGAAAAACCTTGTAAAATCAAAATTAATATCTAAGGCTTATTTAACACAAATGGAGTTCTAAGTTATATGAAAAATAAAGAAACAGACATAAGATATTCAATCTTCTTTTAGAACTCAAAGGAAAAAATCAGTATGGATAGAAATTAGCTAATCAACAAATTCATCTACAACGTAGAATTTCCAGATTAACAGATAGAATTTATGAAATACAACAGTCATCTTATTTATTAGAATTCTCACAAGATAAACGACAAAAGCCTGAAGTTCCTAGTCTATTATCAGAAGCATTTGAATAAGATCAATCAGTAAAAATTACGATAGTAACGCTGCTGCATGAATAAGATCTTATGCTTTATTTACAAAGAGCTTACGAGGGTAGTGAACAAAGCTAGAAGAACATTTACGACTACGCAGTAAGAATGTTAGAGTATACAAAAATATTCGAATATAAAAGAATGTTTCTGTTACGGTCCATGTGCTGATATTTTTAACAAATTACGTTAATTTATTATTTACACATCTTAAATGAAATTAAGATACAGCATTTTTTAAATTGGTGCTAGGATATTAAAGTCTACTATTTAGTCTCTTTAATTCTAAGCATAATTAAGTAGTCAAATATAGCTTAAATTAATAAATTGAGGTTTCAAGTCTAATTTAAATAGGAAGAAAGTAGTACTAATAATTAATTATTAAGTTATACAATTTAAGTAATTAAATACCTTATTCTATTAGTCTATTTTTATTTTAAGCTCTCTGTAAGATTTAATGTTAAGAAGCTAAGGATATGTTTAAATAGATCATATCATTTAACTATAAATCAATTAAAATTAGTATAAATCTAAATGTTAGAGTAAACCAAGTCTCTTCTAATGCTGCTACTTAAGAGAGTAGCTTTTAAAATTACTTTCTCAATCATATGCTTTAGTATGGTTAAAGGACGACTATTAGATGTTTTTCCTTCTGATTAGTGATTTCGATTTTTTTCATTTCCAAGACATTTTCAGTATAGCTTTTTATCTTTTTTGATTATACTACGCTAATATAAATGAAATAATGTCTTCATATTCTACTTGGAGTACTTTCAAGATTTAAGGCCACTCAGAAATGTTTTTTCATGCTTACGCTTCACATAAAAATTTCAGTTACTTTTAGCGTGATATTTTTGCTACTGTTTGAAAATAACTCATTTAACATCTTCTTTAGAGCTAGACTGAATAATAATTATCAATTCCAACACTGGATTTTAAAACTGACAGTTTTCAATGCCAATATTATTATTGCATTCCTCAATTAGATTAATAACTGACTGATCTCTCTAATCTTTCCTTCATTTAGATTCCCTTTTTCAATCCCAAAACTCTTTTCTTTACTTAGAATTGGATTGGCTTCTTTGCTGAAAGGTGTTTCTCACTCTTTAATATAATTTAAAGCTTATATTTTCGTTATAAACCAAAACTCTTCAATCTAAGGGCTATTGAAAGCAAAAGAGTGCTGAATCAGGTTTTAACTTACTTAATAAATTCTTAGTCTTCTGTGCTCTTAATGACAATATAAAATATCTTTTTCAATCCTTATATTTATAATATAACCTTTTTATTTTAGTTTGTATATCTAAATTTACTTTTAAAGCATTTATTTATTGCTATATTTAAGAAAAGATAGAGTTAAGATGCTAGATTAAGACTTATTATTTTTATTATGTATCAAGTAGAGCTTTTAAAAAACACTTCTTGTTAAGTATAATAAGCATCTCTTTTCTAACCTACGTGTTACGACAAAGAAGAACTTTGGAGTTGAATTCCGTTATCCTTGAGAGCTCAGATATTTTTCTAAAATATAATCTGAGAAATAAATGTGATGAAATACTAAAAGACTAAAAGCAGAAATTAAAATTTGGAATCCTTAAACCTCGAGAGCTTTTCCCAAGTTCTCCAAAAAATTCTTAGTAGAGGTAAAGCTTAAGAACTTAAATTTTGAAACAGTTATCCTTGCTATTTGACTCAAATATAATCTGAGAATTGATTGTGCTGAAATACTAAAAGACTAAAAGAAGAATTTTAAGTTTGGAATCCGTTTTCCTTGAGAGCTCTTTCCATGTTCTCCATAATGTCTGTGTAGAGAATAAACTTAAGAACTTCAAGACTGCTAGAAGAATCTTAAGATTGGAATCCGTTATCCTTGAGAGCTCGGATATTTTCTCAAAAATAATTTGAGAATCGAATGTGCTGAAATACTAAAAGACTAAAGGAAGAATTAGTATTTTTGAATCCGTTTTCCCTGCAAGTCCATATCTTTTTCTCAAATATAATCTGAATATTTAAAGTGCTGAAATACTAAAAGCCAAAAAGAAGAGCTTTAAGTTTGGTATCCGTTTTCCCTGAGAGCTCTTTCCAAGTTATCCAAAAAAGTATCGGTAGATGTAAAGCTAAAAAACTGTAAGGTTGTGAGAAGAATTTATATTTGGAATTCGTTATTCTTAGAGCTTGTTTCTTGTTCTCAAAATAAGTTTGAGTTGCGAAAAAGCTGAAGTACTTAAAGAATGAAAGTACAACTTTTTGTATAGACTCCGTTTCACTTGAGAACTTTGGTCTAGTTCTAATGATTTTGTCAGGATAAAGTTGAAGAACCTAAAAATTGAAAGAAGAACTTTGACTAAAAACTCCATTCTGTTTGAGAGTTTATTACCTGTTCTAAAAATCATTAGTGATAAACTTTAAAAGCGGAAGAATTAAGGTTTAACATTGAGTTAAAAATAATTTCTGCTTTAGAGCTTTGGTCTAGTTCTCAAAATGAGTCTCATTATGATAAAGCTGAAGTTCCTAGAAGATTTTGAGTAGAACTTTGAATTAAAACTTCGTTCTGCTCTTTCTAAGAATTTTCACACTCTCATTCTTTTTACCATATTCTTACTTAAGATTTCTTAGAAATGCAAAATAATTTAATTTTCTTGCATTTCTGCTAGAAGGAGTCTTTGGTTGTAGTTCTTTTCTTCTAAAAATTTTTTAAATAGATAAATTTTTCTCTTTTAGCAGTTCTGAGCTTATCATTCTCGTCTATTTTTTTTTCTTTTCTTCCTACATTTTAAAGATTTTTACAAAGCTTTTGTCTTAGTAAATGTTCTAACTTACCTACTTTTTTTGATACTGAGATTAGTTCACAGAGTCTGTCACTTTTTTTAGTGCATTCCTCCTTATAGTTTTTCAAGATTTTACGATAGAGATGTTTTTCTTGAAAATATTATCAAAAATCTGATTAAGTTGTAAAGCTCTTTCATGGCTTTTTTAAATTTACCAAACAGTAAAGATTGGCGGCATGCAGATTGTAGATAGGTACTTGATATAAGAGACTAATATTGTAGTATGTATGTAATGATAGATATTTGAATTTATAATGGTTAATAATAATTTTTGATGGTAACTGTTATAAATTACCTTTATAAGCTTTTTTAATCTAAATAATAATAAAAATGTAAGCGTTACCAAAATGCTTAATCTGCTTAGAAGATTACAACTTAACTAATGCTCTTCCAACTGTCTTACCTTGTGGACATATTTACTGTGGTTTGTGTTTGAATACTGAGTACTGATTATAAGGCATAATGTAATGTCCTATTTGTTAAAAAGGATTCCATTTTAGATTTGAAGACTTACCTTAAGAAAGTGATTTAATAAGAATGATATTTTAAAACTAATAATACATATAAAAGATTTAAGATGCTAGATAGAAATTAAAAGAGATAAGGAAGTAAATTATGCAAAAATCTAAAACCATTACAACCAAATTATCTAACATTACTAATACTCTCATTATACCATATACTAATATCATCCAATACACTACTATCATTAACCTACTTTTATCTACAACTAATAACACTCAAATATTATACAATCATCCTAATTCCCTATTTACTAATATCTAAAACCAACTATAATCTAATCTAACTATAACAGTCTAACTATATTCCACTATATAACCACCTTTAATACAAAACCTATCTAAATTAACTTCAAATTATATCACACAAATAAGATACAAACTATAATAGAATACTAAGCACCAAAAACTAAACATTATACAGACTAATAAAGATAAACTAAGCTAATAATTACATTTTATGTAGTCTAACTATATTCACTATTTTAATTAAGGAATTTAAAAATTAAGCTTATTTAATATTTAAACAGAGTAATTACGATAAGTCTAAGTTTAAATTATAATTCCTGTTGGCAATAAAAGTATAGAATATTAAAATAAGTTATATTTAATTGGAGGAATTAACTAAAATTAAAATAAAGTAATAAAAGAAACTTGATAATTTGATTTCGAAGGTAATGGTATAAAACTTAGTGATCTAAATGAGGGAAGAGAAGGATTTGGAATAGCAGCAGCTTAAAATTATCTTTATGTGGTTGGAGGAGGTACTAGTATAAATCAAGTTTTAAAATCAGTAGAAAAGTTAATGATAGGAAACTAAAGTAAATGATAAAACTGCTCTTAATTTCCATTCTTAATAGCAGGCTAAATTTTAGTAGTAGATAAAGATGAATAAAATATTTATTCTTTTGGAGGGATGAATTAGAAAGGATAAACTTTGAGAGATATATGAAAGTATAACATATAGAATGATAGATGGAGTAAGTAAAATTTGAATCTTCCTGAAGCTGTTGCTTATCCTTTAGTTTCTATAGAACCTTTTGTCATAATTGGAGGTGTAATAAACCCATTTACGAAAGAATGTTCAAGAAGAATATATAAAAGAAACAAAGAATAATGGCAATAAAGTTAAATTTTTAAAGATGTTGCAGCTTTAACGGAGATGAAAATAAGAGGTGTCTATGGATATGTTTTTGCTATAGAATACCCAAGAATTTCAATAATGAGGATTGATTTAGAAAAATTGAGTTATAGAAGTATTAAAAGCCATAACTGATAAACATAATAATAATATTTATTTTATTAATATTATTTATAATAAATATAGTTTTATATATAAAGAAGTAGTTTAAATATCTATAATTAAGTAAATATGTTACTACTTATTAATATGGTTAATCTATACTTATTGTTCTCTTATTTTTATAACTAAACTTTTTTGTATGTTTAAGTGTATATATGATTTTGATATATTAGGTAATGTAGTTATAGCTATATAGTTGACAATAAAGACTTAGCAATAATTTAGTATATTAATTAAATGATTATAAAAATGTATTAGATAAATTATGATTTCCTATACTATTTTCTAAACATTATTTTCCTTACTAACTCTTTTTAAAGCTTAAATAAATAAATAATCAAATTTTATCTAAACATCTTTATAAATCTATTATTAAATATTATCATTATTAAGATACTAACATACAGCTTATAACATACCAAAATATATTCATAACAATCTTTAATACATCCTTATATTTAAATTATACAAGTACTACATAGATTACTCTAATATTTATCTAATCAAAGCTATAATCAAATTATCATTAAGCTATACCTATATCTAAATACTAATTAAGTCATTACTACTATCATCAAGTCAATATCTTCAAGTCTAAAATACATTATTTCCTTTAATCATTTAAACTAGCAACTAAATATACTTAAAATTTCCTTATATATACAATAATAAAATCAGGCCATTATAACCCTATACTTTAGATAAAATTTCAATCATAATAAATAAATAATAACAAATAAGAAGTATTAAAGCATTATAGTTAATTTAAAAAAAATGGATTAATCTCTTCGACTCTCAAAAAATTAACTTAGAAACCTAAAGAGAAAAGCGGCAAAAGAAATTTAGAAAAAATAATAACAATAGGAGGTGTTCTTCTTCAGAAGGTAAAGTTATGGTAGGATAAATAGAGATAAGTTAACCTAAAAACGAAACTAATCAAAAACTTTAAATTTAATTAGACCAAATGTAAAAAGTAATCTAAAATTATGAAGAAACAACTTACAACTTAGGTGAAAAAATACGGGAACTAATGAGTAACATAGAAGATTAGAACAACGAATTACTAATACTTAGAAGATAACTTATTTGTAGCAAATTAATAACGGAAGAATAACTCTGAACTTAATCATAATAAAACTTTATATACGACACAAAAATGGAAATAGAAAAAATACCAATAGAATTAAAAACAGAATTGAATCCAGAAAAAGAAATGATTGCTACAAGTTTCATTAAAAGATTAGAAAATATAGAAAATAAATTATCATAAAAAAGAACGAAATAAAGACAATAATACAAACTTTGTTGATGTTGCAAATCAAATCAACATATTTTAAAAAACTGTTGATAATGAAAGAAAATAAACGAATAAGAGCAGAAAAGAACATGGAGATAACTCAATAAACTATGAATAACTCCAACAGGGATCTACAAATAAAAGCTTTTTGCAAGACCACTTGAACGGTTACAGTGGTAACCTTCCACTTAATAAAAAGGTCGTGGATCACACCCACGTTAAAAAAAACTGTCCGCAGGAACTGGTTGCAATTCCAGAGAATGCAAAACTCTACTAACTTTAAGTATATTATTATTATTATTAGATAGAAAATTATTTGATAATATTATAAGCTTTAGTTATTAAATATTTATTCATAAAACAGCAAAAATAAACTTAATAGTATTGGAATATAAACTATTTTAATTTCTATTAGCAAATAATTTAAAAGCATTTCATTTTTTTAAGTCAAGATAAGCATTTTAATAAATTTAGAAATTATTTATAATTGAAAAGATTGTGGGAACTGATATTGGATTTCTTGACTAAACTTTCATCTTTTTATGGCTAGGAACAAGTTCCTTTTCTGTCGTTGAGAAAGTCACTGATCAGAGTCATTTTCTGAAGGGAACGCTGTCTTTGAGATTATCCGCTTTTGGTAGGAGCTTGAAGCCTGGTTGCTCATAGCGATGGAGCTCTCTTGAAGCTGTACCTGGAGTACAATAGGATACCCCCGTTATTCCATAAAAAGAGAGCGTCGGGTCGTGCAATCGAAAAGGAGTTTCCGGTCCAAAAACTCTTTTAGTTGAAATTAATTAATTAATTTAAAAATTAAAGATATAAAAATATTAAATCCATAAAGCTTATTAAATTATTAAGCACATACAAAACTTATATATTCCTAAAATCAGAAATCAATCTATTTAAATTAAGCATTTATCTAAATATAAATGTTCAAACAGATCTAAGAGCAATCAAAACCTTATTCTTTGCATTATACAAAGATAAAGTAACTTAGACTCTTTAAAGTTTTGAAATCTTAATAATCGATATTTAATTTTGTATTAATAATAGATCATCTTTTTATCTATGAAATCAACGAGATTTAGAAAATATTTATAAAACTTAAAAATACTTAAAAAATTAATTTTTTTAGAAATAAAAAAGATATAAACATTTTAATTCTTAAAAAAATATTTAGAAAACATTATAAGACAATATAAAATAACTTATAAGTAGAAAAACATTTAAATATACTTCAGAAACAAATCGAAATTAAAAAATATTGTTTCCAGAAAGAAAGTAAGAAAAGCATAAAAGAAATTGGATTTTGAAATAAAGCAAACTAAAAATTTAAGTTAAAAAATAATTAAAAAATAGGATATTAAAAGAAATAAAAAATATTTACTTTAAATAAAAAAAATATAATTTTGAATAAAAAAATAGTGAATTGTAAATTAAAACAAAAGTCTAAATAAATTAAACTAGAAATTTAATCTCTTAAATTTATCAAAAATCCTAGACACAAATTTATAGTTAAAAATTGTAATATAGGGAAAATAAAAAATGAGCATAAATAATAATAAATTTGATTATAGAGCGCGTAGCCCTCCTTGGTACGCAGTTCTTTCCATATTTCAATATATATCTGCTTCTTCAAGTAAGCCTTCAGGTAATAGAAATTCTTCTCTTATTAGTTACATATCTTAATCATTTTCCTCTACATTATGCTAATTTTTAATATTTAAAAATTAAGTTTTTAATTTGCTTTTTTAATATTTTTTATCTTAGTTTTATTTCTTAATGGTTGCTTAAAGACGATTTAGTTTTTTTCTTTTTATCTTATAAGTATATTACTATTTTTTAATAAGGAATTTATTTAAATTATTTCTACATTTTAGTTTCTTACTTTTATTAATATTTTTTGAATTTTTTTAGATTTTATTTGGTTTAGAGATACTTTTATTCTAAATTTTTTCAAAACTTTAATTTTTTTAAACTTGAAAACCATCAAAAATTTATTCTTTTTTTTGCTTTTTTAGGTCGAATTATAAATTTATTTCCCTTTTTTTTCTTTTAAGATAGGAAAAGATTTATAAAGTTGCTTTTCAATTTTTTCTTTCTTATAAATTTTTTTCAGATATTTTTATTTAGTTTTTTTTATTTTTCATTTACATTTTCTTTCATCATTTTATTTTTTATTGTGAAATTAAAAAATCATACAAAATTTAGAATTTTTAATTTCTTTTTATTTTTTGCAAGGTTATATTTTTTGACATGATATATTACTTTATTCTCTTCTTTTTAATATTTAACTCTGGACAATCTCTCAACTAGATTTCGATTGAATATGTTTGATTTTCATATAAGATAATTTAATTAAAGCTATTTTATTTTAGTTTAAAATTATTGGAGATTTTTCATTTAAAATACTTAGTAGGAAACTATTTTAATAAATCTTCTAATTTTGAAATATTTTTCATTTAATATTATTTTATTTTAAGATTTAAAATAATGATTCATAATTTAGTCTTTCATTTTTTCAAGCAAACTAAAATTTAAAATTTTTTTATTAACTTTTTTCTTAAAAATTTTTTTAAAAGATTTTTAATTAAATTTTTCATTAGATGACAGTTTTTAGTTTATGCGAATTTCTATTATCTTTTAAAAAAGAATAATTTTATTAAATTTTTTGAATGTAAAAATAACAGAATATTCTGAAATATCTTTTTAATCAAAAACATTAATTATTAAATTTATCAAAAATAAATTTTTAAAGTTCTTTTTTAATATCCTTTCTATATTTATTTTATAATTGTATTTATTATTTTACAGTTGTGCTTATAAAAAATTTTAATTTTTTTACAAAAATCTTAGGTATATATATCTTTAAGCGGAAAGGGTAATTTTAATTTTTAATTATTTAATATATTTATTCTAATCTATCTATTCTTCATCTTACAATTTTCCAATCTATTTTTTAAGAAATATACAATGAAATATTATATAATATAAAATGGAAGTTGGCCGCATCAGATAAATTAGCAGGTAATCTGGTGCAGTGTATAGTGAATTGCGAGTAATCTCGCACTAGATGCCACCACGGGGAAGAGTGGATAAATTCCGTTGAGACATGCCTAACTTACCCCGAGGTTCTCTCTAGTAATATGAAAGTTTGACTGACGGGCCTTCTAATTACTGATTTAATAACTAATTCTAATTTAGACCTTATTCAAGAAGACTTAAACATTTGACTCAAGATTTAAGATTAGACTTTAATAAGAAGATTCCCATTTGGAGAAACTGACATAACTCATTGGACTTCTAGAATTTTAGCAAGAAACATGAGAACATTTTTCTTAATATTAAATATTAATAAAAGAGCTACGGCAAATGAGGTGCTACGCGCTCTATAATAATTGATTTATTTATGACATATTTTAATAAACATTGTTTAAAAGAAAAATTCTTCAATAAATAATTTAATTTATATTTTAAAATTTCTTTAACAATTTTTTAAAAACTTTTTTCATTTTTTATTTAATTATCCAAAAATTTAAAATCTTAATCAGTTCCAAAAATATATTCTCCTTAAATTGCATATAAAATAACAAATTTATTTTTCAAAATCTTAACTTCAAATATTTCATTTTGAGTTTTTTAATTAATAAATGAAAAAATTATTTAAAAAAGAAGCTTAAATTCATTTTTAGAAATTAAAATTTATAAAATTTAATTTTGAAGAAAAGTTCTAAAAATAATAATTAAAGTTAAAAAATTAAAAAAATAGATAATTGATAATTAAAAAAATCAAATGAAATCAAATTTTAAAAATTTATAAAATACCAACCTGAAAATAACTAGGTTATCTTCCATAGTCTCTTATAAAATAAAAAGATAAGTAGAAGAACCTAAAATTTTTACGAAGTTTACTACCTTTCATATGTTTTCTAAAATTAATTGAAATTCTTTATTTCAAAAACTAAAAAATTTTAAGCATATTCCCCTTTATACTAAATAAATTATATCAATTTAATTCACATTAAATTATTTTTCATATAGATAAATATGACAACCTTTAAATCAAATCTATTTCACTTTCATATACCTAAATTTTTAATAATAAACAATAAAAAAGACTTTCATATTAAATAATTGCATGCACACAAATGAGATATTATTAACTATATAAAACTTAAAAGATTTTTATATTTATAAAGTCTTTACTTTATAAATACTTACAGGAATTTACTTAATTTTATCAATTATCTTCTTAAATTGTAAAAATTTATAAGTCTTAAATATATTTGCTTGCTCAATTAGCAATCTTCCACTTTCTAACAGTCTTGTCATTAGCTCCAGATACTAATCACTTGTTATCTCTACTCAAAGTCACAGTATTTATTTTATATGTATGACCTTATAAAGTACATACGCACTCACCCTATGAGAAATTCCATATCTTAATAAGTTTAACTTGATTTCCTGATATTATGAACTTATTATCCTTACTTATTAACACTTCACCTTAACTATTTTCTGGTATAGTTCTTATGCATTATCCTGTCTAGAAATTCCATATCTTAAATGATTTATCACCAGATCCAGATACTATAAAGTTATTATCATTTGATAACACTACAGATTATACAAAATCTGAATGACCAGTCAAAGTTCTTATACAGTTTCCAGTTTGAAAATCCCAAACCTTAATAGTTCTATCTGAAGATGCTGATACGATCCATTTCAAGCCACTTTATATTGCTATTTAATTAACTCAATTCGTATGTCCATTCAAAGTTCTCATGCAGATTCCAGTACAGAAATCCCAAATCTTTATCGTGCTATTTGCACTTCCAGATATAATTCATTTCTGGTCAATTGTTATTGCTACCGATAAAATTTATACCTTATGTTCAGTCAAAGTTTTTATAAAGCTTCCAGTCTGGAAATCCCAAATTTTTATCGTTTTGTCTCCACTTCCCGATACAATTCATTTCTGGTTATTTGTTATTGCTATCGATCTAATGTAATCTGTATGTCCATTCAAAGTTCTCGAACATGTTCCAGTCTGGAAATCCCAGATTTTTATCGTTTCATCGTCAGATGCTGAAATTATTCATTTCTAGTCTTTAGTTATTATTACTGAGTTAACTGCGTAAGAATATCCGGCCAAAATTTAGTCTAAAATTACTAAAGAATTACTTTTAGATTAGTCGTAGATAATTTTATTTTCAACTTTTAAAAAGCTCAAATTTGGCAGGATTTCGTATTTAAAAAGAAGAAAAGGTATTCTGCCTAGGGAAATATTTCTTTGTCTTAGAATTTTTCTTAAAAAGATACTTTTAACAAATTGTGCTTCTTTATTTTCCATTTTTTATTTTATAAATTATTTTAATAATTACTCAATTAAAACAATCCATCTTATGAAAATACTTCTCATTACTTAAATTAAACACTATTATATTTAAATTACTGATTAGGATCTTGGATATAGGTACTTTAATATTAAAACATAATTTAAAAATGTATTTTTTACTTTCGTTTAGACTGATATTATTTAAAATAGTTCAGTTTAAATAAGTTTTGCAATTTTTATTTTTTTTGCTTTTAAATTATTTTATCAAAAGTCATATGCAATTATTTATATCCTTATTATAGTAACTTTGCATTGCTTTTATTGGTTATAGCTTATTTGAGTTTTAATCTAAATTTTTTAATAAAAAACTCAGTTTCTTTTATAAACCCTTTTTATAATAATAAGTAAAATGTTAGATTAGAATACTTTTAAAATTGCTGCTATTAACTATTGTTTTTCCCTTGCATTTAATCATCAATTAAATACTATAACCTCCCATCATTTTTAAATAAAAAACCGTAACTATAGTAAGTAAAAAAACTATAAAAATAGTTTAAACATAGTATTTATTTCCTTATTTTAGAAGCTATTATTTAACTATCCACTTTCTTATTACTAATTAATTTAAATTTATTATTTAACTAATCTCTTATTTAATTATTACAAAAGTAGTTTATTATTTTATAATTAATATTCAATATAAGTTAATTTGGTTATTTCAAACTAATAAATTAAATTAAATTGAAGAAAGGAAATAAATAAGAGTGTCATGCAGTGAAATGCTTATTTAAACTCTAATTCTAGTTTAAAACTTTTTATTTATATCAAATAAGCTTTACTAGGTTTAAATAAGGCTATAAGTAACTTCGCATAACTATTAACAAAATTTATAGTCTAAATGTGAGTTTTTATTTAAATTGAGGGAGAAAAATAGAAAAGATAAGAAGCGCGTAGCGCCTCAATGGTGATTAGATCATTAATAAAGTTTTTAAAGTTAAAGAATTTATTTGCTGAAATCTTCCATAGTGCTAGCATTCCCTTACGAATCTTGTCTTATAAAGGGCTGTTATTTGAATTGCTCCCTAAGATATTTTAGTATCTGGAATATTTCATCACTAACTCTACTTAATACCTCTACAGTCTTGTCTTCTCTTCTCTTGGCTCCTACCAGGAATCTTGTTTGTTCTTCGCCTATGGGGTAATTCCTGGTACCAGAATTTAAGTCAAATCAGTTGACGGATTGCTCCTCCCTATTTAAAATAAAATTTATTAAAGCATTAAGAAATTTTTAAACTTAGTTAAACTTTGTATTTGGTAAAAGCATGTAAAAGTTACTAAGAAATAAAAACTTATAAGGTTGAATATTTCATAATTAAGAGCTATTTAGTAATAAATAGACAAGGGAAAAGCTATTAATAAAGGAACTTTATTTGAAAGTTTAAGCAAATAAGACGAAGCTATATAGAGCTATTATACAGCTATTAAATTAGATCCTAGTTATGCAACTGTTTATATCAATAAAGGTCTCGCATTGGAGAAACAAGATAAATACTAAGAAACTTTATAGAGTTATAATATAGCTCTTAAAATAGAACCTAATAATCCAATTATACTTTGTAATAAAGCCTTAGCTTTGGAAAAATAAGGTAAATACTAACAAGTTTTATAGAGTTATGATGTAGCTCTAAAAATAAATCCTAATTACGCAAATGCACATAACATAAAATAACATAATTTATTAAAGCGACTTAACCTTTATTTAGTTTGCCACTAATTAGTTTATGAGTTTTAAGATGAAATTAATCGTTCAGGTCTTCTTCAGAGCTTACTTCTTCTATTGCATATCTTGTTGTACAGATTTAACCTTTCTTGATCTTAGGGATTTTTCTTCAATCTCAATTAGGTCCCAACATCTTCCTCGTCCTTCTTTTTTGAGTATTTACTATATCCAATAGTAATTAATCTCCACCATATAATTTTTTCTTGTAAAGTATTCCTTCTGGAGAACAGTATAATTTTGTCACATTATTTCATATCTTTCAATTATTAGATTCTTGCTTCTTCTGAAAATACCAGCATATTCTAAAGATGTGTCCAACCTTTTAGTAATAAAAACATCTTGTTTTACAATACTTTTAGTTATGTCCTATTTTTAAGCATTTTTAGCATTTTTGGAATTTTAAAAAATTGACAATTTTTTTCCGATCCGAAAAATAATTTAAATTTTGTTCTTCTATTACCATAGAATCATTATTAAGATTAGAATTTTATGGTTTATTAATTTCTACTATTTTTTGCTCCGTTTTTTCCAGTTTTCAATTACCTTGCAACATCAAGGCTTTAGTGCTTATTTCTGTTTTTAACCATTAATTTTCATTTTATAATTATTGCACAGTAAAAGTTAGAGAATCTAATCGTTAAATCAAGTCTAGAAGTGATTTTTGCATTTTTTGTTTTCCGCTTCTAGGAAGTATATTTCGATTAGAGAGTTTTATTGTTCGATTTCCTGTTAGTTTTTGGTCGTTTATTTCTTAGGAGCCATTTTCATAATATAATATATAATAATAAAGGCCTTGCATTGTATAAATAAGGTAAATATTAAGAAGCTATATAGAGCTATAATACAGCTCTACAAATAGATCCTAGTAATGAAAATGCGCATAATAATAAAGGAACTGCATTAAAGAAACAAGGCAAATACTAAGAAGCTATATAGAGCTACGATGCAGCTCTTCAAATAAATCCTAGTAATGAAAATGCACATTATAATAAAGCCTCTGCATTGGAGAAACAAGGCAAATGCTAAGTAGCTTTATAGAGCTATGATACAGCTCTTCAAACAGATCCAAATAATGGAATTATTAAAAATAACAAAGGAGCTGCATTGAATATCTTTGGAAAATACAAAGAAGCTATTTAGAGTTTTAACTAAGCTATAAGACTGAATTCTATTTTACCCAATCCCTACAAGCATAAAGGTTTTGCTCTATATAAAGTTGGAATATTTTCTGAAGCAATATAGTGTTTTAAGACAGCTATTTAGTTGAATCCCAATTATTCAGAAGCATATTATGAGGTCTAGCGTTGTTAGGTTTAAATTAGAAGAAGCACTTGAATGGTTTATTAAGGCTAATAATTTAAATGCTTAACTAAAGGTTGCTTAAGTATTATTCCTTAAGATATTAAAGCTTAAAATTGGATGACTATAGAAGATATTTGACAGGTTTGATAGTGCAGGTTATGATTCTAAATCTCTAATAAGAATATGAAACTATAGAATTTTAATTCCCAACAATTAATATCTAGATAACTTATAGATACTATCTTAAGATTAATACGGATCTATTTATCTAATTAGAAGGATCTAGTTATGCACTTAAAGTATTTAACTAAAAAACTGATCAATAAATTTAAATACATTAGTTCTATTTTGAGTGCTAAGAACTTCTTTTGATAAACAGCTCAAGAGTTTAAAAACTTAAAGGAGTGGCGATTGATACGAGTAAGGAAGTTATAATTTAAGTCTCTTATTAGATTTTTAGTGTAAAACAAGTTTATTCTAATAAATTTAGACTAAGTAGCTATTCAAAGAAAGTAAAAAAGACTATATTTTAAAATTCTTTAAGAAACTAAATTTACTTAGTTAAATAGCCGAAGGCTTATAGGCTATTCACTCTAGAAACTTAATTCATAAGGAACTAAAATCTCTAAATATTCTACTAGATGAGGAATATTAACCCAAAATACTATTTTTAGGATTATTCGATAGTAAACTATTATTAACTGCAATAGAATAAAGAGGATTACATCAATGAATGGCCCCTGAACAGTTTTAATAAAAAATTACTTAAAAGAGTCACATCTTTAGGTTGTATCGGAGTGGAAATATTCATCGAAGGATTACTTTATCCAAATATAAATGAATAAGAATAGCTAAAGTAAATAGTTTATAATAATAAAATGATTCCTATGTTTTCAAGAGAAATATTATAAGAACCTTAATTAACTGATCTGTTCTACAGATGCTTAGCTTTCGACGAAAATATAAGACCAGATATTGATAGTTTTATAAGTTAAATTGAAAGGCTAAAGTTAAAGTGAAATTTATAAAGATAAGCTGGTGATATTAGTTAGTAAGAAAGGAATAAAATGATGAAGGAAGTATAGGGATAAAACATATAAAGTTAAAGTGGAGATTAGTAGAGTAACTCATAAGATTAATTGCAAGAGATAATGTTTGGGAATATAAAAATAAGTGAGAAGAAAGAGAAGAAGAGTTGAAGGAAAACTTTTAGAAGAAGATATTATTAATTTTAATGCTTTTAAAATTATACATATTAACTAACAAGAGTTAGAAATATATCTACATCTAAAATAATCATAATGTTGCTTTTTGTCTTGCAAATGAAAGAAAGTAAAATCTTAGTTCCAATCTTAAAAAAAGGATTTCTAAATTATTCAGTTGAATGTAAAAGTAATAATTTGAAATTAGAAGAATATACCTAGTTATCATTTTAGTTCAAATAAAATAGTAAATCTACTTACCATAAAATCATTTACTCATAAATATCAAGAGTTATCTATATCATGATAACTAATCCCATTCTACTTTAACTGCAATCTTAACTATCTTAGTTTATCTTCTATCATAATTCTTATTAGACTCTATATTTCAACTTAAGCTTAATCTTGCTTCTATAATTTGAAAGTATCTTAAGTAGTTTATTGATTAATATCCAAAAATAAAGTTTACTAAAGCATTATTTCCATTTTATTTAACTAGCAAAATATTAATATATTAATAGAAATGAAAAAAGATTCTTCTTATTCAAACTGATTTTATTAGTTTCAAGCTCAGCTTAGCTTATAGATAGGTATGATACCTTTTCTTCAATTATGCCATCGTAATTTTAATCTATAGCCACTATGATACACTTATTTAGGATTTTTCTTAGAATTTCACTAAGAGAAGATTTGCTGATAGTAGGTCTGATATTTAAGTATATTAAAATTTTCGATTATATATTTTTGAGATTTCAGTGGAAAAAAAGAATCATCATGCGGAATTTAATATGTAGAAATGAACTTGCACTTCCTTCTAAGTTATATAATTTAAATGATTACTCTAAATAGAAAAAGTGAAAAAAGTATATTCTAAATATTGATCAAAGCCAACGGACAGTAAGATTTAGTAAAAGATAATTTAAACTCTGTAATCTTAAAGAGTTTGGGTAAGCACTTAAAAGATGTCGAAGGAATGAAAATAGTTGAAGAAATGAAAGGCTTGAGAGCTTAAAATCTTTAACCGAAACTTAGTTACTCTTAAGAGACTGAAAATAGTTTTAAATAGAAGACAAAAGAACGAAAAAAGAGGTGAATGAGAAAGTTTTGAAGAAAGAAAAGGCAAAGCCAAGTAAAAAATGGAGCTAAACTGGTTTTAAAAAGAAGTCGAAATAATGAAAGTAGCTGAAGAAATAAAGGAGTTAAACGTTAAAGGCGCAAAAGTAATACTTTGCTACGTTTAAGAACTTGATCAAGATTAATAAGAAATTGAAGGAAAGAAAGAAAGAAGCCTATGAACCGAAAAGCTTAAAAAAGGATAAGGATAAACTCAGATAACTTTAAGAGCTCAATCTAGTTTTAAAAAGAGTTAAGTATGTTGAAAGCATTCATCAAAAAAAAAGTTTGAAAGATAAAAATATAGTTAATCCTGAAATTTTAGAGATTTCAATCAAGTTAAAAAAGGTAAATGTGTTGAAAGTAGAAAATTAAAAAAAGATTGAAAAAGGAAAAGAGTAAAATTAAGTAAAGGAAAAAGTTAGGGATAGTTTTAAAATGTCGTTAAAAAAGGAAAAAGAAGATGAATAAACAGGTTGAAAGATAAAAAAATAAAAATTCAGAAAACTTTAAAAGATTGTTCTAGTTGAATAGATTAGCCAAAAGAATGAAAACAGCTGATGAATGAAAAGATAAAGAGTAAAAATTTTAAAAGCAAAAATAATAATATATAAGAACTTGTTTAAGCTGTAAAAAAAATCAAAAGAGTTAAAGTAGAATCATGAAAAATATGATTAAGAAGGGATAAAAAGATGTTAGGATGAATTTCTAATTAAAAAAGTTAAATAGATCTCAAAAAAAGAAAAAAAGAAAATTTCTTTTTTTATAAAAGAAATAATTAGAAATGAAAAAATAAGAAAATATTCGAAAAAATGAGAACGAAATTTTATGTATGGAAATCAAAGGAAAGACAAAAAATTTTTCACTTGAAGAGCTTGATTGAGAGCAAAATTAAATCAAAGTAATGAATTAAATGAAATGAGTGATTATTAAGAGCAAGTTCAAGTCAAAACTTGTTTCATTGAAGAGATAGACTTCGCTCTATATTTAAAACAAAGTAAAAAATCTAGCTGATGAAAAGAGCTATCCTTAAGATAAGACTCAAGTTTTTACTTTTTTCCTTGAAAAGCTTGATTGAGCTCTAAAAAAAGTCAAAGTAACGAATCTAGTGACGAAATGAGTGGTCCTTAAGATAACCCTTATCTCAATACTTTTAACCTTGAAGAGCTTTAATGAGCTCTATATCTATGTAAAGCAAAGAATTTAGTTGTTGAAATGAGCGATCTAAAGAGCAATCTCAAAGCTGATCTTGTTTCCTAAAAGAACTTGATTGAGCTCTAAAAAAATGAAAGTTACGAATCAAGCTGAAGAAATGAATCACTGGTAAGAAAATCCCTAAATCTAAACTTGTATCCTTGAAAGGAATGATTGAGCTCTATATTTATATAAAGCAAAGAATGTAGCTGATAAAATGAGAGATAATTAAGATAATCCTCAAGTCTTTATTTTTTTACCTTGAAAAGCTTGATTGAGCTCTAAAAAAAAATCAAATCAACGAATCTATCTGGGTAGTTAACCAACTTAATTTTCACAGTTATGAATACTAAAGCGACTCCTTATTTTAGAAGTAAACTCCATATTAAAAACTAGTAATTAAAATGTTTATAACGAAGTAAGTTCCATTAATGAAACTTATTTTCAGATAAAGGGAAGTATAATAATAATTCCAGTAAAAATACTTTTAGCAAGCTAAAAAGATGTAGGATATGCTTTTAATAAGTTAGCTTATTAAAATTAATGAATTAAGTTTCAAACATAAAGGATGAATTCATGAAAATTGGTTTTTAATTAAAAGTTTTTTAAATAGTTAGTTCAATTTAAAAACTCAATTCTCAAGAATTAAATTATTGCTGTATCTTCTATAAACTCCAAGATAAGCCAATAAAGCTGTATTTTAAGATGAATACCAATTTTAAGAATCTATATTTATTTAAGAACCTAATTTGTGTATTCTATACGTTGCTAACAATTATTTAAATTGGTTAAAAAGTAAAAATAGCAATGAAGCCAAAATAAATACCATTTTCATTAATTTGATTTTAAAAATTAGACCAAAAGTTTAAAATTTATTAAGGGGTCCACTGCTATTACATAAAATAGCATGAATAATAAAATAGATATTAAATTACAAGCTTAAAATATTTGGAATTAAAACTTCATTTACATTTCAATTTTAGTTATTAAGAATAAAGTCCAAAACTATAAATGACTAGGTAAGATTATCTATAAATATTTATATCTAACTTTGCTTTATAGCATGCTCTCATATGCTATAATTAGATAAATATAAGTTATACGCCTCTATTAAACTTTGCATTTTAATTATATTTTTCAACACTGTATCTTCTAAAAACCTTAATAAAATAACTATTTTTTACTTTAAATTCTATCTCACTGTTTTAATTAAACATTACAAGACTTTTTGTCTTATATCATTTCCTAGTCTAAACCAGTATAACTGTTGCGAGGAAGATGCCTATTCCGGATATCAACCTCGTTTAATCTAACATGAACTTAATAATAGTGTGATACAAACTTTTTCTAACTTAATTAAAGCAAACTATATTAAACACATATTACTAATATTTCTTTTTTAAGATGTTTTAACATGATATATTTAAATAGTTATAAGTATTGGTTTCTTTATTCTTATATTTGCATAATATTCATTACACTGTTAAAAAGTGTAAATATCAAACTAGTATCAAATTAACTAGTAGATAAGCAAAGAATTAGTTTAGATAGAAATTATCCCTATAAGCATAGACACTTACTTTAGGTTTTAAATGTAACTTAATGAGTATAATAGCTTTATCAACTCCTAGAATAAACAGCATTTCAAGGCTGTTTTGAAAAATTTCTTTCCTTCTTGAAGTTGGACTATGAAACTCTTGGGATTTATAACGGTAGATAGTATATAAAACCTACTCAGGCTCTGCTTATAAATGCAAGTGAGAAAATTCAGAATGAGGAAATAGCACATCAGTGATATAATAAATGACTTTAGAAAAGATTTAGGAATTAAATTCTTAAGTCTCTTCCTCAATAATAGCAAATAACTCGAAGAATCTAATATCTAATGAATTCTTAGGCGATTAGAATAAATCCCAATATTAAAAAATTGTAGATGAATAAGAATCCCATAGTCTTAAAAAGAAGCTAAATATTTATTTGCTAAGCTATCTAGAGTGCTTTAAAAAGGAAAAATATATTTAAATTTGGGAAGAATAGAGAACTTAAAGTAGTTTAGTAAAAAGATTAATAAAGAATCAGAGGTTGCTGGTAATAGCAAGCAACAGAAGAGTGAAGAGGTTAGAATAAAGAATAGCCAAGCCAACTAAAAAGTGAAAAGCTTTAAAAGAAGGTAACGTTTCATAGATCTGTAACATTGATTAATTAAACTAATTTACCAATTATATACGAAGTAGAAAACAACGAGGTATTTTACTGTGATAGGAAGGTGAAGATAGAACAAATGAATTCAATAGAAGAAAACTTGATCAAAAGCTAGAAATTTAAATTTGGGAAAGCTAAATATTAAAAGAAAACTTTCTAGTCAATTAACATGATAAGAGAAGTTAGCAGCATTCTATATGAAATATTTCTATCTCCATATGTACTTGAAAATGTAAACTCATATTAGTTATGTCAAATCATCAAATTACAATCATAGTTTAAATATAAATTCTACAAGAAACTATTTGAACTAAAGCCTTAGTAAGAAAATGAAATAAAGCTACTAAAGAGTAAAGAAAAGAAGTCATAAGATAGCCAGTACTTTTATGCATCAATCTATAGGAACTAGAGTGATATAATAATTAAGGCTTTACCTATAGACAAAAATAAGTAGTAAGTAGTATAGAAACTAATATAAATAAAAGGTAACTTGTCCAGTCAAACAAATCTAGTAGACATTTGTAAAATTATGGATCAAGTATAGATAAGGGATATGGTATAATAGTTGTGGGAATAAGATGTTTAAGAGAATGTTAAGATGAATTAATAGTAAAATATGGAGATTGAAAGGGATTAGAATTTAATTTAAAAGTCGCAAAGTTAGGGTACTGAGAACGGAGTAGTATAAAGTAAATTTTAAGTAATTCAATCATAGAAAGGTTATAGCTACCCTATAAGGGAAAAAATTTACTTTATCATATCTATTAGGAAAACAGAAACTTAATGGGAAGAAATCTAATGTTAACTAAAAGAAAAATACTTAGAACAAGCTGAAGAAGAGATAAAAATTCCTGAGTATGATAAAAGCAAAGAAGCTTTTAAAAAAATAAGGAAAAAGAAAAGTCTGAAGAAACTGAAAATAATGTAAGTATTTAAGCTCAAGACTAGAATTCATTGCAATTCATCGAAGAAAAAATAGTTAATATGAAGTTTTGGGCTAAGACAAGTTATGAGTTTCAATCAGTGAAAAACCATGTATAATCAAAATTAATATCCAAGGCTTATTTAACACAAATGGATTTCTAATTTATATGAAAATAAAGAAACAGACATAAGATATTAATCTTCTTTTAGAACTCAAAGGAAAAGATCATTATGGATAGAAGTGAGCTAATTAACAAATTCCTCTGGAACATAGAATTTTCAGATTAACAGATAGATTTTATGAAATACAACAGTCACTTTATTTATGAGAATTCTCTCAAGATAAACAACAAAATCTGAAGCTTCTAGTCTATTATCAGAAGCATTTGTTTAAGATCAATCAGTAAAAAATTTTGATTGTAACACTGCATGAATAAGATCTTATGCTATATTTGCAAAGAGCTTACGAGGGTAGTGGACAAAGCTAGAAGAACATTTACGGCTACGCAGTAAGAATGTTAGAGTATACAAAAATATTCGAATATAAAGGAATGCCTCTGCTACGGTCCATGTGTTGATATTTTTAGCAAGTTATGTTAATTTATTATTTATACATCTTAAATGAAAATAAGATATAACATTTTTAAAATTGGTGCTACCATATTAAAGTCTACTAATTAGTCTCTTTAATTCTAAGCATAATTAAGTAGTCAAATATAGCTTAAATAAATAAATTGAAGTTTCAAGTCTATTTTAAATAAGAAAATAGAAGTACTAATAATTAATTATTAAGATACACAGTTTAAGTAATTAAGTACCTTACTCTGATAATCTATATTTAATTTAAGTTCTCTATAAGATTTAATACTAAGATGCTAAGGATAGGTTTAAATAGACCATATCGTTTAACTATAAAATTAATTAAAATTAGTATAAATCTAAATGCTTGAATAAATCAAGTCTCTTCAAGTATTGCTACTTAGGAGAGTAACTTTTAGAATTACTTTCTCAATCATATGTCTTAGTAGGGTTAGAGGACGGCTTTCAGATGTTTTCCCTTCTGATTAATGATTTAGATTTTTTTCCTACCAAGAACATTTTCATAAGAGCTTTGTATTTTTTTGATTCTACTACATTAATATAAACTAGAAAATGTCTTTATATTCTACTTTGAGTACTATCAAGATTTTAGACCAGTCAAAAATGCTTTTCCGTGCTTACGCTTCACATAAAAATTTCAGCTACTCCTATCGTGATATTTTTACTACTGCTGGAAAATAACTCGATTTCCGTCGTCTTTAGAGCTAGAACGAATAATAATTATCAATTCTAGCTCTTGGTTTTAATACTAACATTCTTCAATCCCTTTTCTATATTTACATTCTTAATTTAAATAATAGCTGACTGATCTATCTAATCTTTACTTCATTTAGATTGCCTTTCAATCTCAAAACTCTTTTCTTTACCTTGAAATGCCTTAGCTTCTTAGTTGAAAATTCAGTCTCTAACTCTTTAATGTATTTTAAAACTAAATTTTCTTTCTAGGTTCCAAACCTTCGATTTAAGGGATATTTAAAAGTAAAAGATGTTAAAAAAACTGGTTTTAACTTACTTAATAAATTCTTAGTTTACTGTGCTCTTAATAACAACCTAAAATATATTTTTAAATCCTTATACTTATATATTAGCCTTTTTATTTCAGTTTGTATACCTAAATTTACTAATAAAGCATTTATTTACTGTTATAATGAAGAAAGAAAGAGTTAAGATGCTAGATTAAGACTTATTATTTTTATTATGTATCAAGTAGAGCTTTTATATCAATATTTCTTGTTGTGTATTATCAGATCTCTTTTCTAACCTATGTGTGTTCGACAAGAGAGTGAGTTAATTAGCTTGCACTGGTTGGAATTCCTTGTCAAAAGGCTTTAATACTCCAGCCAGGCTTTTCCAGGTGGATTTTTCACGAGTATTTCAGCTTAATCTAAGGAGCTATTTCTCAACGTATTTAACCTGATGCTAAGCAAGAAAATTGCTATTAAAAAAGAAATAAGACAGCAAAACTAGCTTCTAAGACTATATTCATGAATAAAAATAAAAAGGGAAGATAGTTAAAGCTCTCTAGAAATACTTTGGAAGAGAGCAGAAACTAGAACTTTTAGTCAAAACTCTGTTCAGCGTGAGATCTATGAACTAGCTCTCAAAATAAGTCTAAGTATTAATAAAGCTGAAAATCTGAAAAATCTGAAAGTAGAAGTTGAGTTATGACTACGAAATACTTGAGAGCTCTGATCTAGTTCTCAAACGAAGTCTAAGTATCAAAAAGCTGAAGAAGTAAAAAGACTGAAATAAAAAATTATAGTTAAGACTTAGTTATAATCGAGTGCTCTGATCTAGTTCTCAAAATAAGTTTGAGTTGAGTTAAAACCAAAGAATTTAAAAAAGTGAAAGATGAACTTATAATTAAGACTCCGTTCGTCTTAAGAGCTCTAATCTAGCTCTCAAAATAAGTCTAAGATCTAAAAAAATTTTAAAATCTGAAAAGTTTGAAAGTAGAAGTTTATATAAGATTCCATTCTACTTAAGAGCACGCTCAAATAATAAAAAAATCTGAGCATCGAAAAAATAAAGAAGTTAAAAGACTGAAATTGCGACTTTGAGTTTAGTATCTGCTCATCTTAAGAACTCTGATCAAGTTCTCCTAAAAAGTCTGGGCGGAGGAAAAGCTTAAGAACTGTAAGAAGAATTTTAAGTTGGAATCTGTTGGCTTGCGAGCTATGATCTTATTCTCATTCATAATTTTAATATAGAAGGTCTGAAATATTAAAAGACTATAAGAAGAAATTTAAATTTGGCATCTGTCTTGCTTGAGAGCTCTTTACAAGTTAAAAAAAGTCTGGGTAGATTTAAAGCTTAAGAACTATAAGACTGTAAGAAGAAATTTAAGATTGGAATCCTTTATCCTTGAGAATGGGGGTCTTTTTCTCAAATTTACTCTGAATATCGTAAGTGCTGAAATACTAAAAGACTGTAAGATGAATTTTAAGTTTGGAATCCGTTTTCCTTGTGGAATCTGATCTAGCCCTCATAAAAAGTCTGAGTAGAATTAAACTTAAGAAACTCAAAACTGTAAGAAGAATTTTATATTCGGAATCCGTTTTCCTTGAGAGCTCTGATTAAGTTCGCCAAAAATGTCTGGGTTGAAGAAAGCTAAAGAACTTTTAGACTTTAAGAAGAATTTTAAATTTGGAATCCGATTTCCTTGCAAGCTCAGCCCTTTTTTCTCAAATATAGTCTGAATATCGAATGTACTCAAGTGTAAAATACAAAAAGAAGAACTGTAAATTAGGATTTCGATTTCCTTGCAAACTCGGATCTTTTTCTCAAATATAATCTGAATTTCGAATGTGCTGAAATGCTAAAAGACAAAAAGAAGAACTTTAAAGATGATATCCCTTTTCCTTTAGAACTCTTTCCATATTTTCCATAAAAGTCTGAGTAGAGATAAAGCTTAAAACTTTAAAACTGCTAGAAGAACTTTATGTTTGGAATCTGTTAGCCTTGATAGTTCTGATCTATCTCTCAAAAAAAGTCTGGGTAGAGGTGAAGCTAAAGAACAGTAAGACTTTAAAAAGTATTTTAAGATTGGAATCCGTTATCCTTGATAGCTCTGATCAAGTTCTCCTAAAAAGTATGGATAGAGGAAAAGTTTAAGAACAGTAAGGATGTAAGAAGAATTTTAAGTTTGGAATCCGTTATTCTTTAGAGCTCTGTTCTTGTTCTCAAAAAAAGTCTGAGTTGCGAATAAGCTGAAGTACTTAAAGAATGAAAATACAACTTATTGTATAGATTCCGTTTCACTTGAGAGCTAGTGTTTAGTTCTAAAGATTTTGTCGGGATAAAGTTGAAAAACCTAAATTTTGAATGAATAATTTCGACTAAACTTCATTCTGTTTGAGAGTTTCGTTCCAGTTCTAAAAATCATTAGTGAAAATTTTAAAAGCGGAAGATTTTAAGGTTGAACATTGAATTAACAATAGTTTCTGCTCGAGAGCTTTGGTCTAGTTCTCAAAATGAGTCTCATTAGGGATAAAGCTGAAGAACCTAGAAGATTGAAGTAGAACTTTGAATAAAAACTCCATTCTGCCCTGTCAAAGGATTTCCTCACTCTCATTCTTTTTACCATATTCTTGCTTAAGATTTATGAGAAATGCTAAGTAATTTCATTTGCTTGCATTTCTGCTGGAAGGAGTCTTTGGTTGTAGCTCTTTTGTTCTAAAATTTTTTTAAATAGATAAATTTTTCTCTTTTAGTAGTTCCGATCTTCGTATTCTCGTCTATTTTTTTCTTTCGTTCTTTTCTTCCTACATTTTAATGATTTTCACAGAGCTTTTGTCTTAGTAAATATTCTAACTTACTTACTTTTTTGATAGTAAGATTTGTTAAAGATTCTGTCCCTTTATTTTAGTGCATTCCTCTTTATAGTTTTTCAAGATTTTACGATAGATATGTTTTTCTTAAAAATATTATCAAAAATCTGATTAAGTTGTAAAGCTCTTTCATGCCTTTTTTAAATTTACCAAACAGTAAAGATAGGCGGCATGCAGATTGTAGATAGGTACTTGATATAAGAGACTAATATTGTAGTATGTATGTAATGATAGATATTTGAATTTATAATGGTTAATAATAATTTTTGATGGTAACTGTTATAAATTACCTTTATAAGCTTTTTTAATCTAAATAATAATAAAAATGTAAGCGTTACCAAAATGCTTAATCTGCTTAGAAGATTACAACTTAACTAATGCTCTTCCAACTGTCTTACCTTGTGGACATATTTACTGTGGTTTGTGTTTGAATACTGAGTACTGATTATAAGGCATAATGTAATGTCCTATTTGTTAAAAAGGATTCCATTTTAGATTTGAAGACTTACCTTAAGAAAGTGATTTAATAAGAATGATATTTTAAAACTAATAATACATATAAAAGATTTAAGATGCTAGATAGAAATTAAAAGAGATAAGGAAGTAAATTATGCAAAAATCTAAAACCATTACAACCAAATTATCTAACATTACTAATACTCTCATTATACCATATACTAATATCATCCAATACACTACTATCATTAACCTACTTTTATCTACAACTAATAACACTCAAATATTATACAATCATCCTAATTCCCTATTTACTAATATCTAAAACCAACTATAATCTAATCTAACTATAACAGTCTAACTATATTCCACTATATAACCACCTTTAATACAAAACCTATCTAAATTAACTTCAAATTATATCACACAAATAAGATACAAACTATAATAGAATACTAAGCAGCAAAAACTAAACATTATACAGACTAATAAAGATAAACTAAGCTAATAGTTACATTTTATGTAATCTAACTATATTCACTATTTTAATTAATATATTTAAAAATTAAGCTTATTTAATATCTAAACAGAAAAATTACGATAAATATAAGTTTAAATTATAATTTCTGCTGGCAATAAAAGTATAGAATATTAAAATAAGTTATATTTAATTGGAGGATATAACTAAAATTAAAATAAATGAATAAAAGAAGCTTGACAATTTAATTTCGAAGGTAATAATATAAAACTTAGTGATCTAAATGAGGGAAGAAGTTACTTTGGAATAGCTGCAGCTTAAAATTATCTTTATGTGGTTGGAGGAGGTACTAATAATTATCTATTGCTATAATCAGTAGTAAAATTAAGGATTGGAAACTAAAGTAAATGATAAAACTGTTCTTAATTTCCATTCTAAATAGCAGGCTAAACTTTAGTAGTAGATAAAGAGGAATAAAATATTTATTCTTTTGGAGGTTCAAATTAGAAAGAATAAACTTTAAAAGATATATGAAAGTATAACATATAGAATGATAGATGGAGTAAGTAAAATTTGAATCTTCCTGAAGCTGTTGCTAGGCCTATAGTTTCTTTAGAACCTTTTATCATATTTGGAGGTGTAAAAAATTATTTTACGAAAGAATATTCAAGAAGAATATATAAAAGAAACAAAGAATAATGGCAATAAAGTTAAATTTTTAAAAATGTTTTAGCTATAACGGAGATGAAAATAAGAGGTGTCTATGGATATGTTTTTGCCTTAGAATAGGGAAGAGTTTCAATAATGAGGATTGATTTAGAAAAATTGAGTTATAGAAGTATTAAAAATCATAACTGATAAACATAATAATAATATTTATTTTATTAATATTATTTATAATAAATATAGTTTCATATATAAAGAAGTAGCTTAGATATATATAATTAAAGTAAATATGTTACTAATTATTAATATGATTAATCTATACTTATTTATGTTGTATTTTTATAACTAAGTTTTTTTGTATGTTTAAGTGTATATATGTTGATATAGTAGGTAATGTAGTTATAGCTATATAGTTGACAATAAAGACTTAGCAATAATTTAGTATATTAATTAAATGATTATCAAAATGTATTAGATAAATTATGATTTCCTATACTATTTTCTAAACATTATTTTCCTTACTAACTCTTTTTAAAGCTTAAATAAATAAATAATCAAATTTTATCTAAACATCTTTAAAAATCTATTATTCAAATATTATCATTATTTAGATACTAACATACAGCTTATAACATACCAAAACATATTCAGCACAGTCAAAAAAACTATCTTTAAATACATCCTTATTATTTAAATTATACAAGAAATATTTAGATTATTATTTATCTAATCAAATCAAAACTATAATCAAATAATCATTAAACTATATCATCATCTAAATATTAATTAAGTCATCACTACTATCATCAAGTCAACATCTTCAACCCTAAAATACATTATTAATCTTTTATCTTTTAACTAACTACTATATATACTTAAAATCGATCCTTGTATAATCAATAATAAAATCAAGACATTTTAACCCCCATGCTCTAGTTAAAAACTCAATCATAATTACTTTTCGAAATTAATGTAATAGATCAGTAACCAATACTCAGCATCATCATAATAAAGCTTTTAGGAGTGATGCCTAATGGTTGAAAAAAACAAGAAAAATATGATGAACTAATATTTAGCAGTAAAAAATTAAGTTTATAGTCTTAGAAAAGAGCTTCAGGGTTCACTTGTTTTTGTTCCTGCTCTTTCCTGAACTAAAGGACTGCGTAGGACTACATTAGTCCGCCATCCTTGTCTCTCCCTCATCCACTAATTATCGTTATAGTTTCTTCTTCCATTTTTATAAAACTCGTTGTTTCTTGAGTTGTAGAATTTCTTTCTGTATACTCATCCTGTTCTTGTTGGTCATATTCTGAAAAGTTAGTCTAATATTTATTACTTGTTAATTTTTTCAATTTCTTGTTTCTTCCAGCATTTTTTCCAGCAATGATTTTTCTAGCATAAATAGCACCGAATCTTTTTGCGATAATAATTGATCTTATTTATTTCTTATTATTAGAATTCCGATTCGATTTCCATTGGGACATTTGATTATTAATCTTATTAATCTTATAATTTTTAAATTATTACTTGTTATTATTCTTGTTTTTCTTAAAGTTGCTTTATTTTATATTCAATTTAAGAAAAATGAAATTGGAACATTTGAGGGACTTCGTTAAATTATTTATCAATTTATTCCAATTTAATTACTATTTACGATTAGATTTTATTTAATGATTCATCTATGGATGGGAATTATAGGTTTAATTATTCCATTAATTTTTCTAGTAAGTTTTCTAAATTTTCTATTTTTTATCTTTGCTTTTTCAAGTCATATTGGATATTTGATATCCTTTGCTGAACTGATTATGTAAAGGATTCCTTAGATTATTAATCTTTATCTTATTAAGACTATTCTTCAATTAAATTAGGTTATTCTTATTTTTTCAAGTATTCGTTAATAGAGGTCTATTATTTCTTAGGTGCCATTTTACTTATATTTCCTTAATAATATAATTATAAGTATAACTTTTCTAATATTCATTTTAGTTTTATTTTTCCTATTTCCAGAAAGCAACCTAAAATTAGACTTATACATTGATAACACAGTTTCATGATTATATTATAGATATATATAAAGAAATAAATGTTATATCTAGATATAACTTGAAGATTAAATTAAAAGATAACTAAGTTATTTTTAGAATTTTATTCATTTTTAATTGCTAATATCATTTAAATAGATTTCGTCCTAACATTTAGCTAAGATATAAATAAATATTCAAATGAGAATTTATGCTAGATAGAGATATACATTTTTCTAAATTATCAATCATTATTTAGATCTTTAAGTTAATTTCCCAATAAAGGATATTACACTAAAAATATACTATACGGATTCTAGCAGTTTACCTATTTTTATCTGACTTTATACCAATCTACCTTAAAATAACCAACATATATAAATTTACTTAAACATATTCACAAGAATTATATAATTTACTAGAAGAACTTAATTAAAAAGTCACCAATAAATTTAGCCAGAAAATTAAAATTTACTCTGTATAAAATAAGAAACCTAAGTATGAATATTTTAGTTTAAGATAATATAAATAAACTTGCTATTTATAAAACTAACAGTATCTTAGTTAAATCAATAAATCTAAGTCTTATGTATTTTAAGCGAAAGTTTAAAGAATATAGCAAATAGAAAGAAAATAATAGACACCATATTTATTTATTTCATTATTATGCTTTTTAGAATCTATTTGGGCTTTATAGTAAAAACTAACACACTTTAGAATTCAATTACCTAAATTTATAGGATTTTTATAAAGGTTTTATTATGAATTTATGATTACTGAAAAAGAATAGGACTATATCCTCTATTTAAATAAAAAACTTTAATTAAATTCTACAGTTACTTTGAATTAAAAGGCTCTCTTTAATTTATTATGTTTAAATAAGATAAAATGTCCTAATACCAAAGTTTATAAGATAATTTTTTTAAATAGCAACTTAATGCAATTAACCTACAAAAATGAATTGAATGTAAATGAATATTTAAAGAATCAAATATGATTCCTCATATAGTTCAGTTTTAATCTCTTATTTTAAAATCTATTTATCTTATATTTCTAGTTATTTGAGTTTACTTTTTAATTCCTTTAAATTTTTTCTAAAATAAATATTTTTCCAATTTACCTATACATTTATTATATTTGCATATGAATTTACTATTATTCTTGCTTTAAACTCAAATTTAATTACTTTGTTTTATTGTCTGTATTATAATTTATTTTTAACTACCTTCTAACTATTATAATAAAGGTATTTATTAAGAAACTATAGTCTAACCTTATCTTTTAACTGATTTAATTAACATTTCTTCTTAAAAGTATTATATTAAACTGAATCTCTTAGGAAATTATTTAGAAGGCTAAATAATATGCAATTTCTTTATTTAATATCTCACTAACTTTATAACTTTGCACTTATTGCTAAATCATGCCACTTAACCTTATATAAGTAACTTACGTTAGCTTAATTATTTAATCTATATAGATTAAAACTAAATTTATATAAAGATATTAGTTTCTTTTATTAATTAATTGTAAGTAAACGATAAAATACATTATATACTCTTCTATCTTTTCAATTTCCTGATATTTATATGTTTATTAACTTAATATTTTTATATGCTTTATTTTAAATAAAAAATAGCTGCTAAAGATAGTTACCATTACTTATAAAACCATAGTTCATTGTATTAAAGCATATCTAAAGAACCTTCTAAGAAAAAACAGTTAAAATATGAGGATTCCAAAATTAAATAGCAAAGGAAATAACTAAAAAGTCTTTGTCATTTATTCCCAAAATCTGTAAATATGTTTAGATATCATTATGCTCAAAGCGTTAAATATAAAAGAGGCTAAAAATACAAGCAAAAACCAACAAATGTTCATAATAAAGATACTAAGTCTCTTTTAACATTTGATTCTAGAAATTGAAAGTGTGATAAAATCTTTAGATTGTATTTAATCTTTTAAACAAGAAATTGAAGAAGGTAAGTTAAAAGAGATCTATCATAGAATTAAGTGAAGCCAAATTATTTTCAGTATAATAGAAATTGAATAAAGTCAATCACTTAAATTTTCATATGCAATAGTCTGATTTTATCTCCCTAGCTTTTATATCAATAAACTGAAAAAATGTAAAGAAAAAGGTATTATAATGCTTAAAACTTAAAGTGCTTATATAATTGACAAATGGGATCTAAATTTAACTTAAAGTCAAAATTAGACAGATGTAATTCTAAATTTAATATGCTTTTGTTTTATACTTGGTTGCTTCTTAAATTTTATGGATATTTTTAGCTTAAATATTTAAGTTTATTTACTAATTATGCAATATTTAAACATAATATCCAAGGTTTTTTAACTAATTTATCCAAGGGATTTTAAATATTATCTCTTGCTATAAGAAACTTAAAATCTTAGTAAATAAAGCATTTTTTATTATATACTTTAAAGGATTAATAAATACTAAAGATTTATAAACTTACAAAACTTCATATTTCCTTTAAAATATATAAAAAATTTTAAAATCTTTAAGGTTTGCCCCTTTCCTTTAAATGATAAACTGTATAATTGATAGTTATTAACTTATCTAATATCTCTAAATTTATATTTAATATAAAAGCTTTAGAATGCTTTAGATTTTAGTTTTAGTTAGAAAAATGAAAAATAAAGTTTTAATTTGAAGAAATTTTTGGATAAGCCAAGATCATCCGCGACTATCCCTTTTTTAGCTTATATTAAACTTAAAAATTAAATTGATTAGCAAAAAAATTCTAAGGTTTCATTTAATCAGGACGTGTTCTGAATTTTCTCAATTTCTCCTTATGTCAGTAATGACTACAATAACTAGCCAAGCACTTTATTATACTTTAGCTTATATTAAGGTTCTGATTTATTCTCATTTGTAAATAAATTCTTAAGCAATTATCACAAAAAGCATGTCCACAGCCTAGGCTTATTATCACATACTTTTATATATTTTACTTCTTTTGCTAGCAATCTAAGAATAACTAGCATTCTTGTCTCTTTGGTTGCACCTTATTTAAAATTTTAAACTGAACTTCTTCAATTTAACTTATATCTTCTTTAGAATATTTTTACTTCCATACTATACACTTACTTCCTGTATTATAAGATAAATAGCAGATGCAAAATTTATGCTAGCAGTGTAATAGAATTTTAAGATTTTGCAACACATCTTTATCAGAATTCTAGCAATTTCAGCATTTTTCTATCTTTTCTAAATAATCTTTTATATTCTAAACCACTTGCTTATTATAACTCTTTTTAAATTTAAATTTAAACTAAAAGAGTTTTTTGACGTCTTTAATTGCAAGAATTGCTTCTTTCAATTATAGACGTTAGTAAATGTTTTTAAATAGTTTTTTAATCTTGTTTACATCTCATCATTTTTCTTTAATTAGTTCTTCTTTCTATTCATCTTTAGCTTCTTCCTTTTTTGCTTTCTCCATTTCTAGAATCTCAAGTCTCCTTGTCATTAGCTTCTTATGAAATATTTTGATCTATAAGTCTAAATACTCCAATTTAGACCTTGAAAATGAGTTTAGATATTCTTGATCGTATAGTATAAGGCGCCTTAAGTCATAATTTCCGATATTTTCCGATAATCAATTCATTATATTAGAATAGTACACACATTTAAAGATATGCTCGAAAGTTTCATACTCTCCACACATACAATAGGGATTATCAATGGGGTAATGACGATCTTAAAGATCCTTACGGAAATTATAAGTTTAGGTTCTAAGTTTATATATACTGATAATTTCTCGTCTATACTATTTGTTTAATTTAGTATAAGTAATTTGTGGAAATTGTTAAAGATTACCAAATTATTCAGTATATACTCTAGCTGTTTTCATCCTCATAAATTTTTTAGTAGCTACTTTGTAGAAATATTGTTGTATTTTTTCTCTTACATGTTTAGTAAAAGTTTTAAGATTGGTATTATTCTATTAATTCTGCAGATCGATATTATAAAGGTCTGATAATTGCTACACTTAATCGTAGTATTGAAATCCTTTTTTCCATATATTAATGAAAAGAGAGCCTATTGTTGATCTTGGAAAATCAGTACTTTCTTATTTAATTTTATGGTAGAATCTGAAGAATTTTATAGCCATAATGTGCTTAAAGGGTAATCAATTCAGGTCTATATAACATGATTCATTAAATGTTGAAGTTGCTACTTAAAAAGCTTTTCTTGAAATTAATCTCATGCTTGATTCTATTCTGTTCAGAACTCCAGTTACTCCTTTTTGAATACTTCATGGTACTAAGTCTCCTCCATATTCTGCTTTAGGTAATGTAAAAAGTCTACATAAAGTTTTAAAATGTCAAGGAGTTACATTCTTATATCTCATCAGTTAAAAAACAGCTTTCTTCATTGCAGCTATATACTTGAATGCAGTTTCTTTGCAATGGGGATTTAAGTTCTTCTTCTAATGTAGAATAACTCCTAAATATGTTACTTGTTCTTTTTAAGCAATTGGCTAATTTCCTAATCATAAATTTAAAATTTATTATTTCTGATTCTTCTTTAGAAATTAGATGCATTCGGATTTGGTAACATTAATCTTTAAATGTGTTCATGCAAAAACTTTATTTGCTTCATTTATTAAATTCTACATCTACTTTGCAGATTTGGAAAGAAGAATAAGATCATCTGCCCATCCTCTACAAGCGAAGCTAATACTTGAATCCTGGCATTTAAATCCCAATTAGTTACTTTTACTTTCCAGATATCTAATTACTATGTCATAATACAATAATGCTAAAACTGGTCCATGAGAACTTCCTTACATAACTCCATTGTTGAACTATAAAGTTCTGGTGCTCTTACCATCTATGATAAATGAAGAATTTAGGTTTTTATAAAACGATTCTAAAGCTATTATTATTCCAAGTGGTAGTTTAACTCTCTTAAGTTAATCAAACAAGAGTCTTTTTTCTATTGAGTCAAACATTTTTTCAACGTCTATCAGTGTTGCTATCAATTTAGTCTTACCTTTAGCACATTTCCGATAGTTATCAATTATTTGTTATATTATTCAAATTTATTAAGTTGTTTATCTGTTTTTCATAAATCCCATTTATGAAGGGTGAATCAAATTTCTCTAATAAATCAGATTGTATAGTCTTTTTGTTAAAGCTTTATCATATAGTTTTAGAATAGTATTAATAAGAGAAATAGGTCGTCAGTTTTTCCAATCATCTTTATTTCCTTTTTTAAATATTGGAATTATCACCGATATATTTAATTCCTAAGGGATTCTTCCAAGTCTTAGCATATTATTCAGAAAAGAATGAAGAATTATTAATAAATATTATCCACCATATTTCAGAAGTTCGCCTTTTATTCCATCTGGACCAGCTGCTTTTCCATTCGGAATTTCTTTTATAATTTCTTATATTTCTTTTATGGTAAAAAGATCAAATCCTTACAAATACGAGAGTGGATAATCTTTAATTTCTTAAATATTATCGTATATTTTATCTATTTTTTAATTACTAAGATTTATCTATTCTTGAGTTAGATTATAATGCTTGTTAAAAACAAAATTTTCCCATGATTCAATGAATTTATTTTTGATTTCTTAATTAAAGTTCATAGTATTTCTCTTCAAAGGATTTAGAATTTTCTTAGCCTGTGAAAAAATTTCCCTAGAATCTCCATTAAGAAGTAGAAATTTCTTTTTTGCTTTGTTTTTTTTAAATTTTCATAGATTATACTTGAAGTCTTTCCAAAGTCGTTTTGCTTCCTCATGAAGATTAGTTACTTGCTAGTTTATTCTTCCAAATCTTACGTGAGCTTCCTTATATTCTGAGTTAGTTCTTTTTGCCTCTATATATTGCTTTGTGAGAGCTCGAGGAAGTTTGTTATAATTTGAATCTGGAATAAACGAACCTAATGTTTGATCAGCATTGTCTTAAATATTACTTTTGATGCATTCATATTAATCTTCAAGATTATCTTAATCTATTTAAAAGAATTCTAGATAAGTTTGTAGGAAAGATTCTTAATATTTTTATCTATCTATTGCATCTTATAACTTATTTATTTTATATTTTCTCTGAGTTATCTTTTCCCAATATACTATAGAATTATTGATAAAGTCGACAGTGATTGGAATATGATCAGAAAATAAACTATTATTATGAGCAGTGAAATTTGCAAACTAATTAACGTTCAAATGGTTGTTTATAATGATATAATCATTACAATACGTTTTTCCTGTTCCTTTGTGAATACATGTATTAATGTTGCTATCATTCACTATCTCAAGATCGTTTTATAGTAAGAATTCTTATAGTCTAATGTTATTATCATAAGCATTTTCAGGATTATCACCGAAGCCTTATAAAAGAGCATTGAAATCTCCCATTAGTATATGTGGATTATCATTATATAAATTCAGCAATGTATTTAGTTGTTCATAAGCTATATCTTTAACATCTTAACTTTTTCCATTATCAGGCATGTAACAAGACGTGATTAAAATATTATCCAGTTTAATTGTTATGAATCTATTTATTTCTTTTTCAACTTATATATGTATTTCTGTACTATTAAATTCTTCTCCTACAATTAAGCATACACCTCCTCCTTTTCCTGAGTTCTTAAAATATGTTTTAAATCCATTTATCAATATTGGAGGAAAGTCATCTTTTTATCAGGTTTCGTTTATTGATAAAATATCTATACTGTTATCTCTGATAAATTCTTCAATATTCAAGCACTTGCTCGCTATTCCATTAATATTTATATGTCCCATCTTTATTTTTTAAATTTATTAGTCCTTTCTAATTTTTTCCGAGCCTGCAGATAGACCACTTTCGTAAATGCAAATGCTTTTCTATCTTTATTGGTTAATCTAAATATGTACTAATCTTTTTCCATACTCAGGATGTTAATGAAAATATTGTATCAAAATATATATTACTTACGTCGTATATTTTTTAAGTAGCTTTCTATCTATATCAATTTTACTTTTCACACTATCACATGTACCTTATTCTAAATCTTAAGTAACTGTGACATATCTACCTTATATATTGTGCATTTCGTACTATGAACGTCTTCAAGTTTCGGATTTAATAAACTTTTAAAGTTATAGACTAGTCAGATTGAAATAACATATTATTTAATCGCACTCTTTTTTATTATTATGTTTACTCATACGTTTTGCTGGCGGAATTGTTTTATCTTCTTCTTCATGTTTCCTTTTAAGAATATTAAGATTAATATTGGAAGATAAGGTTTAATTCTGATAAATAGCATCGATCGAATCTGTTTAGTTTTATTAATCTTTTTTTCATCTTTTAGTAGAATAATTAAATATATCTTTTTTCAAATTTTAATTAAGTTTTTAAAACTCTTCTATTTTTATCTCAAGTGTCTACATATTTTGGGTACTTTAAATGAATTTTAAGTTGAGTTAGTGATATTAATGCTATAGTAAAACAAAATCTTCATCTGGCAATTTTATTTGACAGTATTAGTTATTATGTTATGTTATAATAGTATTAGTTTATGCTTCCTATTAATTATTTTAAGTTTACATTAACTTGTCTTGCTTGATTATATTTGTTTGAGTAAATTTTTGACACAAAAAAGCTGTTTATTATTTATTTATATTATCTGTTTAGATAATACTATCCTTTGTTTAAATATTTCCATATAATGTCTAAGTTTATGCATCTACAAATTACTTCTTCTAAAATTACTATTAATTACTGAATTCTTTTGTATGTTAGATTTAATTCTAAAATAATTCTTTATACATTTGAATTTCCTTATTTTTTAATAGAATTTAATTTTGAAAAGCTATATTTATTTCATATTTTTATTATCTTTACTTATCTAATTCGATTTTAAAAGTTAAAATTTCCATTTAAGCTTTCTATTCTTAATCTATAAATTACTTATTTTAGTTTTATAATTTTTAATATTAAGAATATAACTCTTGGAGTTAAATTTCGTTATTATTTTTTATTAGGTAATTTGTTGAAGTAAATATTAGTTCTATTCTAATATAGTCTATTGATATCCTTGCTAAGTTTTATTTAGAAAGTTATCTATTTCAATTTAAGTAAAATTTTTAATTTTATTAAAGTTTTGGCATAGTGAATTATTTGCTCCTATCATTTAAGCTTAAGTAAAGCTTTAATTAGCATTGGCTTCAATTTGAATCTCTTAATTAGATTATATTTCATATTTTGAATTGACTTAATTCTCATAGTTTTTCTATTATATCTAAATTTCTTGAAATATACTAATTATTTCATCTGTTTAAACTATTTAGTTACTGTAATAAGTGGAGAAGTTTGTTTAAGTAATTTTATGAACTAGTTATTTTGATAGCATTTTTTTGTGATATTGCTATATATCAGATTTGATTGACTAAAAATTGTTCTATAATTGTTTATATTTCTAATAAATTTTATTTATATAAGTTTTATAATATATTTTGGATATTTCTTAGTTACTTATCAATGTTTCAATATCTCGTTCATATTTTGCTTTTATATTAATTAACATTTCATTTAATTATTGGTTCTTATCTATAAGTCTTTATATATTATGTTTAAGTTCTTTTATTTCTAAGGTAAATAAATTCTCATTAGACTAATTAATTATTTGATTTTATATTACATTTCTTAAATCAGCAGTTTAATTTTAAGCTTGTTTGCTCTGAAGATCAGGTAAATAATGATTATTTGAATTATCAGGATTAGTAGTATTATTTTATTTCTGATTAATTTCGTTATTTGAAATTTAATAGAATTGTTAATTAGTATTATTCAAAAATGAATCTTAAGTTTATGTTATTTTTGACTACCATAAAAGGATATCTTTATTTGAATTTTAATTAGGATTTGAAGGTATATCTTTTGAATTCTAACTATCTAAGATAATATCTTATTTTTGGAAAGATTTCTTAGGTAATCGTTTCGTATCTTTCGCGGTATTATTTTAGGCGGTTAATCTGTTCATCTATTTATAGGTTGATTTCACTTTCATAATACGCTACAATTAATATCCACGTTGAAGAGAGTTCCTAAGTAGTTTTAATGGGACGCGTATGAATTTGTTTTCCGGTTTTTGACTACAATTTTTAAGTAGTTGTCTTAATAAATTCATTATTAGGTTTACTTATTTAATTTGTAGTTACTCCAAATCTTTCGTTTGGAGATTTTAATGCACCTGCCTATGCTTTTCCTATGAATTTGCAGCTTCTTTGAAATTAATTAAAGAAGAGTCACTATTAAAAACTAGTGAATTCTATATTTCGTCCATTTTTTTTTTTTATTATAACTCTTTTTATATCAGCAACATTTAGGCTTCTAAGGATTAGTGTTAAATTCTTAGTAGAGACATTCATCGTAAATTTAATGTTGGCAAGATTGCTTGAAACCCTAGAACACCACTTCATTATCTAGTAGCTTTTAGCAATTAAAGCATTTTTTCTCGCTTAGCTAGTTTTTCTTAATATTGTTAAAATATTGTTTCAACTACTGCTTGCCTTAAATTTCTTCAATTATTGCTGAAAAGTACCAATTCATTATATTCTCACCTAATTAAATTTGAACCATAAACATTACTTGCAGAATTAATGGCTACAATCTAGTTAAATTATTTAGTTGTTCTAGTTTTGCTATTTACAGTTTCTCGTTTGGCACTAAGAAGAGATTTATTATATCTACTACTGACTTTGATTAATCATACTCTACCTATTTTCTTAAATCAACTTTCTTTAAGCAACTTATGTACTATATTTATAAAATTCTTCCTAACCAACAGCCTATTTGATATCAGTTAATTATATAATATAATATCAACTTTTAACTTGGCATTTTGCTTTGTAACCTTGCTCTCCTTCGTTGCTTATTAGTAAATCTTCAGTGACTAGCATTAAATAGTTAATTAATAATCCTTTGCTAAATTGATGTCCACATTCTGGTATTAATTGATCACCTTCATTCTGTTTCCCTTTATAGCTTTATTTACTGATAGATTAGATTTACTACTTTTATTCTGATACTGTCTCTTTTGCTTACTCTTTCGAATTAATACTCTATTAAGTTTATGCTTCTGATTCCTATATTACTCTTTATAAATATTGCCCTCTTTTAAAGGTCATGGATGAATACTTATCAAAGTCCTGCTTATTTAGAACTCCTTGAATATCTTGAACTCTAATGAAATAATTACAATATAGTATTTAGCACTTCAAGTTAATTTCCAACTCTCCTTAATAACATATATATCTATCATTAATTGCTATCTTTATATGCTCTATAAAGCATTCTTTACAATACGAATGTTTGCAATGAAGTGTAATTAAATCAATTTCTTCTGCTGATTATTTCAAGCACTTGTCACTATCGCATCATTATTTTTTTACTTAATTTTTATTATTTGATTTTGAGATTCTTCAGTCCTATCTTACTTTTGCTCAGATTTTTATTATTGGGATATCTATAAATTAGACTTCCTGATATTAGCAAGCTTTTGGTAAAATTCAAACTCATTTTTTTCCAAGCTTCTTTACACGTCTTCAATTCTAACCAGATTTTAGCAGTTCTACATCTAATATTGAAAACTATTTTCCAACTCTCCTTCATATCATATATGCTTTCCATCAGTAGCTTATTTAATATATTCATTGAAGCACTCTTTACAGAAGTAATGCTAGCACTCTAGTAAAATAATTTCGTCTTCTCCAATTAGCTTCTAGCATTTTTTGCTTATACAGCTAATTTTCTTTTAATTCTGATTGATTTAATCCTCTTTTTATATATGATACAGATCTGCTACTTAGCAGAGTTCCTTTTTTCAAATCTTTTTTCTAAATTCACTTTGCTAAGCATTCATAATCCTTGATTACTTTTGCTAAAAATTGGTAGTTTTAGTCCTTTAATATAAGTGAAGGCTCTTTTTAGCTTTATACTTCTATATAAAATGGTTGTTTATACCAGTCATATCCTTATGGAATTATCCTCTAACTTATGTAAATTCTCTCTTTTAATCCATCAACTTTGGATTGATATTTGTCGTATATCAAGTCAAAGCGTACAGGCTTATATAGAATAAAAATAACTGGTAAGTTGCCTGTCACAACTATTGAATCTAACTATAGGGAGTTGAGATATTCAGTATCTATCACTACAACCTGCATCTTAAATTTTAGAACTAATTGTAAGGTGCCTATTGCTAACTTATCAGCCTCTTTTTCCATTGTTAAAATGTCCTTAATCTGCTCTTCAAAGTTTTCGCTTCGATGTTTGAAAGCATCCTTATGTATCTCCAAATAGTTAGCAGTAAGTGTTCTCATTTCCCAGACTAAAGCTTGATCATAATTATTCTAATTTTCAGCAAAGAAAGTTTCTAGCTCCTGGATTAGATTGATGTTTTTTACTGATGGAGGTTTAGCAATAATTGTATGAACTATTTCCTTAAGAATTAATGCTCTTCATTTGCTTTTGCATTACTTTCAGGCTTTATGAAAAATATCCCTTTTTGCTTTTCATTAATTTTATAAACTCTTAAATCTCATTTAAATGAGTAGTAGGTCTAATTAGATGCTCTAAGTATGCAAATCCTACAGCTCTATAGTAACTATTCCCATCTTTGCCTAATGGAATATAAACGTCAAATTATTACTTTATTCTTTGAATTTGCTCTTCCTATAGATTTTTATGGTTGTATTTATCAAATAAGCATGAAATTACTTATCTTGATTAAAGCTTAATAGTCTTTTTGTTTATAAATCTATTGGTATATGATAAAATGTCAGTTTAATTAGTAGCTGAAATTTAGGATTCCTATATTTATTGGTTCGCTTATGTTTATTGTTTTTCAAATTATCGCTTCTGCAATTAAGATGTTTACCTTTATTTTTCTATTATTAGTACTTCTTGCTGATTTGATGCTTCTTACTGTATCCAGGCCTGCTACAATTAATTTTTCTGGATTTGACTACGTAATGCTTAACCTTTTACAGTTGAAGCTTTGCTTTGCTTTTTTCAAATATCTTGATTTTTAAATATTAAAGTTACTTATTCCATCAAATCATTCTATAATGTTTCTTCACTCTGCTATTTCAATTATTAAATTCCCAGTTAGACTTTACTTAACTTCCTTCACTATCTCTAGAAAATCCTGTCTTGCTGTTCTATTTCTCTTCTTAATTTCTCATTCCTTCCTTCTAGGCTTCTTATATAGCTGAGGTTTTCTAGTTCTAACTATTTAGATTAAGTACTGAGAGGTGAGTTTGATCTATTTTAAAAAAAAAGCTGAAAAATGAAACTATCTAAAGAAATGAAAGGCTTGAAAGTTAAACTTTGAGATAAAACAAAGATCTGCATGAAAGTTTGATCTAGTTCTGAAAATAAAACTGAATAAAGAAACTAATTGATCAAATAAAAAGCCTAAAGGATAAATTTTTAGTCAAAAATACATTCTTATTGAGAGTTTGATCTAGTTCTAAAAAAAATCTGAGTAATGATATTATTAGATAAGAAATAAGACTTGAAAGTAAGCACAAGTAAAAACTTCGTTCTATTGTAAAGTTGATTTAGTTCTAAAAATAAAGATAGAGTATTGAAAACAACCATATAAGAAAGTTAGAAAGTTGAAAGTTAAACGTGAAGGTAAAACTTGTTCTAATTGAGAATTTGATCTAGTTCTATAAATAAGTCTAAAATAAAAAACTAGCGAAAGACTTGATCCTTGAAAGCTTAGCTTTGAGACAAAATTTAGTTCTACTTTATTGCTTTATCTAGTTTTAAAAATTAGGTCTTAGTAATGAAACAAGAAAAATATTTAATCCTTGAAACCGAAAATAAATGAAAGCCTCGTTCTACTGTAAAACTTTATCTAATTCTAGAAGTTAGGTCTGAGTATCGAAATTAGCCGAAGATTTAAGGCTTTTAAGTTTATCCTTGAGACAAAACTCAGTTTACTTTAAAGCTTGATTCTGTTATAAAAATAAGTTTGAGTAGCATTACTAGCAAAAGAATTAAACCTTGAAGGTTAAACTTAAGAAAAAACTTCATTCTAATGTAAAGCTTGATCCAGTTCTAAAATAAGCTGAATAAAGAAACTAATCGATTAAATAAAAAAGATTGAAATTTAAACGTGGAGGTAAAACTAAGATCTGCTAGAGCTTGATCTAGTTCTATTATTAAGTTGGAATATCGATAATAGAAGATTTATAAAGGCTTGAAAGTAAAATCTTTAATTAAAACTCCGATAAACTAGAGGGCTTGATATAGTTCTGAAATAAAGTCTGAGTATCGAAAAGAGCCTAATTGTGGAGGCTTAAAACTAAGCCATTAATTAAAGCTTCGTTCTACTAAAGAACTTGCCTTATTTCGAAAAAAAAATTAAGTATCGAAAATAGATATTGTAAAAAAGGTAGAAAGTTAAACCTTAAAGCAAAAAATCCATTTAACTAGAATTTTAAATCAAGTTGCGAATGAAAGTCAGAATATAGAAACTAGTCGAATATCTCAAAGTTGTTGAAGTAAAAAATAGAATTATTACGAAGATCAGCTTGAAAGTGAAATAGTTCGTAAAACAAGTTGAAGTATGAAAAAAGCCAAAATTTAAAAGTTTAAATATCTAAACCTTAAATTATCCTCAGATTAACTTAAAAACTTGAATTAGTTATAAAGAAAGTCTGAGTAGAGATAAAGCCAAATTGCTTAAAGACTGAAAGTAAAACTTCGAGTTTGATTCCTTTATACTTGAGAACATGTTCTTTTTCTCAAAATAAGTCTGTGATTTATAAAGCAAAAGTACTTAAAAAATGAAAGTACTACTTGTTGTATAGACTCCGTTTCACTTGTGAGTTTTGGTTTAGTTTCTAAAAATTTTGTCGGGATAAAGTTGAAGAAGCTAAAATTTGAAAGAAGAACTTTGACTAAAAATTCCATTCTGTTTAAGAGTTTATATCCAGTTCTAAAATTCATTTGATGATAAATCTGAGAAACAGAATATTTTAACGTTGAATTGTGAGTAAGAGCTCAATTTAGAAAGCTTTGCTCTTGTTCTCAAAGAGAGTCTCATTAGGGATAAAGCCGAAGGACCTAGAAGATTGTAAGTAGAACATAGAGTTAAAAATAGTTTCTGCTTGAGAGCTTTAGTCTAGTTCTCAAAATGAGTCTCATTATGATAAAGCTGAAGTTCCTAGAAGATTTTGAGTAGAACTTTGAACTAAAAACTCCATTCTGCCCTGCCTAAGAAATTTCTCACTCTCGTTCTTTTTACCATATTCATACTTAAGATTTCTTAGAAATGCTAAATAATTTCATTTACTTGTATTTCTGCTAGAAGGAGTCTTTGGTTGTAGTTCTTTTCTTCTAAAATTTTTTAAATAGATAAATTTTTCTCTTTTAGCAGTTCCGAGTTTCTCATTCTCGTCTATTTTTTTTTCTCATTCTTTTCTTCCTATATTCTAAATTTTCACAGAGCTTTTGTCTTAGTAAATGTTCTAACTTATCTACTTTTTTTGATAGTAAGATTAGTTTACAGATTCTGTCTCTTTTTTTAGTGCATTCCTCCTAGTAGTTTTTCAAGATTTTACGATAGATATGTTTTTCTTAAAAATATTATCAAAAATCTGATTAAGTTGTAAAGCTCTTTCATTACCTTTTTTAAATTTACCAAACAGTAAAGATAGGCGGCATGCAGATTGTAGATAGGTACTTGATATAAGAGACTAATATTGTAGTATGTATGTAATGATAGATATTTGAATTTATAATGGTTAATAATAATTTTTGATGGTAACTGTTATAAATTACCTTTATAAGCTTTTTTAATCTAAATAATAATAAAAATGTAAGCGTTACCAAAATGCTTAATCTGCTTAGAAGATTACAACTTAACTAATGCTCTTCCAACTGTCTTACCTTGTGGACATATTTACTGTGGTTTGTGTTTGAATACTGAGTACTGATTATAAGGCATAATGTAATGTCCTATTTGTTAAAAAGGATTCCATTTTAGATTTGAAGACTTACCTTAAGAAAAGTGATTTAATAAGAATGATATTTTAAAACTAATAATACATATAAAGATTTAAGATGCTAGATAGAAATTAAAAGAGATAAGGAAGTAAATTATGCAAAAATCTAAAACCATTACAACCAAATTATCTAACATTACTAATACTCTCATTATACCATATACTAATATCATCCAATACACTACTATCATTAACCTACTTTTATCTACAACTAATAACACTCAAATATTATACAATCATCCTAATTCCCTATTTACTAATATCTAAAACCAACTATAATCTAATCTAACTATAACAGTCTAACTATATTCCACTATATAACCACCTTTAATACAAAACCTATCTAAATTAACTTCAAATTATATCACACAAATAAGATACAAACTATAATAGAATACTAAGCAGCAAAAACTAAACATTATACAGACTAATAAAGATAAACTAAGCTAATAGTTACATTTTATGTAATCTAACTATATTCACTATTTTAATTAATATATTTAAAAATTAAGCTTATTTAATATCTAAACAGAAAAATTACGATAAGTCTAAGTTTAAATTTTAATTCCTGATTACAGTAAAAGTATAGAATATTAAAATAAGTTATATTTAATTGGAGGATATAACTTAAATTAAAAGAAAGGAATAAAAGAAACTTGATAATTTGATTTTGAAGGTAATAATATAAAACTTAGTGATCTAAATGAGGGAAGATATGAATTTGGAATAGCAGCAGCTTAAAATATATTTATGTGGTTGGAGGAGGTACTAGTATAAATCAAATACTATAATCAGTAGAAAATTTATAGTTAGGAAACTATAGTAAATGATAAAAATGCTCTTAATTTCCATTCTTAATAGCATGCTAAACTTTAGTAGTAGATAAAGATTAATAAAATATTTATTCTTTTGGAGGGATGAATTAGAAAGGATAAACTTTTAGAGATATATGAAAGTATAACATATAGAATGATAGATGAGTAAGTAAAATTTGAATCTTCCTGAAACTGTTGCTTGCCCTATAATTTCTTTAGAACCTTTTATCATATTTGGAGGTGTAAAAAATTATTCTATGAAAGAATGTTCAAGAAGAATATATAAAAGAAACAAAGAATAATGGCAATAAAGTTAAATTTTTAAAGATGTTGCAGCTTTAACGGAGATGAAAATAAGAGGTATCTATGGATATGTTTTTGCTATAGAATAGAAAGGAGTTTCAATAATGAGGATTGATTTTGAAAAATTGAGTTATAGAAGTATTAAAAGCCATAACTGATAAACATAATAATAATATCTATATTATTAATATTATTTATAATAAATATAGTTTCATATGTAAAGAAGTAGTTTAAATATCTATAATTAAGTAAATATGTTACTACTTATTAATATAGTTAATCTATACTTATTTGTTGTATTTTTATAACTAAGTTTTTTTGTATGTTTAAGTGTATAAATGAATATATTAGATAATGTAGTTATAGCAATATAGTTAACAATAAAGACTTAGCAATAATTTAGTATATTAATTAAATGATTATCAAAATGTATTAGATAAATTATGATTTCCCTATACTATTTTCTAAACATTATTTTCCTTACTAACTCTTTTTAAAGCTTAAATAAATAAAGAATCAAATTTTATCCAAACATCTTTAAAAATCTATTATTCAAATATTATCATTATTTAGATACTAACATACAGCTTATAACATACCAAAACATATTAATTACAATCTTTAAATGCATCCTTATATTTAAATTATCCAAGTACTACTTAGATTACTCTATTATTTATCTAATCAAAACTATAATCTAATTATCATTAAGCTATACCTATATCTAAATACTAATTAAGTAATTACTACTATCATCAAATCTTAAATACATTATTTCCTTTAATCATTTAAATTAGCAACTAAATAAACTTTAAATTCCCTTCTATAGACAATAATAAAATTAGGCCATTATAACCACTATACTTTTGATAAAAGTTCAATCATAATAAATAATAATAAATAAGAATGTGCCCTTGTGTAATAAGCCTTACTTATTTGAGGGTTCTCTCAATCGGTACCAGAATATAACTAGTATATTGAATTCCAAGCCTCAGAGTAATCCTACTTCTATGTCGTTAATCTGGTCAGGGAATTGGAAAAAACCTGAAGATATGATTGAAACAAATTATATCTTTAAGTAGAAAAATTAAATTCGATTGTGAAATTTGAAACAAGAATTGGATTTTATTCTATTCCCTTTTAACTCCAGCCTTCGGAAAGAAATACAAGAATTTTGAGAGTAAAGATAATAAATTTTTATTTAAAAAACTGAGAAAAATGACCAAAGAGATCACTCAAGCCAGAAATATTACTAGACTATTTTAATAACAAAATTTGGTTTTTTTATTTATCGTGGTGAACCTAATAAAGATAGAATCACGTTAATTTATTTATCTTTAGAAACGTTCTCATCAGATTATTAAATCCTAACCTCCTTATACTTAGCAGATAAAACTTCCTTTTTAAATTTAGTCTTCTATATAGCATTCAAATTAATACTTACTTCTGTGATGTTAAATTTTAACTTAGAAAAAGATGCAAGAGAGTAGAATTTACATAATTCAAATTTTAAGTTGTTTAAAAGTAGTTTAATATATTACTTAGTAGCACATGAAGGTTAATTGAACCAGCTAAATATTATGAATTATCCTTGAATTAAATTAAAAGTCCTGAAGAGTCCGACTAGAGAGTAAAGATCCCCTTTAAATCTTTCAAGTACTGTGGTAACTCATCGATTGAATGATTTTTGTAATATAGGGAAATTAACCTGAGATTGAGTCTCCGTAGTTTATTAGGCAGAAGTTTTCAGGAAGTCCTGAGATTCCTTGCTTTATTTACGAACTTTGAAGGATAAAATTTATCTTTATCGCGAAGGTTTAATATAATTTTCTCAACTAGAGCGAAATTCTCCACTTTTTGATCAGTTCTTACCATGAAAATGCAATATGCTTTATAAATTTAAGCATGTTCACACAATAAATTTGAAGTAACTTTAACAGTGTTTCTGAAGTATCACAGATATTAAAGGATATTACTATAACATATCATTAGTTAGAGACCATTCCAAGAGCTAATATCATCAAAGATGAGCTTCATGTTTATCAGCAGAATTAGTAAACCATAATTTTACTGAAAATTTTTAAGCTCAGATCCATGGATCGAAATATTTTAATGCATAATGAAATAAAAGCTCTGAAGAAAGAAATAGATTAGGAAAGCATATTTTCAAGGAAGCTAAAGAAAATGAATAAATGACTGCAACTTAGATGCTTTATAAATGGTAGAAAAGATTATCCAGAATAGAAAAATTAACAAACATAATAATTAAATAAAATAAAAGCCATTTTAAGTTAAATAAATAAATGAAGTTAAATGCTTTGAACAATGAAAGAACCAAATAGATAGCCTATTAGATAAGTATATTTTGATCTGTAGTGTCTATTGGTTTTGATGTAACTATATTGTGTTAGTTAGAAATGAATATATTTGATATATTTGATATATTTGTTTTAATTTAGTTTACTACTATATATCTACTAATTAATAAGCATAATCCCTTTTTCACATGCCTCATAATAAGGCATTTACATTTGATTATATATCTAATAAAATTGATTAATGGTTCTTTTATAAATTACTAAAGAATCTCATTTAAACTATATAAATATCCTTATTAATTATAATTTATTACTTAACATACAAAATACCTTTCAAATCTACACATCAAATGCAACTAAATTACCTCTAATTCACATAACTATACTATTATTTTAAAACCATCAAATAACAGTACAAATAACCTTAATAATAGTGTCATAACCATATCCTTACAACTATAATATATAATACCTAACTATTCTATATCTATTCTACTTATTTACACCATTCTATTTTATTCAACATTAATTAAGATTAACACTGGAAAATGCTTTAGTCTATACAACTGCTTAGTCTATTTTTTCAAATATATTATATATACCTAAATGTAAGTATACAGGTGTGAGATACAAGAATACCATTTTTATATATTAATAGAATATTTATTTTATTGCATCTCTCTTGTGTTTTATGTGATAAATGCTTAATTACAATTAAAAAGCATTAGAATAAGTTGTAGAGTGAAAGACTTGAAACGGTATGAGAGAAACAATTACAAGTTTGGAAAATATATTTGAATGTTATGATGAAGAATAATAACTAGGTCAAAATGCCAGATAGAATTTAAGTAATGGAAAATAGTAAAAGATAATTTAGAGTGCAAAAAGATGTGGAAAATATTGTTGATTTTAGAGAGTAATAATTTAGAATACTAGAAGAATACAATAAAAAGATGTATCCAGTTAAATGAAGCAGTTTTTAATAAGAAAGAATTAAATTGAAAAGAAAGAGATGACTAAAAAGAACTCAGCTTTAATAAGTATAATAATTCGAAATGCTCAAAGTTTATTTCTTGTAACCAAATAAGATCATAAAATATTTTGACAAACTTAACAAACAACTGCATACAGATATTTTACAAGGTATGCTACCCCATTACCTTTTAATAAAAATTAGATAAGAGAAATTTTCCTAAGGAAATAATGATACTTAGAGTCTTAAATGACATTCCTAATTTACAAGTTCAAAGTGTTTATCATATATAAATAAAGAAAAGGTTATAGTAGATGATTTAATTTTAGTAAATAAGAGAGTACTTTAAATATACTCTATATATAAATAATGAATATTCTAATAATTTTATAGTTTTAATACTTTTTTGAATACTTTTATAAATTACTTTTAGATCTATAATATTTTTACTTATTTTAACTTTAATACAATTAATATAAATATACTTATAAAGTTAATTCCTTTCTCGTAAAACTTACACTCAATTTCAATGAAGTCCCACTCTCTCTCCTTAACATAATTGCTAGTAGCTCCTTTGATGTCATATATATTTATGATATTAGCCTATGATTAATAAACACTACTCTGCTTTCATAGTCTATTATTGCTGAAGAGACCATTATATGAGAATTTAGTAGTTGGATCATGAGGATATATTATACCATCCTTTTTTATCGTCTTACACATGTTTAAGGTAATTTTAGCCTTTGCATATATTCCCCTACTGATTATCATAGACACTTACTAAATTAGCTGGTGGCTTAGGTAATTAGATAGTATGCTACTAATGAACATTCTAAATGATGTCATATGATGATATTATACTTGATCTTTTGAAATCCCATGGCTTCTACTATTTTGATGGAAGTTACCTTCAGACTAGTTAATACAAGAATTTCTGAAAAATAGAGAGAATAAGATTTTCTAAATAAAGGAGAAAGTTTTGTAATGTAAAGCATGCTTGGGGCTGGAACTTTAATAGCGTTTTTATGAAGCCAAATTTTGAGCAGAAAGCTTTATTGGATGAATTTAAATATACAGACAAAAGATTTATTTTAGGATCTTATCAGTAGCTTTCAGTAAGGAGTTCATTAGTAAAAAGAAGTATTGAATCCAAAATTTTAAAGGGAATAAAAATAAAGCTCTATCTAATTTAGCTTTAACAGAAAGCAGATAAACTCAAAGCTTTAAAGTTAAAAAGAAGTAAACAATTTTATTTACCTGCTAAGTGCAATCCATAAACATTAAATTACTCCTTTCCAGCTGAAAGATCTAAAAGACGTTTAGACCGCGAGCTATATTTTAGAATGATAAGAAAATAAACTAAAATACTAAGAACAAATTTAGTGACAATAATCTACTTTCTTGCTAGCAGCTTAGAAAAAATATGAGGAATATATAAAATAAAAGGATGCTTAAATTAAGATAATGGACATTATAAAACTGTTCTATTAAAGTTAGAATTTTTAACTAGAAACTATAAATAAAGCAAATTGGATTAAGAATATTTATCTTATAAGAAAAACATAAACTTAAAGGAATATTAAAAAGGAAAATATAAGGAAGCCCTCTTGAATTAAACCCAAATAGCCTATCCTAGATAATAAATATAATTAAATTTGCTAAATAATATATAAGCTTCATAAATAAAATTAGATAAGCATTAAGTATAAAAAGTTAATTTTAGTTTTAAGTTATATAAAAATAAGTAAGCTGTGGTTATATTTAATAGATTATTAATATTTTAATCTAAAATAACAATAATAATGTTTCATCTTTACACTACCAATTCACCATTTTAAATCAAAGTAACTAATTTTATAACTTTAAACATACCCAAGTTTACTCAATCAGATTTAAAGTATAAAGTACTAATATTTTTCTATTTGAATCAGTCACTTCTTTGGTTTTTCCATATTATCGAAAGGCTCTTCATAGTTAATATATGTAACTGCTATATTAAATTATATTGGTACTCTTTACTATATTTTTAGTAGTCTCTAAGCTTTAAATTATTCATAATGAATATAGTAGTGCAAAGCTTTACAGGAATAGCTTTAATTGAATAATTAAATATTATTAAATAAAGAAGTATTAAAGATGCAGAGTAGCTTCTTAAAAATTACCTAAGCAGCATATCTTTAATAAGTCATTAAATTTATTATTTTATATAGCTTTACAATATTAGCCATTATCAAATTATACCATTACAATCTTCTTATTACCACATTATGTAAAGATGCTTTCATTAATGTAGTATGCTGCTTCATTTAAATTATATTTAACTTTAAAATCTAGAAATCTAGAAACTTTAGACTTAAGTTTAAAACAAAAACCAATAACAACCAAAATAAATTACAACTACTTTATCATTTTAAACCTTAGTAAATATTTTAAAATGGTTTTCTTCAAAACTCTGTAAAAAAGGAATTAAAACTAAAGCTTAATTCCCTTTAAGAGCATTATCTCGTTCTAAAATAAACTTAATAGTTATGAAAAAAGAACATTAAATTAAAGGTTTGAGAGATCAAGTCATCTGCAGAGATCTAGCCAAGTTCTCAAAGTAAGAATGAGTAGCGATATTGCTTAAGAATTTTAAAAAAAGAATGAAGAACTTTGAGCTCAGACTTGTTGTTTGAAGAGCTCTGGTATAAATCTCAAACTTAAGTCTGAATAGCAATAAAGCTGAAGAGTAAATGAATTGAAACTAGAATTTAATATTTTGCTTGGTTATTTTGTAGAACTCTGATCAATTTTACAAAGTAATACAAAGTTACGATATAGCTTCAGAAATTAAAAGACTGAAAACAGAACTTTGCAACTAAGGCTTGCTATTCAAAC
>CAMPDV010000603.1:0-218770 GCA_946699065.1 Loxodes magnus
ATCTTCTTTTCTTACCTAACTTCTTCACTTCTCAAATGACTTTTTACTTCTAAAACGATAATACTTAAAACTGAAATTCTATCTTCTTTTCTTACTTTACTTATTCACTTTTCTAATAACTAATTCCTCTCGAAGATACTCCTTAAAACTGAAATTCTATCTTCTTTTCTTACTTTACTTCTTCACTTCTCAAATTATTTATTACTTCTCAAACCCCAATACTTAAAACTGAAAGTCTATCTTCTTTTCTTACTTTATTTCGTCAATTTTCAAATTACTTATAACTTCTAAAACGATAATACTTATAACTGAACTTCTATCTTCTTTTCTTACTTTACTTCTTCAATTTTTAATTATTTATTACTTCTCAAACCATAATACTTATAACTGAAATTCTATCTTCTTTTCTTACTTTACTTCTTCACTTCTCAAATTATTTATTACTTCTCAAACCCCAATACTTAAAACTGAAATTCTATCTTCTTTTCTTACTTTACTTCTTCAATTTTTAATTATTTATTACTTCTCAAACCATAATACTTAAAACTGAAATTCTATCTTCTTTTCTTACTTTATTTCGTCTCTTTTCAAAATACTATAACTTCTAAAACGATAATACTTAAAACTGAAATTCTATCTTCTTTTCTTACTTTACTTATTCACTTTTCAAAATACTATAACTTCTAAAACGATAATACTTATAACTGAACTTCTATCTTCTTTTCTTACTTTACTTCTTCAATTTTTAATTATTTATTACTTCTCAAACCCCAATACTTAAAACTGAAATTCTATCTTCTTTTCTTACTTTACTTCTTCAATTTTTAATTATTTATTACTTCTCAAACCATAATACTTAAAACTGAAATTCTATCTTCTTTTCTTACTTTATTTCGTCAATTTTCAAAATACTATAACTTCTAAAACGATAATACTTATAACTGAAATTCTATCTGCTTTTCTTACTTTATTTCGTCAATTTTCAAATTACTTATAACTTCTAAAACGATAATACTTATAACTGAACTTCTATCTTCTTTTCTTACTTTACTTCTTCAATTTTTAATTATTTATTACTTCTCAAACCATAATACTTAAAACTGAAATTCTATCTTCTTTTCTTACTTTACTTCTTCACTTCTCAAATTATTTATTACTTCTCAAACCCCAATACTTAAAAATGAAATTCTATCTTCTTTTCTTACTTTACTTCTTCACTTTTTAATTATTTATTACTTCTCAAACCATAATACTTAAAACTGAAATTCTATCTTCTTTTCTTACTTTATTTCGTCAATTTTCAAAATACTATAACTTCTAAAACGATAATACTTAAAACTGAAATTCTATCTTCTTTTCTTACTTTACTTCTTCACTTTTCTAATAACTAATTCCTCTCGAAGATACTCCTTAAAACTGAAATTCTATCTTCTTTTCTTACTTTACTTCTTCACTTTTTAATTACTTATTACTTCTCAAACCATAATACTTAAAACTGAAATTCTATCTTCTTTTCTTACTTTACTTTTTCACTTTTTAATTATTTATTACTTCTCAAACCATAATACTTAAAACTGAAATTCTATCTTCTTTTCTTACTTTACTTCGTCAATATTCAAATTACTTATTACTTCTCAAACCATAATACTTAAAACTGAAATTCTATCTTCTTTTCTTACTTTACTTCTTCACTTCTCAAATTATTTATTACTTCTCAAACCCCAATACTTAAAACTGAAAGTCTATCTTCTTTTCTTACTTTATTTCGTCAATTTTCAAATTACTTATAACTTCTAAAACGATAATACTTATAACTGAACTTCTATCTTCTTTTCTTACCTAACTTCTTCACTTCTCAAATGACTTTTTACTTCTAAAACGATAATACTTAAAACTGAAATTCTATCTTCTTTTCTTACTTTACTTCTTCACTTTTCAAAATACTATAACTTCTAAAACGATAATACTTAAAACTGAAATTCTATCTTCTTTTCTTACTTTACTTTTTCACTTTTTAATTACTTATTACTTCTCAAACCATAATACTTAAAACTGAAATTCTATCTTCTTTTCTTACTTTACTTCGTCAATATTCAAATTATTTATTACTTCTCAAACCATAATACTTAAAACTGAAATTCTATCTTCTTTTCTTACTTTACTTCTTCACTTCTCAAATTATTTATTACTTCTCAAACCCCAATACTTAAAACTGAAATTCTATCTTCTTTTCTTACTTTATTTCGTCAATTTTCAAAATACTATAACTTCTAAAACGATAATACTTAAAACTGAAATTCTATCTTCTTTTCTTACTTTACTTCTTCAATTTTTAATTACTTATTACTTCTCAAACATTATACTTAAAACTGAAATTCTATCTTCTTTTCTTACTTTACTTCTTCACTTCTCAAATTATTTATTACTTCTCAAACCCCAATACTTAAAACTGAAATTCTATCTTCTTTTCTTACTTTACTTCTTCAATTTTTAATTATTTATTACTTCTCAAACCATAATACTTAAAACTGAAATTCTATCTTCTTTTCTTACTTTATTTCGTCAATTTTCAAAATACTATAACTTCTAAAACGATAATACTTATAACTGAAATTCTATCTTCTTTTCTTACTTTACTTCTTCACTTTTCAAAATACTATAACTTCTAAAACGATAATACTTATAACTGAACTTCTATCTTCTTTTCTTACTTTACTTCTTCAATTTTTAATTATTTATTACTTCTCAAACCCCAATACTTATAACTGAACTTCTATCTTCTTTTCTTACTTTACTTCTTCACTTCTCAAATTATTTATTACTTCTCAAACCCCAATACTTAAAACTGAAATTCTATCTTCTTTTCTTACTTTACTTCTTCAATTTTTAATTATTTATTACTTCTCAAACCATAATACTTAAAACTGAAATTCTATCTTCTTTTCTTACTTTACTTCTTCACTTTTCTAATAACTAATTCCTCTCGAAGATACTCCTTAAAACTGAAATTCTATCTTTTCTTCTTACTTTACTTCTTCACTTTTTAATTACTTATTACTTCTCAAACCATAATACTTAAAACTGAAATTCTATCTTCTTTTCTTACTTTACTTCTTCACTTTTCTAATAACTAATTCCTCTCGAAGATACTCCTTAAAACTGAAATTCTATCTTCTTTTCTTACTTTACTTCTTCACTTTTTAATTACTTATTACTTCTCAAACCATAATACTTAAAACTGAAATTCTATCTTCTTTTCTTACTTTACTTCTTCACTTTCTAATAACTAATTCCTCTCGAAGATACTCCTTAAAACTGAAATTCTATCTTCTTTTCTTACTTTACTTCTTCACTTTTTAATTACTTATTACTTCTCAAACATTATACTTAAAACTGAAATTCTATCTTCTTTTCTTACTTTACTTCTTCACTTCTCAAATTATTTATTACTTCTCAAACCCCAATACTTAAAACTGAAATTCTATCTTCTTTTCTTACTTTACTTCTTCAATTTTTAATTATTTATTACTTCTCAAACCATAATACTTAAAACTGAAATTCTATCTTCTTTTCTTACTTTATTTCGTCAATTTTCAAAATACTATAACTTCTAAAACGATAATACTTATAACTTAAATTCTATCTTCTTTTCTTACTTTACTTCTTCACTTTTCAAAATACTATAACTTCTAAAACGATAATACTTATAACTGAAATTCTATCTTCTTTTCTTACTTTACTTCTTCACTTTTTAATTATTTATTACTTCTCAAACCATAATACTTAAAACTGAAATTCTATCTTCTTTTCTTACTTTACTTCTTCACTTCTCAAATTATTTATTACTTCTCAAACCCCAATACTTAAAACTGAAATTCTATCTTCTTTTCTTACTTTACTTCTTCAATTTTTAATTATTTATTACTTCTCAAACCATAATACTTAAAACTGAAATTCTATCTTCTTTTCTTACTTTACTTCTTCACTTTTCTAATAACTAATTCCTCTCGAAGATACTCCTTAAAACTGAAATTCTATCTTTTCTTCTTACTTTACTTCTTCACTTTTTAATTACTTATTACTTCTCAAACCATAATACTTAAAACTGAAATTCTATCTTCTTTTCTTACTTTACTTATTCACTTTTCAAAATACTATAACTTCTAAAACGATAATACTTAAAACTGAAATTCTATCTTCTTTTCTTACTTTACTTCTTCACTTCTCAAATTATTTATTACTTCTCAAACCCCAATACTTAAAACTGAAAGTCTATCTTCTTTTCTTACTTTATTTCGTCAATTTTCAAATTACTTATAACTTCTAAAACGATAATACTTATAACTGAACTTCTATCTTCTTTTCTTACTTTACTTCTTCAATTTTTAATTATTTATTACTTCTCAAACCATAATACTTAAAACTGAAATTCTATCTTCTTTTCTTACTTTACTTCTTCACTTCTCAAATTATTTATTACTTCTCAAACCCCAATACTTAAAACTGAAATTCTATCTTCTTTTCTTACTTTACTTCTTCAATTTTTAATTATTTATTACTTCTCAAACCATAATACTTAAAACTGAAATTCTATCTTCTTTTCTTACTTTATTTCGTCAATTTTCAAAATACTATAACTTCTAAAACGATAATACTTATAACTGAAATTCTATCTTCTTTTCTTACTTTACTTCTTCACTTTTCAAAATACTATAACTTCTAAAACGATAATACTTATAACTGAACTTCTATCTTCTTTTCTTACTTTACTTCTTCAATTTTTAATTATTTATTACTTCTCAAACCCCAATACTTATAACTGAACTTCTATCTTCTTTTCTTACTTTACTTCTTCACTTCTCAAATTATTTATTACTTCTCAAACCCCAACACTTAAAACTGAAATTCTATCTTCTTTTCTTACTTTACTTCTTCACTTTTCTAATAACTAATTCCTCTCGAAGATACTCCTTAAAACTGAAATTCTATCTTCTTTTCTTACTTTACTTCTTCACTTTTTAATTACTTATTACTTCTCAAACCATAATACTTAAAACTGAAATTCTATCTTCTTTTCTTACTTTACTTCTTCACTTTTCTAATAACTAATTCCTCTCGAAGATACTCCTTAAAACTGAAATTCTATCTTCTTTTCTTACTTTACTTTTTCACTTTTTAATTACTTATTACTTCTCAAACCATAATACTTAAAACTGAAATTCTATCTTCTTTTCTTACTTTACTTCGTCAATATTCAAATTACTTATTACTTCTCAAACCATAATACTTAAAACTGAAATTCTATCTTCTTTTCTATCTTTACTTCTTCACTTCTCAAATTATTTATTACTTCTCAAACCCCAATACTTAAAACTGAAATTCTATCTTCTTTTCTTACTTTACTTCTTCACTTTTCAAAATACTATAACTTCTAAAACCATAATACTTAAAACTGAAATTCTATCTTCTTTTCTTACTTTACTTATTCACTTTTCAAAATACTATAACTTCTAAAACGATAATACTTAAAACTGAAATTCTATCTTCTTTTCTTACTTTACTTCTTCAATTTTTAATTATTTATTACTTCTCAAACCCCAATACTTAAAACTGAAATTCTATCTTCTTTTGTTACCTAACTTCTTCTATTTTCAAAATACTATAACTTCTAAAACGATAATACTTAAAACTGAAATTCTATCTTCTTTTCTTACTTTACTTCTTCACTTTCTAATAACTAATTCCTCTCGAAGATACTCCTTAAAACTGAAATTCTATCTTCTTTTCTTACTTTACTTCTTCACTTTTCTAATAACTAATTCCTCTCGAAGATACTCCTTAAAACTGAAATTCTATCTTCTTTTCTTACTTTACTTCTTCACTTTTTAATTACTTATTACTTCTCAAACCATAATACTTAAAACTGAAATTCTATCTTCTTTTCTTACTTTACTTCTTCACTTTTCAAAATACTATAACTTCTAAAACGATAATACTTATAACTGAAATTCTATCTTCTTTTCTTACTTTACTTCTTCAATTTTTAATTATTTATTACTTCTCAAACCATAATACTTAAAACTGAAATTCTATCTTCTTTTCTTACTTTACTTCTTCACTTTTTAATTACTTATTACTTCTCAAACCATAATACTTAAAACTGAAATTCTATCTTCTTTTCTTACTTTATTTCGTCAATTTTCAAATTACTTATTACTTCTCAAACCATAATACTTAAAACTGAAATTCTATCTTCTTTTCTAACTTTTCTTCTTCACTTTTCAAAATACTATAACTTCTAAAACGATAATACTTAAAACTGAAATTCTATCTTCTTTTCTTACTTTACTTATTCACTTTTCAAAATACTATAACTTCTAAAACGATAATACTTAAAACTGAAATTCTATCTTCTTTTCTTACTTTACTTCTTCACTTCTCAAATTATTTATTACTTCTCAAACCCCAATACTTAAAACTGAAATTCTATCTTCTTTTCTTACTTTATTTCGTCAATTTTCAAATTACTTATAACTTCTAAAACGATAATACTTATAACTGAACTTCTATCTTCTTTTCTTACTTTACTTCTTCAATTTTTAATTATTTATTACTTCTCAAACCATAATACTTAAAACTGAAATTCTATCTTCTTTTCTTACTTTACTTCTTCACTTCTCAAATTATTTATTACTTCTCAAACCCCAATACTTAAAACTGAAATTCTATCTTCTTTTCTTACTTTACTTCTTCAATTTTTAATTATTTATTACTTCTCAAACCATAATACTTAAAACTGAAATTCTATCTTCTTTTCTTACTTTACTTCTTCAATTTTCAAAATACTATAACTTCTAAAACGATAATACTTATAACTGAAATTCTATCTTCTTTTCTTACTTTACTTCTTCACTTTTCAAAATACTATAACTTCTAAAACGATAATACTTAAAACTGAACTTCTATCTTCTTTTCTTACTTTACTTCTTCAATTTTTAATTATTTATTACTTCTCAAACCCCAATACTTAAAACTGAAATTCTATCTTCTTTTCTTACTTTACTTCTTCACTTTTCTAATAACTAATTCCTCTCGAAGATACTCCTTAAAACTGAAATTCTATCTTCTTTTCTTACTTTACTTCTTCACTTTTTAATTACTTATTACTTCTCAAACCATAATACTTAAAACTGAAATTCTATCTTTTCTTCTTACTTTACTTCTTCACTTTTTAATTACTTATTACTTCTCAAACCATAATACTTAAAACTGAAATTCTATCTTCTTTTCTTACTTTACTTCTTCACTTTTAATAACTAATTCCTCTCGAAGATACTCCTTAAAACTGAAATTCTATCTTCTTTTCTTACTTTATTTCTTCACTTTTTAATTATTTATTACTTTTCAAACCATAATATTTAAAACTGAAATTCTATATTCTTTTGTTACCTAACTTCTTCTCTTTTCAAAATACTATAACTTCTAAAACGATAATACTTAAAACTGAAATTCTATCTTCTTTTCTTACTTTTCTTCTTCACTATTCAAATAACTTATTATTTCTCAAAGATACTCCTTTAAAACTGAAATTCTATCTTCTTTTCTATCTTTACTTCGTCAATTTTTAATTATTTTTTACTTCTCAAACCATAATACTTAAAACTGAAATTCTATCTTCTTTTCTTACTTTACTTCTTCAATTTTTAATTATTTATTACTTCTCAAACCATAATACTTAAAACTGAAATTCTATATTCTTTACTTACTTTACTTCTTCACTTTTTAATTACTTATTACTTCTCAAACCATAATACTTAAAACTGAAATTCTATCTTCTTTTCTTACTGTACTTCTTCACTTTTCAAAATACTATAACTTCTAAAACGATAATACTTATAACTGAAATTCTATCTTCTTTTCTTACTTTACTTCTTCACTTTTCAAAATATTTATTACTTCTCAAACCCCAATACTTAAAACTGAAATTCTATCTTCTTTTCTTACTTTACTTCTTCACTTTTTAATTACTTATTACTTCTCAAACCATAATACTTAAAACTGAAATTCTATCTTCTTTTCTTACTTTATTTCGTCAATTTTCAAATTACTTATTACTTCTCAAACCATAATACTTAAAACTGAAATTCTATCTTCTTTTCTAACTTTTCTTCTTCACTTTTCAAAATACTATAACTTCTAAAACCATAATACTTAAAACTGAAATTCTATCTTCTTTTCTTACTTTACTTATTCACTTTTCAAAATACTATAACTTCTAAAACGATAATACTTAAAACTGAAATTCTATCTTCTTTTCTTACTTTACTTCTTCACTTCTCAAATTATTTATTACTTCTCAAACCCCAATACTTAAAACTGAAAGTCTATCTTCTTTTCTTACTTTACTTCTTCAATTTTTAATTATTTATTACTTCTCAAACCATAATACTTAAAACTGAAATTCTATCTTCTTTTCTTACTTTACTTCTTCAATTTTCAAAATACTATAACTTCTAAAACGATAATACTTAAAACTGAAATTCTATCTTCTTTTCTTACTTTACTTCTTCACTTTTCAAAATACTATAACTTCTAAAACGATAATACTTATAACTGAAATTCTATCTTCTTTTCTTACTTTACTTCTTCACTTTTCAAAATACTATTACTTCTAAAACGATAATACTTAAAACTGAAATTCTATCTTCTTTTCTTACTTTACTTCTTCACTTCTCAAATTATTTATTACTTCTCAAACCCCAATACTTAAAACTGAAAGTCTATCTTCTTTTCTTACTTTATTTCGTCAATTTTCAAATTACTTATAACTTCTAAAACGATAATACTTATAACTGAACTTCTATCTTCTTTTCTTACTTTACTTCTTCAATTTTTAATTATTTATTACTTCTCAAACCATAATACTTAAAACTGAAATTCTATCTTCTTTTCTTACTTTACTTCTTCAATTTTTAATTATTTATTACTTCTCAAACCATAATACTTAAAACTGAAATTCTATCTTCTTTTCTTACTTTACTTCTTCAATTTTCAAAATACTATAACTTCTAAAACGATAATACTTATAACTGAAATTCTATCTTCTTTTCTTACTTTACTTCTTCACTTTTCAAAATACTATAACTTCTAAAACGATAATACTTATAACTGAACTTCTATCTTCTTTTCTTACTTTACTTCTTCAATTTTTAATTATTTATTACTTCTCAAACCCCAATACTTAAAACTGAAATTCTATCTTCTTTTCTTACTTTACTTCTTCACTTTTCTAATAACTAATTCCTCTCGAAGATACTCCTTAAAACTGAAATTCTATCTTCTTTTCTTACTTTACTTCTTCACTTTTTAATTACTTATTACTTCTCAAACCATAATACTTAAAACTGAAATTCTATCTTCTTTTCTTACTTTACTTCTTCAATTTTTAATTATTTATTACTTCTCAAACCATAATACTTAAAACTGAAATTCTATCTTCTTTTCTTACTTTACTTCTTCACTTTTTAATTACTTATTACTTCTCAAACCATAATACTTAAAACTGAAATTCTATCTTCTTTTCTTACTTTACTTCTTCACTTTTCAAAATATTTATTAATTCTCAAACCATAATACTTAAAACTGAACTTCTATCTTCTTTTCTTACTTTACTTCTTCAATTTTTAATTATTTATTACTTCTCAAACCCCAATACTTAAAACTGAAATTCTATCTTCTTTTCTTACTTTACTTCTTCACTTTTCTAATAACTAATTCCTCTCGAAGATACTCCTTAAAACTGAAATTCTATCTTCTTTTCTTACTTTACTTCTTCACTTTTTAATTACTTATTACTTCTCAAACCATAATACTTAAAACTGAAATTCTATCTTCTTTTCTTACTTTACTTCTTCACTTTCTAATAACTAATTCCTCTCGAAGATACTCCTTAAAACTGAAATTCTATCTTCTTTTCTTACTTTACTTCTTCACTTTTTAATTATTTATTACTTTTCAAACCATAATATTTAAAACTGAAATTCTATATTCTTTTGTTACCTAACTTCTTCTCTTTTCAAAATACTATAACTTCTAAAACGATAATACTTATAACTGAAATTCTATCTTCTTTTCTTACTTTACTTCTTCAATTTTTAATTATTTATTACTTCTCAAACCATAATACTTAAAACTGAAATTCTATCTTCTTTTCTTACTTTACTTCTTCACTTCTCAAATTATTTATTACTTCTCAAACCATAATACTTAAAACTGAAATTCTATCTTATTTTCTTACTGTACTTCTTCACTTTTCAAAATACTATAACTTCTAAAACGATAATACTTATAACTGAAATTCTATCTTCTTTTCTTACTTTACTTCTTCACTTTTCAAAATATTTATTACTTCTCAAACCCCAATACTTAAAACTGAAATTCTATCTTCTTTTCTTACTTTACTTCTTCACTTTTTAATTACTTATTACTTCTCAAACCATAATACTTAAAACTGAAATTCTATCTTCTTTTCTTACTTTATTTCGTCAATTTTCAAATTACTTATTACTTCTCAAACCATAATACTTAAAACTGAAATTCTATCTTCTTTTCTAACTTTTCTTCTTCACTTTTCAAAATACTATAACTTCTAAAACCATAATACTTAAAACTGAAATTCTATCTTCTTTTCTTACTTTACTTATTCACTTTTCAAAATACTATAACTTCTAAAACGATAATACTTAAAACTGAAATTCTATCTTCTTTTCTTACTTTACTTCTTCACTTCTCAAATTATTTATTACTTCTCAAACCCCAATACTTAAAACTGAAAGTCTATCTTCTTTTCTTACTTTATTTCGTCAATTTTCAAATTACTTATAACTTCTAAAACGATAATACTTATAACTGAACTTCTATCTTCTTTTCTTACTTTACTTCTTCAATTTTTAATTATTTATTACTTCTCAAACCATAATACTTAAAACTGAAATTCTATCTTCTTTTCTTACTTTACTTCTTCACTTCTCAAATTATTTATTACTTCTCAAACCCCAATACTTAAAACTGAAATTCTATCTTCTTTTCTTACTTTACTTCTTCAATTTTTAATTATTTATTACTTCTCAAACCATAATACTTAAAACTGAAATTCTATCTTCTTTTCTTACTTTACTTCTTCAATTTTCAAAATACTATAACTTCTAAAACGATAATACTTAAAACTGAAATTCTATCTTCTTTTCTTACTTTACTTCTTCACTTTTCAAAATACTATAACTTCTAAAACGATAATACTTATAACTGAACTTCTATCTTCTTTTCTTACTTTACTTCTTCAATTTTTAATTATTTATTACTTCTCAAACCCCAATACTTAAAACTGAAATTCTATCTTCTTTTCTTACTTTACTTCTTCACTTTTCTAATAACTAATTCCTCTCGAAGATACTCCTTAAAACTGAAATTCTATCTTCTTTTCTTACTTTACTTCTTCACTTTTTAATTACTTATTACTTCTCAAACCATAATACTTAAAACTGAAATTCTATCTTCTTTTCTTACTTTACTTCTTCACTTTTCTAATAACTAATTCCTCTCGAAGATACTCCTTAAAACTGAAATTCTATCTTCTTTTCTTACTTTACTTCTTCACTTTTTAATTACTTATTACTTCTCAAACCATAATACTTAAAACTGAAATTCTATCTTCTTTTCTTACTTTACTTCTTCACTTTTCAATAACTAATTCCTCTCGAAGATACTCCTTAAAACTGAAATTCTATCTTCTTTTCTTACTTTACTTCTTCACTTTTTAATTACTTATTACTTCTCAAACCATAATACTTAAAACTGAAATTCTATCTTCTTTTCTTACTTTACTTCTTCACTTTCTAATAACTAATTCCTCTCGAAGATACTCCTTAAAACTGAAATTCTATCTTCTTTTCTTACTTTACTTCTTCACTTTTTAATTACTTATTACTTCTCAAACATTATACTTAAAACTGAAATTCTATCTTCTTTTCTTACTTTACTTCTTCACTTCTCAAATTATTTATTACTTCTCAAACCCCAATACTTAAAACTGAAATTCTATCTTCTTTTCTTACTTTACTTCTTCAATTTTTAATTATTTATTACTTCTCAAACCATAATACTTAAAACTGAAATTCTATCTTCTTTTCTTACTTTATTTCGTCAATTTTCAAAATACTATAACTTCTAAAACGATAATACTTATAACTTAAATTCTATCTTCTTTTCTTACTTTACTTCTTCACTTTTCAAAATACTATAACTTCTAAAACGATAATACTTATAACTGAACTTCTATCTTCTTTTCTTACTTTACTTCTTCAATTTTTAATTATTTATTACTTCTCAAACCCCAATACTTATAACTGAACTTCTATCTTCTTTTCTTACTTTACTTCTTCACTTCTCAAATTATTTATTACTTCTCAAACCCCAATACTTAAAACTGAAATTCTATCTTCTTTTCTTACTTTACTTCTTCAATTTTTAATTATTTATTACTTCTCAAACCATAATACTTAAAACTGAAATTCTATCTTCTTTTCTTACTTTACTTCTTCACTTTTCTAATAACTAATTCCTCTCGAAGATACTCCTTAAAACTGAAATTCTATCTTTTCTTCTTACTTTACTTCTTCACTTTTTAATTACTTATTACTTCTCAAACCATAATACTTAAAACTGAAATTCTATCTTCTTTTCTTACTTTACTTCTTCACTTTTCTAATAACTAATTCCTCTCGAAGATACTCCTTAAAACTGAAATTCTATCTTCTTTTCTTACTTTACTTCTTCACTTTTTAATTACTTATTACTTCTCAAACCATAATACTTAAAACTGAAATTCTATCTTCTTTTCTTACTTTACTTATTCACTTTTTAATTACTTATTACTTCTCAAACCATAATACTTAAAACTGAAATTCTATCTTCTTTTCTTACTTTACTTCTTCACTTTTCTAATAACTAATTCCTCTCGAAGATACTCCTTAAAACTGAAATTCTATCTTCTTTTCTTACTTTACTTCTTTACTTTTCAAAATACTATAACTTCTAAAACGATAATACTTATAACTGAAATTCTATCTTCTTTTCTAACTTTACTTCTTCACTTTCTAATAACTAATTCCTCTCGAAGATACTCCTTAAAACTGAAATTCTATCTTCTTTTCTTACTTTACTTCTTCACTTTTTAATTACTTATTACTTCTCAAACATTATACTTAAAACTGAAATTCTATCTTCTTTTCTTACTTTACTTCTTCACTTTTCTAATAACTAATTCCTCTAGAAGATACTCCTTAAAACTGAAATTCTATCTTCTTTTCTTACTTTACTTCTTCACTTTTTAATTACTTATTACTTCTCAAACCATAATACTTAAAACTGAAATTCTATCTTCTTTTCTTACTTTACTTCTTTACTTTTCAAAATACTATAACTTCTAAAACGATAATACTTATAACTGAAATTCTATCTTCTTTTCTTACTTTACTTCTTCACTTTTTAATTATTTATTACTTCTCAAACCATAATACTTAAAACTGAAATTCTATCTTCTTTTCTTACTTTACTTCTTCACTTTTCTAATAACTAATTCCTCTCAAAGATACTCCTTAAAACTGAAATTCTATCTTCTTTTCTTACTTTACTTCTTCACTTTTTAATTACTTATTACTTCTCAAACCATAATACTTAAAACTGAAATTCTATCTTCTTTTCTTACCTAACTTCTTCACTTCTCAAATTATTTATTACTTCTCAAACCCCGATACTTAAAACTGAAATTCTATCTTCTTTTCTAACTTTACTTCTTCACTTTTCTAATAACTAATTCCTCTCGAAGATACTCCTTAAAACTGAAATTCTATCTTCTTTTCTTACTTTACTTCTTCACTTTTTAATTACTTATTACTTCTCAAACCATAATACTTAAAACTGAAATTCTATCTTCTTTTCTTACTTTACTTCTTCACTTTTCTAATAACTAATTCCTCTCGAAGATACTCCTTAAAACTGAAATTCTATCTTTTCTTCTTACTTTACTTCTTCACTTTTTAATTACTTATTACTTCTCAAACCATAATACTTAAAACTGAAATTCTATCTTCTTTTCTTACTTTACTTCGTCAATATTCAAATTACTTATTACTTCTCAAACCATAATACTTAAAACTGAAATTCTATCTTCTTTTCTATCTTTACTTCTTCACTTCTCAAATTATTTATTACTTCTCAAACCCCAATACTTAAAACTGAAATTCTATCTTCTTTTCTTACTTTACTTCTTCAATTTTTAATTATTTATTACTTCTCAAACCATAATACTTAAAACTGAAATTCTATCTTCTTTTCTTACTTTATTTCGTTAATTTTCAAAATACTATAACTTCTAAAACGATAATACTTATAACTGAAATTCTATCTTCTTTTCTTACTTTATTTCGTCAATTTTCAAAATACTTATAACTTCTAAAACGATAATACTTATAACTGAACTTCTATCTTCATTTCTTACTTTACTTCTTCAATTTTTAATTATTTATTACTTCTCAAACCATAATACTTAAAACTGAAATTCTATCTTCTTTTCTTACTTTACTTCTTCACTTCTCAAATTATTTATTACTTCTCAAACCCCAACACTTAAAACTGAAATTCTATCTTCTTTTCTTACTTTACTTCTTCACTTTTTAATTATTTATTACTTCTCAAACCATAATACTTAAAACTGAAATTCTATCTTCTTTTCTTACCTAACTTCTTCACTTCTCAAATGACTTTTTACTTCTAAAACGATAATACTTAAAACTGAAATTCTATCTTCTTTTCTTACTTTACTTATTCACTTTTCTAATAACTAATTCCTCTCGAAGATACTCCTTAAAACTGAAATTCTATCTTCTTTTCTTACTTTACTTCTTCACTTCTCAAATTATTTATTACTTCTCAAACCCCAATACTTAAAACTGAAAGTCTATCTTCTTTTCTTACTTTATTTCGTCAATTTTCAAATTACTTATAACTTCTAAAACGATAATACTTATAACTGAACTTCTATCTTCTTTTCTTACTTTACTTCTTCAATTTTTAATTATTTATTACTTCTCAAACCATAATACTTATAACTGAAATTCTATCTTCTTTTCTTACTTTACTTCTTCACTTCTCAAATTATTTATTACTTCTCAAACCCCAATACTTAAAACTGAAATTCTATCTTCTTTTCTTACTTTACTTCTTCAATTTTTAATTATTTATTACTTCTCAAACCATAATACTTAAAACTGAAATTCTATCTTCTTTTCTTACTTTATTTCGTCAATTTTCAAAATACTATAACTTCTAAAACGATAATACTTAAAACTGAAATTCTATCTTCTTTTCTTACTTTACTTATTCACTTTTCAAAATACTATAACTTCTAAAACGATAATACTTATAACTGAACTTCTATCTTCTTTTCTTACTTTACTTCTTCAATTTTTAATTATTTATTACTTCTCAAACCCCAATACTTAAAACTGAAATTCTATCTTCTTTTCTTACTTTACTTCTTCAATTTTTAATTATTTATTACTTCTCAAACCATAATACTTAAAACTGAAATTCTATCTTCTTTTCTTACTTTATTTCGTCAATTTTCAAAATACTATAACTTCTAAAACGATAATACTTATAACTGAAATTCTATCTGCTTTTCTTACTTTATTTCGTCAATTTTCAAATTACTTATAACTTCTAAAACGATAATACTTATAACTGAACTTCTATCTTCTTTTCTTACTTTACTTCTTCAATTTTTAATTATTTATTACTTCTCAAACCATAATACTTAAAACTGAAATTCTATCTTCTTTTCTTACTTTACTTCTTCACTTCTCAAATTATTTATTACTTCTCAAACCCCAATACTTAAAAATGAAATTCTATCTTCTTTTCTTACTTTACTTCTTCACTTTTTAATTATTTATTACTTCTCAAACCATAATACTTAAAACTGAAATTCTATCTTCTTTTCTTACTTTATTTCGTCAATTTTCAAAATACTATAACTTCTAAAACGATAATACTTAAAACTGAAATTCTATCTTCTTTTCTTACTTTACTTCTTCACTTTTCTAATAACTAATTCCTCTCGAAGATACTCCTTAAAACTGAAATTCTATCTTCTTTTCTTACTTTACTTCTTCACTTTTTAATTACTTATTACTTCTCAAACCATAATACTTAAAACTGAAATTCTATCTTCTTTTCTTACTTTACTTTTTCACTTTTTAATTATTTATTACTTCTCAAACCATAATACTTAAAACTGAAATTCTATCTTCTTTTCTTACTTTACTTCGTCAATATTCAAATTACTTATTACTTCTCAAACCATAATACTTAAAACTGAAATTCTATCTTCTTTTCTTACTTTACTTCTTCACTTCTCAAATTATTTATTACTTCTCAAACCCCAATACTTAAAACTGAAATTCTATCTTCTTTTCTTACTTTACTTCTTCAATTTTTAATTATTTATTACTTCTCAAACCATAATACTTAAAACTGAAATTCTATCTTCTTTTCTTACTTTATTTCGTCAATTTTCAAAATACTATAACTTCTAAAACGATAATACTTAAAACTGAAATTCTATCTTCTTTTCTTACTTTACTTATTCACTTTTCAAAATACTATAACTTCTAAAACGATAATACTTATAACTGAACTTCTATCTTCTTTTCTTACTTTACTTCTTCAATTTTTAATTATTTATTACTTCTCAAACCCCAATACTTAAAACTGAAATTCTATCTTCTTTTCTTACTTTACTTCTTCAATTTTTAATTATTTATTACTTCTCAAACCATAATACTTAAAACTGAAATTCTATCTTCTTTTCTTACTTTATTTCGTCAATTTTCAAAATACTATAACTTCTAAAACGATAATACTTATAACTGAAATTCTATCTGCTTTTCTTACTTTATTTCGTCAATTTTCAAATTACTTATAACTTCTAAAACGATAATACTTATAACTGAACTTCTATCTTCTTTTCTTACTTTACTTCTTCAATTTTTAATTATTTATTACTTCTCAAACCATAATACTTAAAACTGAAATTCTATCTTCTTTTCTTACTTTATTTCGTCAATTTTCAAAATACTATAACTTCTAAAACGATAATACTTAAAACTGAAATTCTATCTTCTTTTCTTACTTTACTTCTTCACTTTTCTAATAACTAATTCCTCTCGAAGATACTCCTTAAAACTGAAATTCTATCTTCTTTTCTTACTTTACTTCTTCACTTTTTAATTACTTATTACTTCTCAAACCATAATACTTAAAACTGAAATTCTATCTTCTTTTCTTACTTTACTTTTTCACTTTTTAATTATTTATTACTTCTCAAACCATAATACTTAAAACTGAAATTCTATCTTCTTTTCTTACTTTACTTCGTCAATATTCAAATTACTTATTACTTCTCAAACCATAATACTTAAAACTGAAATTCTATCTTCTTTTCTTACTTTACTTCTTCACTTTTCTAATAACTAATTCCTCTCGAAGATACTCCTTAAAACTGAAATTCTATCTTCTTTTCTTACTTTACTTCTTCACTTTTTAATTACTTATTACTTCTCAAACCATAATACTTAAAACTGAAATTCTATCTTCTTTTCTTACTTTACTTCTTCACTTTTCTAATAACTAATTCCTCTCGAAGATACTCCTTAAAACTGAAATTCTATCTTTTCTTCTTACTTTACTTCTTCACTTTTCAAAATACTATAACTTCTAAAACGATAATACTTAAAACTGAAATTCTATCTTCTTTTCTTACTTTACTTTTTCACTTTTTAATTACTTATTACTTCTCAAACCATAATACTTAAAACTGAAATTCTATCTTCTTTTCTTACTTTACTTCGTCAATATTCAAATTATTTATTACTTCTCAAACCATAATACTTAAAACTGAAATTCTATCTTCTTTTCTTACTTTACTTCTTCACTTCTCAAATTATTTATTACTTCTCAAACCCCAATACTTAAAACTGAAATTCTATCTTCTTTTCTTACTTTATTTCGTCAATTTTCAAAATACTATAACTTCTAAAACGATAATACTTAAAACTGAAATTCTATCTTCTTTTCTTACTTTACTTCTTCAATTTTTAATTACTTATTACTTCTCAAACATTATACTTAAAACTGAAATTCTATCTTCTTTTCTTACTTTACTTCTTCACTTCTCAAATTATTTATTACTTCTCAAACCCCAATACTTAAAACTGAAATTCTATCTTCTTTTCTTACTTTACTTCTTCAATTTTTAATTATTTATTACTTCTCAAACCATAATACTTAAAACTGAAATTCTATCTTCTTTTCTTACTTTATTTCGTCAATTTTCAAAATACTATAACTTCTAAAACGATAATACTTATAACTGAAATTCTATCTTCTTTTCTTACTTTACTTCTTCACTTTTCAAAATACTATAACTTCTAAAACGATAATACTTATAACTGAACTTCTATCTTCTTTTCTTACTTTACTTCTTCAATTTTTAATTATTTATTACTTCTCAAACCCCAATACTTATAACTGAACTTCTATCTTCTTTTCTTACTTTACTTCTTCACTTCTCAAATTATTTATTACTTCTCAAACCCCAATACTTAAAACTGAAATTCTATCTTCTTTTCTTACTTTACTTCTTCAATTTTTAATTATTTATTACTTCTCAAACCATAATACTTAAAACTGAAATTCTATCTTCTTTTCTTACTTTACTTCTTCACTTTTCTAATAACTAATTCCTCTCGAAGATACTCCTTAAAACTGAAATTCTATCTTTTCTTCTTACTTTACTTCTTCACTTTTTAATTACTTATTACTTCTCAAACCATAATACTTAAAACTGAAATTCTATCTTCTTTTCTTACTTTACTTCTTCACTTTTCTAATAACTAATTCCTCTCGAAGATACTCCTTAAAACTGAAATTCTATCTTCTTTTCTTACTTTACTTCTTCACTTTTTAATTACTTATTACTTCTCAAACCATAATACTTAAAACTGAAATTCTATCTTCTTTTCTTACTTTACTTCTTCACTTTCTAATAACTAATTCCTCTCGAAGATACTCCTTAAAACTGAAATTCTATCTTCTTTTCTTACTTTACTTCTTCACTTTTTAATTACTTATTACTTCTCAAACATTATACTTAAAACTGAAATTCTATCTTCTTTTCTTACTTTACTTCTTCACTTCTCAAATTATTTATTACTTCTCAAACCCCAATACTTAAAACTGAAATTCTATCTTCTTTTCTTACTTTACTTCTTCAATTTTTAATTATTTATTACTTCTCAAACCATAATACTTAAAACTGAAATTCTATCTTCTTTTCTTACTTTATTTCGTCAATTTTCAAAATACTATAACTTCTAAAACGATAATACTTATAACTTAAATTCTATCTTCTTTTCTTACTTTACTTCTTCACTTTTCAAAATACTATAACTTCTAAAACGATAATACTTATAACTGAAATTCTATCTTCTTTTCTTACTTTACTTCTTCACTTTTTAATTATTTATTACTTCTCAAACCATAATACTTAAAACTGAAATTCTATCTTCTTTTCTTACTTTACTTCTTCACTTCTCAAATTATTTATTACTTCTCAAACCCCAATACTTAAAACTGAAATTCTATCTTCTTTTCTTACTTTACTTCTTCAATTTTTAATTATTTATTACTTCTCAAACCATAATACTTAAAACTGAAATTCTATCTTCTTTTCTTACTTTACTTCTTCACTTTTCTAATAACTAATTCCTCTCGAAGATACTCCTTAAAACTGAAATTCTATCTTTTCTTCTTACTTTACTTCTTCACTTTTTAATTACTTATTACTTCTCAAACCATAATACTTAAAACTGAAATTCTATCTTCTTTTCTTACTTTACTTATTCACTTTTCAAAATACTATAACTTCTAAAACGATAATACTTAAAACTGAAATTCTATCTTCTTTTCTTACTTTACTTCTTCACTTCTCAAATTATTTATTACTTCTCAAACCCCAATACTTAAAACTGAAAGTCTATCTTCTTTTCTTACTTTATTTCGTCAATTTTCAAATTACTTATAACTTCTAAAACGATAATACTTATAACTGAACTTCTATCTTCTTTTCTTACTTTACTTCTTCAATTTTTAATTATTTATTACTTCTCAAACCATAATACTTAAAACTGAAATTCTATCTTCTTTTCTTACTTTACTTCTTCACTTCTCAAATTATTTATTACTTCTCAAACCCCAATACTTAAAACTGAAATTCTATCTTCTTTTCTTACTTTACTTCTTCAATTTTTAATTATTTATTACTTCTCAAACCATAATACTTAAAACTGAAATTCTATCTTCTTTTCTTACTTTATTTCGTCAATTTTCAAAATACTATAACTTCTAAAACGATAATACTTATAACTGAAATTCTATCTTCTTTTCTTACTTTACTTCTTCACTTTTCAAAATACTATAACTTCTAAAACGATAATACTTATAACTGAACTTCTATCTTCTTTTCTTACTTTACTTCTTCAATTTTTAATTATTTATTACTTCTCAAACCCCAATACTTATAACTGAACTTCTATCTTCTTTTCTTACTTTACTTCTTCACTTCTCAAATTATTTATTACTTCTCAAACCCCAACACTTAAAACTGAAATTCTATCTTCTTTTCTTACTTTACTTCTTCACTTTTCTAATAACTAATTCCTCTCGAAGATACTCCTTAAAACTGAAATTCTATCTTCTTTTCTTACTTTACTTCTTCACTTTTTAATTACTTATTACTTCTCAAACCATAATACTTAAAACTGAAATTCTATCTTCTTTTCTTACTTTACTTCTTCACTTTTCTAATAACTAATTCCTCTCGAAGATACTCCTTAAAACTGAAATTCTATCTTCTTTTCTTACTTTACTTTTTCACTTTTTAATTACTTATTACTTCTCAAACCATAATACTTAAAACTGAAATTCTATCTTCTTTTCTTACTTTACTTCGTCAATATTCAAATTACTTATTACTTCTCAAACCATAATACTTAAAACTGAAATTCTATCTTCTTTTCTATCTTTACTTCTTCACTTCTCAAATTATTTATTACTTCTCAAACCCCAATACTTAAAACTGAAATTCTATCTTCTTTTCTTACTTTACTTCTTCAATTTTTAATTATTTATTACTTCTCAAACCATAATACTTAAAACTGAAATTCTATCTTCTTTTCTTACTTTATTTCGTCAATTTTCAAAATACTATAACTTCTAAAACGATAATACTTATAACTGAAATTCTATCTTCTTTTCTTACTTTATTTCGTCAATTTTCAAAATACTTATAACTTCTAAAACGATAATACTTATAACTGAACTTCTATCTTCTTTTCTTACTTTACTTCTTCAATTTTTAATTATTTATTACTTCTCAAACCATAATACTTAAAACTGAAATTCTATCTTCTTTTCTTACTTTACTTCTTCACTTCTCAAATTATTTATTACTTCTCAAACCCCAACACTTAAAACTGAAATTCTATCTTCTTTTCTTACTTTACTTCTTCACTTTTTAATTATTTATTACTTCTCAAACCATAATACTTAAAACTGAAATTCTATCTTCTTTTCTTACCTAACTTCTTCACTTCTCAAATGACTTTTTACTTCTAAAACGATAATACTTAAAACTGAAATTCTATCTTCTTTTCTTACTTTACTTATTCACTTTTCAAAATACTATAACTTCTAAAACGATAATACTTAAAACTGAAATTCTATCTTCTTTTCTTAATTTACTTCTTCACTTCTCAAATTATTTATTACTTCTCAAACCCCAATACTTAAAACTGAAAGTCTATCTTCTTTTCTTACTTTATTTCGTCAATTTTCAAATTACTTATAACTTCTAAAACGATAATACTTATAACTGAACTTCTATCTTCTTTTCTTACTTTACTTCTTCAATTTTTAATTACTTATTACTTCTCAAACCATAATACTTAAAACTGAAATTCTATCTTCTTTTCTTACTTTACTTCTTCACTTCTCAAATTATTTATTACTTCTCAAACCCCAATACTTAAAACTGAAATTCTATCTTCTTTTCTTACTTTACTTCTTCACTTTTCTAATAACTAATTCCTCTCGAAGATACTCCTTAAAACTGAAATTCTATCTTTTCTTCTTACTTTACTTCTTCACTTTTTAATTACTTATTACTTCTCAAACCATAATACTTAAAACTGAAATTCTATCTTCTTTTCTTACTTTACTTATTCACTTTTCAAAATACTATAACTTCTAAAACGATAATACTTATAACTGAACTTCTATCTTCTTTTCTTACTTTACTTCTTCAATTTTTAATTATTTATTACTTCTCAAACCCCAATACTTAAAACTGAAATTCTATCTTCTTTTCTTACTTTACTTCTTCAATTTTTAATTATTTATTACTTCTCAAACCATAATACTTAAAACTGAAATTCTATCTTCTTTTCTTACTTTATTTCGTCAATTTTCAAAATACTATAACTTCTAAAACGATAATACTTATAACTGAAATTCTATCTTCTTTTCTTACTTTATTTCGTCAATTTTCAAATTACTTATAACTTCTAAAACGATAATACTTATAACTGAACTTCTATCTTCTTTTCTTACTTTACTTCTTCAATTTTTAATTATTTATTACTTCTCAAACCATAATACTTAAAACTGAAATTCTATCTTCTTTTCTTACTTTACTTCTTCACTTCTCAAATTATTTATTACTTCTCAAACCCCAATACTTAAAACTGAAATTCTATCTTCTTTTCTTACTTTACTTCTTCAATTTTTAATTATTTATTACTTCTCAAACCATAATACTTAAAACTGAAATTCTATCTTCTTTTCTTACTTTATTTCATCAATTTTCAAAATACTATAACTTCTAAAACGATAATACTTAAAACTGAAATTCTATCTTCTTTTCTTACTTTACTTCTTCACTTTTCTAATAACTAATTCCTCTCGAAGATACTCCTTAAAACTGAAATTCTATCTTCTTTTCTTACTTTACTTCTTCACTTTTTAATTACTTATTACTTCTCAAACCATAATACTTAAAACTGAAATTCTATCTTCTTTTCTTACTTTACTTTTTCACTTTTTAATTATTTATTACTTCTCAAACGATAATACTTAAAACTGAAATTCTATCTTCTTTTCTTACTTTACTTCGTCAATATTCAAATTACTTATTACTTCTCAAACCATAATACTTAAAACTGAAATTCTATCTTCTTTTCTTACTTTACTTCTTCACTTCTCAAATTATTTATTACTTCTCAAACCCCAATACTTAAAACTGAAAGTCTATCTTCTTTTCTTACTTTATTTCGTCAATTTTCAAATTACTTATAACTTCTAAAACGATAATACTTATAACTGAACTTCTATCTTCTTTTCTTACCTAACTTCTTCACTTCTCAAATGACTTTTTACTTCTAAAACGATAATACTTAAAACTGAAATTCTATCTTCTTTTCTTACTTTACTTCTTCACTTTTCAAAATACTATAACTTCTAAAACGATAATACTTAAAACTGAAATTCTATCTTCTTTTCTTACTTTACTTTTTCACTTTTTAATTACTTATTACTTCTCAAACCATAATACTTAAAACTGAAATTCTATCTTCTTTTCTTACTTTACTTCGTCAATATTCAAATTATTTATTACTTCTCAAACCATAATACTTAAAACTGAAATTCTATCTTCTTTTCTTACTTTACTTCTTCACTTCTCAAATTATTTATTACTTCTCAAACCCCAATACTTAAAACTGAAATTCTATCTTCTTTTCTTACTTTACTTCTTCAATTTTTAATTATTTATTACTTCTCAAACCATAATACTTAAAACTGAAATTCTATCTTCTTTTCTTACTTTACTTCTTCAATTTTTAATTATTTATTACTTCTCAAACCATAATACTTAAAACTGAAATTCTATCTTCTTTTCTTACTTTATTTCGTCAATTTTCAAAATACTATAACTTCTAAAACGATAATACTTAAAACTGAAATTCTATCTTCTTTTCTTACTTTACTTCTTCAATTTTTAATTACTTATTACTTCTCAAACATTATACTTAAAACTGAAATTCTATCTTCTTTTCTTACTTTACTTCTTCACTTCTCAAATTATTTATTACTTCTCAAACCCCAATACTTAAAACTGAAATTCTATCTTCTTTTCTTACTTTACTTCTTCAATTTTTAATTATTTATTACTTCTCAAACCATAATACTTAAAACTGAAATTCTATCTTCTTTTCTTACTTTATTTCGTCAATTTTCAAAATACTATAACTTCTAAAACGATAATACTTATAACTTAAATTCTATCTTCTTTTCTTACTTTACTTCTTCACTTTTCAAAATACTATAACTTCTAAAACGATAATACTTATAACTGAACTTCTATCTTCTTTTCTTACTTTACTTCTTCAATTTTTAATTATTTATTACTTCTCAAACCCCAATACTTATAACTGAACTTCTATCTTCTTTTCTTACTTTACTTCTTCACTTCTCAAATTATTTATTACTTCTCAAACCCCAATACTTAAAACTGAAATTCTATCTTCTTTTCTTACTTTACTTCTTCAATTTTTAATTATTTATTACTTCTCAAACCATAATACTTAAAACTGAAATTCTATCTTCTTTTCTTACTTTACTTCTTCATTTTTCTAATAACTAATTCCTCTCGAAGATACTCCTTAAAACTGAAATTCTATCTTTTCTTCTTACTTTACTTCTTCACTTTTTAATTACTTATTACTTCTCAAACCATAATACTTAAAACTGAAATTCTATCTTCTTTTCTTACTTTACTTCTTCACTTTTCTAATAACTAATTCCTCTCGAAGATACTCCTTAAAACTGAAATTCTATCTTCTTTTCTTACTTTACTTCTTCACTTTTTAATTACTTATTACTTCTCAAACCATAATACTTAAAACTGAAATTCTATCTTCTTTTCTTACTTTACTTCTTCACTTTTTAATTACTTATTACTTCTCAAACCATAATACTTAAAACTGAAATTCTATCTTCTTTTCTTACTTTACTTCGTCAATATTCAAATTACTTATTACTTCTCAAACCATAATACTTAAAACTGAAATTCTATCTTCTTTTCTATCTTTACTTCTTCACTTCTCAAATTATTTATTACTTCTCAAACCCCAATACTTAAAACTGAAATTCTATCTTCTTTTCTTACTTTACTTCTTCAATTTTTAATTATTTATTACTTCTCAAACCATAATACTTAAAACTGAAATTCTATCTTCTTTTCTTACTTTACTTCTTCACTTTTCTAATAACTAATTCCTCTCGAAGATACTCCTTAAAACTGAAATTCTATCTTCTTTTCTTACTTTACTTTTTCACTTTTTAATTACTTATTACTTCTCAAACCATAATACTTAAAACTGAAATTCTATCTTCTTTTCTTACTTTACTTCGTCAATATTCAAATTACTTATTACTTCTCAAATCATAATACTTAAAACTGAAATTCTATCTTCTTTTCTATCTTTACTTCTTCACTTCTCAAATTATTTATTACTTCTCAAACCCCAATACTTAAAACTGAAATTCTATCTTCTTTTCTTACTTTACTTCTTCACTTCTCAAATTATTTATTACTTCTCAAACCCCAATACTTAAAACTGAAATTCTATCTTCTTTTCTTACTTTACTTCTTCACTTTTCTAATAACTAATTCCTCTCGAAGATACTCCTTAAAACTGAAATTCTATCTTCTTTTCTTACTTTACTTCTTCACTTTTTAATTACTTATTACTTCTCAAACCATAATACTTAAAACTGAAATTCTATCTTCTTTTCTTACTTTAATTCTTCACTTTTCTAATAACTAATTCCTCTCGAAGATACTCCTTAAAACTGAAATTCTATCTTTTCTTCTTACTTTACTTCTTCACTTTTTAATTACTTATTACTTCTCAAACCATAATACTTAAAACTGAAATTCTATCTTCTTTTCTTACTTTACTTCTTCACTTTTCTAATAACTAATTCCTCTCGAAGATACTCCTTAAAACTGAAATTCTATCTTCTTTTCTTACTTTACTTCTTCACTTTTTAATTACTTATTACTTCTCAAACCATAATACTTAAAACTGAAATTCTATCTTCTTTTCTTACTTTACTTCTTCACTTTTCTAATAACTAATTCCTCTCGAAGATACTCCTTAAAACTGAAATTCTATCTTCTTTTCTTACTTTACTTTTTCACTTTTTAATTACTTATTACTTCTCAAACCATAATACTTAAAACTGAAATTCTATCTTCTTTTCTTACTTTACTTCGTCAATATTCAAATTACTTATTACTTCTCAAACCATAATACTTAAAACTGAAATTCTATCTTCTTTTCTATCTTTACTTCTTCACTTCTCAAATTATTTATTACTTCTCAAACCCCAATACTTAAAACTGAAATTCTATCTTCTTTTCTTACTTTACTTCTTCACTTCTCAAATTATTTATTACTTCTCAAACCCCAATACTTAAAACTGAAATTCTATCTTCTTTTCTTACTTTACTTCTTCACTTCTCAAATTATTTATTACTTCTCAAACCCCAATACTTAAAACTGAAAGTCTATCTTCTTTTCTTACTTTATTTCGTCAATTTTCAAATTACTTATAACTTCTAAAACGATAATACTTATAACTGAACTTCTATCTTCTTTTCTTACCTAACTTCTTCACTTCTCAAATGACTTTTTACTTCTAAAACGATAATACTTAAAACTGAAATTCTATCTTCTTTTCTTACTTTACTTATTCACTTTTCAAAATACTATAACTTCTAAAACGATAATACTTAAAACTGAAATTCTATCTTCTTTTCTTACTTTACTTCTTCACTTCTCAAATTATTTATTACTTCTCAAACCCCAATACTTAAAACTGAAAGTCTATCTTCTTTTCTTACTTTATTTCGTCAATTTTCAAATTACTTATAACTTCTAAAACGATAATACTTATAACTGAACTTCTATCTTCTTTTCTTACTTTACTTCTTCAATTTTTAATTATTTATTACTTCTCAAACCATAATACTTAAAACTGAAATTCTATCTTCTTTTCTTACTTTACTTCTTCACTTCTCAAATTATTTATTACTTCTCAAACCCCAATACTTAAAACTGAAATTCTATCTTCTTTTCTTACTTTACTTCTTCAATTTTTAATTATTTATTACTTCTCAAACCATAATACTTAAAACTGAAATTCTATCTTCTTTTCTTACTTTATTTCGTCAATTTTCAAAATACTATAACTTCTAAAACGATAATACTTAAAACTGAAATTCTATCTTCTTTTCTTACTTTACTTCTTCAATTTTTAATTACTTATTACTTCTCAAACATTATACTTAAAACTGAAATTCTATCTTCTTTTCTTACTTTACTTCTTCACTTCTCAAATTATTTATTACTTCTCAAACCCCAATACTTAAAACTGAAATTCTATCTTCTTTTCTTACTTTACTTCTTCAATTTTTAATTATTTATTACTTCTCAAACCATAATACTTAAAACTGAAATTCTATCTTCTTTTCTTACTTTATTTCTTCACTTTTCAAAATACTATAACTTCTAAAACGATAATACTTATAACTGAACTTCTATCTTCTTTTCTTACTTTACTTCTTCAATTTTTAATTATTTATTACTTCTCAAACCCCAATACTTATAACTGAACTTCTATCTTCTTTTCTTACTTTACTTCTTCACTTCTCAAATTATTTATTACTTCTCAAACCCCAATACTTAAAACTGAAATTCTATCTTCTTTTCTTACTTTACTTCTTCAATTTTTAATTATTTATTACTTCTCAAACCATAATACTTAAAACTGAAATTCTATCTTCTTTTCTTACTTTACTTCTTCACTTTTCTAATAACTAATTCCTCTCGAAGATACTCCTTAAAACTGAAATTCTATCTTTTCTTCTTACTTTACTTCTTCACTTTTTAATTACTTATTACTTCTCAAACCATAATACTTAAAACTGAAATTCTATCTTCTTTTCTTACTTTACTTCTTCACTTTTCTAATAACTAATTCCTCTCGAAGATACTCCTTAAAACTGAAATTCTATCTTCTTTTCTTACTTTACTTCTTCACTTCTCAAATTATTTATTACTTCTCAAACCCCAATACTTAAAACTGAAATTCTATCTTTTTTTCTTACTTTACTTCTTCACTTTTTAATTACTTATTACTTCTCAAACCATAATACTTAAAACTGAAATTCTATCTTCTTTTCTTACTTTACTTCTTCAATTTTTAATTACTTATTACTTCTCAAACATTATACTTAAAACTGAAATTCTATCTTCTTTTCTTACTTTACTTCTTCACTTCTCAAATTATTTATTACTTCTCAAACCCCAATACTTAAAACTGAAATTCTATCTTCTTTTCTTACTTTACTTCTTCAATTTTTAATTATTTATTACTTCTCAAACCATAATACTTAAAACTGAAATTCTATCTTCTTTTCTTACTTTATTTCGTCAATTTTCAAAATACTATAACTTCTAAAACGATAATACTTATAACTGAAATTCTATCTTCTTTTCTTACTTTACTTCTTCACTTTTCAAAATACTATAACTTCTAAAACGATAATACTTATAACTGAACTTCTATCTTCTTTTCTTACTTTACTTCTTCAATTTTTAATTATTTATTACTTCTCAAACCCCAATACTTATAACTGAACTTCTATCTTCTTTTCTTACTTTACTTCTTCACTTCTCAAATTATTTATTACTTCTCAAACCCCAATACTTAAAACTGAAATTCTATCTTCTTTTCTTACTTTACTTCTTCAATTTTTAATTATTTATTACTTCTCAAACCATAATACTTAAAACTGAAATTCTATCTTCTTTTCTTACTTTACTTCTTCACTTCTCAAATTATTTATTACTTCTCAAACCCCAATACTTAAAACTGAAATTCTATCTTCTTTTCTTACTTTACTTCTTCAATTTTTAATTATTTATTACTTCTCAAACCATAATACTTAAAACTGAAATTCTATCTTCTTTTCTTACTTTATTTCGTCAATTTTCAAAATACTATAACTTCTAAAACGATAATACTTAAAACTGAAATTCTATCTTCTTTTCTTACTTTACTTCTTCAATTTTTAATTACTTATTACTTCTCAAACATTATACTTAAAACTGAAATTCTATCTTCTTTTCTTACTTTACTTCTTCACTTCTCAAATTATTTATTACTTCTCAAACCCCAATACTTAAAACTGAAATTCTATCTTCTTTTCTTACTTTACTTCTTCAATTTTTAATTATTTATTACTTCTCAAACCATAATACTTAAAACTGAAATTCTATCTTCTTTTCTTACTTTATTTCTTCACTTTTCAAAATACTATAACTTCTAAAACGATAATACTTATAACTGAACTTCTATCTTCTTTTCTTACTTTACTTCTTCAATTTTTAATTATTTATTACTTCTCAAACCCCAATACTTATAACTGAAATTCTATCTTCTTTTCTTACTTTACTTCTTCACTTCTCAAATTATTTATTACTTCTCAAACCCCAATACTTAAAACTGAAATTCTATCTTCTTTTCTTACTTTACTTCTTCAATTTTTAATTATTTATTACTTCTCAAACCATAATACTTAAAACTGAAATTCTATCTTCTTTTCTTACTTTACTTCTTCACTTTTCTAATAACTAATTCCTCTCGAAGATACTCCTTAAAACTGAAATTCTATCTTTTCTTCTTACTTTACTTCTTCACTTTTTAATTACTTATTACTTCTCAAACCATAATACTTAAAACTGAAATTCTATCTTCTTTTCTTACTTTACTTCTTCACTTTTCTAATAACTAATTCCTCTCGAAGATACTCCTTAAAACTGAAATTCTATCTTCTTTTCTTACTTTACTTCTTCACTTCTCAAATTATTTATTACTTCTCAAACCCCAATACTTAAAACTGAAATTCTATCTTTTTTTCTTACTTTACTTCTTCACTTTTTAATTACTTATTACTTCTCAAACCATAATACTTAAAACTGAAATTCTATCTTCTTTTCTTACTTTACTTCTTCAATTTTTAATTACTTATTACTTCTCAAACATTATACTTAAAACTGAAATTCTATCTTCTTTTCTTACTTTACTTCTTCACTTCTCAAATTATTTATTACTTCTCAAACCCCAATACTTAAAACTGAAATTCTATCTTCTTTTCTTACTTTACTTCTTCAATTTTTAATTATTTATTACTTCTCAAACCATAATACTTAAAACTGAAATTCTATCTTCTTTTCTTACTTTATTTCGTCAATTTTCAAAATACTATAACTTCTAAAACGATAATACTTATAACTGAAATTCTATCTTCTTTTCTTACTTTACTTCTTCACTTTTCAAAATACTATAACTTCTAAAACGATAATACTTATAACTGAACTTCTATCTTCTTTTCTTACTTTACTTCTTCAATTTTTAATTACTTATTACTTCTCAAACATTATACTTAAAACTGAAATTCTATCTTCTTTTCTTACTTTACTTCTTCACTTCTCAAATTATTTATTACTTCTCAAACCCCAATACTTAAAACTGAAATTCTATCTTCTTTTCTTACTTTACTTCTTCAATTTTTAATTATTTATTACTTCTCAAACCATAATACTTAAAACTGAAATTCTATCTTCTTTTCTTACTTTACTTCTTCACTTTTCTAATAACTAATTCCTCTCGAAGATACTCCTTAAAACTGAAATTCTATCTTCTTTTCTTACTTTACTTCTTTACTTTTCAAAATACTATAACTTCTAAAACGATAATACTTATAACTGAAATTCTATCTTCTTTTCTAACTTTACTTATTCACTTTTCAAAATACTATAACTTCTAAAACGATAATACTTATAACTGAACTTCTATCTTCTTTTCTTACTTTACTTCTTCAATTTTTAATTATTTATTACTTCTCAAACCCCAATACTTAAAACTGAAATTCTATCTTCTTTTCTTACTTTACTTCTTCACTTTTCTAATAACTAATTCCTCTCGAAGATACTCCTTAAAACTGAAATTCTATCTTCTTTTCTTACTTTACTTCTTCACTTTTTAATTACTTATTACTTCTCAAACCATAATACTTAAAACTGAAATTCTATCTTCTTTTCTTACTTTAATTCTTCACTTTTCTAATAACTAATTCCTCTCGAAGATACTCCTTAAAACTGAAATTCTATCTTTTCTTCTTACTTTACTTCTTCACTTTTTAAATACTTATTACTTCTCAAACCATAATACTTAAAACTGAAATTCTATCTTCTTTTCTTACTTTACTTCTTCACTTTTCTAATAACTAATTCCTCTCGAAGATACTCCTTAAAACTGAAATTCTATCTTCTTTTCTTACTTTACTTTTTCACTTTTTAATTACTTATTACTTCTCAAACCATAATACTTAAAACTGAAATTCTATCTTCTTTTCTTACTTTACTTCGTCAATATTCAAATTACTTATTACTTCTCAAACCATAATACTTAAAACTGAAATTCTATCTTCTTTTCTTACTTTACTTCTTCACTTCTCAAATTATTTATTACTTCTCAAACCCCAATACTTAAAACTGAAATTCTATCTTCTTTTCTTACTTTACTTCTTCAATTTTTAATTATTTATTACTTCTCAAACCATAATACTTAAAACTGAAATTCTATCTTCTTTTCTTACCTAACTTCTTCACTTCTCAAATGACTTTTTACTTCTAAAACGATAATACTTAAAACTGAAATTCTATCTTCTTTTCTTACTTTACTTATTCACTTTTCAAAATACTATAACTTCTAAAACGATAATACTTATAACTGAACTTCTATCTTCTTTTCTTACTTTACTTCTTCAATTTTTAATTACTTATTACTTCTCAAACCATAATACTTAAAACTGAAAGTCTATCTTCTTTTCTTACTTTACTTCTTCACTTCTCAAATTATTTATTACTTCTCAAACCCCAATACTTAAAACTGAAATTCTATCTTTTTTTCTTACTTTACTTCTTCACTTTTTAATTATTTATTACTTCTCAAACCATAATACTTAAAACTGAAATTCTATCTTCTTTTCTTACCTAACTTCTTCACTTCTCAAATGACTTTTTACTTCTAAAACGATAATACTTAAAACTGAAATTCTATCTTCTTTTCTTACTTTACTTATTCACTTTTCAAAATACTATAACTTCTAAAACGATAATACTTATAACTGAAATTCTATCTTCTTTTCTTACTTTACTTCTTCACTTCTCAAATTATTTATTACTTCTCAAACCCCAATACTTAAAACTGAAATTCTATCTTCTTTTCTTACTTTACTTCTTCAATTTTTAATTATTTATTACTTCTCAAACCATAATACTTAAAACTGAAATTCTATCTTCTTTTCTTACTTTACTTCTTCACTTCTCAAATTATTTATTACTTCTCAAACCCCAATACTTAAAACTGAAATTCTATCTTCTTTTCTTACTTTACTTCTTCAATTTTTAATTATTTATTACTTCTCAAACCATAATACTTAAAACTGAAATTCTATCTTCTTTTCTTACTTTACTTCTTCACTTTTCTAATAACTAATTCCTCTCGAAGATACTCCTTAAAACTGAAATTCTATCTTTTCTTCTTACTTTACTTCTTCACTTTTTAATTACTTATTACTTCTCAAACCATAATACTTAAAACTGAAATTCTATCTTCTTTTCTTACTTTACTTCTTCACTTTTCTAATAACTAATTCCTCTCGAAGATACTCCTTAAAACTGAAATTCTATCTTCTTTTCTTACTTTACTTCTTCACATTTTAATTACTTATTACTTCTCAAACCATAATACTTAAAACTGAAATTCTATCTTCTTTTCTTACTTTACTTCTTCACTTTTCTAATAACTAATTCCTCTCGAAGATACTCCTTAAAACTGAAATTCTATCTTCTTTTCTTACTTTACTTCTTTACTTTTCAAAATACTATAACTTCTAAAACGATAATACTTATAACTGAAATTCTATCTTCTTTTCTAACTTTACTTATTCACTTTTCAAAATACTATAACTTCTAAAACGATAATACTTATAACTGAACTTCTATCTTCTTTTCTTACTTTACTTCTTCAATTTTTAATTATTTATTACTTCTCAAACCCCAATACTTAAAACTGAAATTCTATCTTCTTTTCTTACTTTACTTCTTCACTTTTCTAATAACTAATTCCTCTCGAAGATACTCCTTAAAACTGAAATTCTATCTTCTTTTCTTACTTTACTTCTTCACTTTTTAATTACTTATTACTTCTCAAACCATAATACTTAAAACTGAAATTCTATCTTCTTTTCTTACTTTAATTCTTCACTTTTCTAATAACTAATTCCTCTCGAAGATACTCCTTAAAACTGAAATTCTATCTTTTCTTCTTACTTTACTTCTTCACTTTTTAAATACTTATTACTTCTCAAACCATAATACTTAAAACTGAAATTCTATCTTCTTTTCTTACTTTACTTCTTCACTTTTCTAATAACTAATTCCTCTCGAAGATACTCCTTAAAACTGAAATTCTATCTTCTTTTCTTACTTTACTTTTTCACTTTTTAATTACTTATTACTTCTCAAACCATAATACTTAAAACTGAAATTCTATCTTCTTTTCTTACTTTACTTCGTCAATATTCAAATTACTTATTACTTCTCAAACCATAATACTTAAAACTGAAATTCTATCTTCTTTTCTTACTTTACTTCTTCACTTCTCAAATTATTTATTACTTCTCAAACCCCAATACTTAAAACTGAAATTCTATCTTCTTTTCTTACTTTACTTCTTCACTTTTTAATTATTTATTACTTCTCAAACCATAATACTTAAAACTGAAATTCTATCTTCTTTTCTTACCTAACTTCTTCACTTCTCAAATGACTTTTTACTTCTAAAACGATAATACTTAAAACTGAAATTCTATCTTCTTTTCTTACTTTACTTATTCACTTTTCAAAATACTATAACTTCTAAAACGATAATACTTATAACTGAACTTCTATCTTCTTTTCTTACTTTACTTCTTCAATTTTTAATTACTTATTACTTCTCAAACCATAATACTTAAAACTGAAAGTCTATCTTCTTTTCTTACTTTACTTCTTCACTTCTCAAATTATTTATTACTTCTCAAACCCCAATACTTAAAACTGAAATTCTATCTTTTTTTCTTACTTTACTTCTTCACTTTTTAATTATTTATTACTTCTCAAACCATAATACTTAAAACTGAAATTCTATCTTCTTTTCTTACCTAACTTCTTCACTTCTCAAATGACTTTTTACTTCTAAAACGATAATACTTAAAACTGAAATTCTATCTTCTTTTCTTACTTTACTTATTCACTTTTCAAAATACTATAACTTCTAAAACGATAATACTTATAACTGAACTTCTATCTTCTTTTCTTACTTTACTTCTTCAATTTTTAATTATTTATTACTTCTCAAACCCCAATACTTAAAACTGAAATTCTATCTTCTTTTCTTACTTTACTTCTTCAATTTTTAATTATTTATTACTTCTCAAACCATAATACTTAAAACTGAAATTCTATCTTCTTTTCTTACTTTACTTCTTTACTTTTCAAAATACTATAACTTCTCAAACCATAATACTTAAAACTGAAATTCTATCTTCTTTTCTTAATTTACTTCTTCACTTTTCTAATAACTAATTCCTCTCGAAGATACTCCTTAAAACTGAAATTCTATCTTTTTTTCTTACTTTACTTCTTCACTTTTTAATTACTTATTACTTCTCAAACCATAATACTTAAAACTGAAAGTCTATCTTCTTTTCTTACTTTACTTCTTCACTTTTCTAATAACTAATTCCTCTTGAAGATACTCCTTAAAACTGAAATTCTATCTTTTTTTCTTACTTTACTTCTTCACTTTTTAATTACTTATTACTTCTCAAACCATAATACTTAAAACTGAAAGTCTATCTTCTTTTCTTACTTTACTTCTTCACTTTTCTAATAACTAATTCCTCTCGAAGATACTCCTTATAACTGAACTTCTATCTTCTTTTCTTACTTTACTTCTTCAATTTTTAATTACTTATTACTTCTCAAACCATAATACTTAAAACTGAAAGTCTATCTTCTTTTCTTACTTTACTTCTTCACTTTTCTAATAACTAATTCCTCTCGAAGATACTCCTTAAAACTGAAATTCTATCTTCTTTTCTTACTTTACTTCGTCAATATTCAAATTACTTATTACTTCTCAAACCATAATACTTAAAACTGAAATTCTATCTTCTTTTCTATCTTTACTTCTTCACTTCTCAAATTATTTATTACTTCTCAAACCCCAATACTTAAAACTGAAATTCTATCTTCTTTTCTTACTTTACTTCTTCAATTTATAATTATTTATTACTTCTCAAACCATAATACTTAAAACTGAAATTCTATCTTCTTTTCTTACTTTACTTCTTCAATTTTTAATTATTTATTACTTCTCAAACCATAATACTTAAAACTGAAATTCTATCTTCTTTTCTTACCTAACTTCTTCACTTCTCAAATTATTTATTACTTCTCAAACCCCAATACTTAAAACTGAAATTCTATCTTCTTTTCTTACTTTACTTCTTCAATTTTTAATTACTTATTACTTCTCAAACATTATACTTAAAACTGAAATTCTATCTTCTTTTCTTACCTAACTTCTTCACTTCTCAAATGACTTTTTACTTCTAAAACCCCAATACTTAAAACTGAAATTCTATCTTCTTTTCTTACTTTACTTCTTCACTTTTTAATTATTTATTACTTCTCAAACCATAATATTTAAAACTGAAATTCTATCTTCTTTTCTTACTTTACTTCTTCACTTCTCAAATTATTTATTACTTCTCAAACCCCAATACTTAAAACTGAAATTCTATCTTCTTTTCTTACTTTACTTCTTCACTATTCAAAATACTATAACTTCTCAAACCATAATACTTATAACTGAAATTCTATCTTCTTTTCTTACTTTACTTCTTCACTTTTCTAATAACTAATTCCTCTCGAAGATACTCCTTATAACTGAACTTCTATCTTCTTTTCTTACTTTACTTCTTCACTTTTCAAAATACTATAACTTTTTTAATCTCAAACCATAATACTTAAAACTGAAATTCTATCTTCTTTTCTTACTTTACTTCTTCACTTTTCAATTTTTTAATATACTTATAACTTTTTTAATCTCAAACCATAATACTAAAAACTGAAATTCTATCTTTTTTTCTTACTTTACTTCTTCACTATTCAAAATACTATAACTTCTAAAACTCTAATACTTATAACTGAAATTCTATCTTCTTTTCTTACTTTACTTCTTCACTTTTCTAATAACTAATTCCTCTCAAAGATACTCCTTAAAACTGAAATTCTATATTCTTTTCTTACTTTACTTCTTCACTTTCCAAAATACTATAACTTCTCAAACCATAATACTTAAAACTGAAATTCTATATTCTTTTCTTACTTTATTTCTTCACTTTTCAATTTTTTAATATACTTATAACTTTTTTAATCTCAAACCATAATACTTAAAACTGAAATTCTATCTTCTTTTCTTACTTTATTTCTTCACTTTTCAATTTTTTAATATACTTATAACTTTTTTAATCTCAAACCATAATACTTAAAACTGAAATTCTATCTTCTTTTCTTACCTAACTTCTTCACTTCTCAAATTATTTATTACTTCTCAAACCCCAATACTTAAAACTGAAATTCTATCTTCTTTTCTTACTTTACTTCTTCACTTTTTAATTATTTATTACTTCTCAAACCATAATACTTAAAACTGAAATTCTATCTTCTTTTCTTACCTAACTTCTTCACTTCTCAAATTATTTATTACTTCTCAAACCCCAATACTTAAAACTGAAATTCTATCTTCTTTTCTTACTTTACTTCTTCAATTTTTAATTACTTATTACTTCTCAAACATTATACTTAAAACTGAAATTCTATCTTCTTTTCTTACTTTACTTCTTCACTTCTCAAATTATTTATTACTTCTCAAACCCCAATACTTAAAACTGAAATTCTATCTTCTTTTCTTACTTTACTTCTTCACTATTCAAAATACTATAACTTCTCAAACCATAATACTTATAACTGAAATTCTATCTTCTTTTCTTACTTTACTTCTTCACTTTTCTAATAACTAATTCCTCTCGAAGATACTCCTTATAACTGAACTTCTATCTTCTTTTCTTACTTTACTTCTTCACTTTTCAAAATACTATAACTTTTTTAATCTCAAACCATAATACTTAAAACTGAAATTCTATCTTCTTTTCTTACTTTACTTCTTCACTTTTCAATTTTTTAATATACTTATAACTTTTTTAATCTCAAACCATAATACTAAAAACTGAAATTCTATCTTTTTTTCTTACTTTACTTCTTCACTATTCAAAATACTATAACTTCTAAAACTCTAATACTTATAACTGAAATTCTATCTTCTTTTCTTACTTTACTTCTTCACTTTTCTAATAACTAATTCCTCTCAAAGATACTCCTTAAAACTGAAATTCTATATTCTTTTCTTACTTTACTTCTTCACTTTCCAAAATACTATAACTTCTCAAACCATAATACTTAAAACTGAAATTCTATCTTCTTTTCTTACTTTATTTCTTCACTTTTCAATTTTTTAATATACTTATAACTTTTTTAATCTCAAACCATAATACTTAAAACTGAAATTCTATCTTCTTTTCTTACTTTATTTCTTCACTTTTCAATTTTTTAATATACTTATAACTTTTTTAATCTCAAACCATAATACTTAAAACTGAAATTCTATCTTCTTTTCTTACCTAACTTCTTCACTTCTCAAATTATTTATTACTTCTCAAACCCCAATACTTAAAACTGAAATTCTATCTTCTTTTCTTACTTTACTTCTTCACTTTTTAATTATTTATTACTTCTCAAACCATAATACTTAAAACTGAAATTCTATCTTCTTTTCTTACCTAACTTCTTCACTTCTCAAATGACTTTTTACTTCTAAAACCCCAATACTTAAAACTGAAATTCTATCTTCTTTTCTTACTTTACTTCTTCACTTTTTAATTATTTATTACTTCTCAAACCATAATACTTAAAACTGAAATTCTATCTTCTTTTCTTACTTTACTTCTTCACTATTCAAAATACTATAACTTCTCAAACCATAATACTTATAACTGAAATTCTATCTTCTTTTCTTACTTTACTTCTTCACTTTTCTAATAACTAATTCCTCTCGAAGATACTCCTTATAACTGAACTTCTATCTTCTTTTCTTACTTTACTTCTTCACTTTTCAAAATACTATAACTTTTTTAATCTCAAACCATAATACTTAAAACTGAAATTCTATCTTCTTTTCTTACTTTACTTCTTCACTTTTCAATTTTTTAATATACTTATAACTTTTTTAATCTCAAACCATAATACTAAAAACTGAAATTCTATCTTTTTTTCTTACTTTACTTCTTCACTATTCAAAATACTATAACTTCTAAAACTCTAATACTTATAACTGAAATTCTATCTTCTTTTCTTACTTTACTTCTTCACTTTTCTAATAACTAATTCCTCTCAAAGATACTCCTTAAAACTGAAATTCTATATTCTTTTCTTACTTTATTTCTTCACTTTTCAATTTTTTAATATACTTATAACTTTTTTAATCTCAAACCATAATACTTAAAACTGAAATTCTATCTTCTTTTCTTACTTTACTTCTTCACTTTTCTAATAACTTATTACTTCTCAAATATAATACTCAAAACTGAAATTCTATCTTCTTTTCTTACTTTACTTCTTCACTTTTCAAAATACTATAACTTTTTTAATCTCAAACCATAATACTTAAAACTGAAATTCTATCTTTTTTTCTTACTTTACTTCTTCACTTTCCAAAATACTATAACTTCTCAAACCATAATACTTAAAACTGAAATTCTATCTTCTTTTCTTACTTTATTTCTTCACTTTTCAATTTTTTAATATACTTATAACTTTTTTAATCTCAAACCATAATACTTAAAACTGAAATTCTATCTTCTTTTCTTACTTTATTTCTTCACTTTTCAATTTTTTAATATACTTATAACTTTTTTAATCTCAAACCATAATACTTAAAACTGAAATTCTATCTTCTTTTCTTACTTTACTTCTTCACTTTTCTAATAACTTATTACTTCTCAAATATAATACTCAAAACTGAAATTCTATCTTCTTTTCTTACTTTACTTCTTCACTTTTCAAAATACTATAACTTTTTTAATCTCAAACCATAATACTTAAAACTGAAATTCTATCTTCTTTTCTTACTTTACTTCTTCACTTTTCTAATAACTTATTACTTCTCAAACCATAATACTTATAACTGAAATTCTATATTCTTTTCTTACTTTATTTCTTCACTTTTCAAAATACTATAACTTTTTTAATCTCAAACCATAATACTTAAAACTGAAATTCTATCTTTTTTTCTTACTTTACTTCTTCACTTTTCAAAATACTATAACTTCTAAAACTATAATACTTATAACTGAAATTCTATCTTCTTTTCTTACTTTACTTCTTCACTTTTCAATTTTTTAATATACTTATAACTTTTTTAATCTCAAACCATAATACTAAAAACTGAAATTCTATCTTTTTTTCTTACTTTACTTCTTCACTATTCAAAATACTATAACTTCTAAAACTCTAATACTTATAACTGAAATTCTATCTTCTTTTCTTACTTTACTTCTTCACTTTTCTAATAACTAATTCCTCTCAAAGATACTCCTTAAAACTGAAATTCTATATTCTTTTCTTACTTTACTTCTTCACTTTCCAAAATACTATAACTTCTCAAACCATAATACTTAAAACTGAAATTCTATATTCTTTTCTTACTTTATTTCTTCACTTTTCAATTTTTTAATATACTTATAACTTTTTTAATCTCAAACCATAATACTTAAAACTGAAATTCTATATTCTTTTCTTACTTTATTTCTTCACTTTTCAATTTTTTAATATACTTATAACTTTTTTAATCTCAAACCATAATACTTAAAACTGAAATTCTATCTTTTTTTCTTACTTTACTTCTTCACTTTTCTAATAACTAATTCCTCTCGAAGATACTCCTTAAAACTGAAATTCTATCTTTTTTTCTTACTTTACTTCTTCAATTTTTAATTATTTATTACTTCTCAAACCATAATACTTAAAACTGAAATTCTATCTTTTTTTCTTACTTTACTTCTTCACTTTCCAAAATACTATAACTTCTCAAACCATAATACTTAAAACTGAAATTCTATATTCTTTTCTTACTTTATTTCTTCACTTTTCAATTTTTTAATATACTTATAACTTTTTTAATCTCAAACCATAATACTAAAAACTGAAATTCTATCTTTTTTTTTTACTTTACTTCTTCACTATTCAAAATACTATAACTTCTAAAACTATAATACTTATAACTGAAATTCTATCTTCTTTTCTTACTTTACTTCTTCACTTTTCTAATAACTAATTCCTCTCAAAGATACTCCTTAAAACTGAAATTCTATCTTTTTTTCTTACTTTATTTCTTCACTTTTCAAAATACTATAACTTTTTTAATCTCAAACCATAATACTTAAAACTGAAATTCTATCTTCTTTTCTTACTTTACTTCTTCACTTTTCTAATAACTTATTACTTCTCAAACCATAATACTTAAAACTGAAATTCTATATTCTTTTCTTACTTTATTTCTTCACTTTTCAATTTTTTAATATACTTATAACTTTTTTAATCTCAAACCATAATACTTAAAACTGAAATTCTATCTTCTTTTCTTACTTTATTTCTTCACTTTTCAATTTTTTAATATACTTATAACTTTTTTAATCTCAAACCATAATACTTAAAACTGAAATTCTATCTTCTTTTCTTACTTTACTTCTTCACTTTTCTAATAACTTATTACTTCTCAAATATAATACTCAAAACTGAAATTCTATCTTCTTTTCTTACTTTATTTCTTCACTTTTCAAAATACTATAACTTTTTTAATCTCAAACCATAATACTTAAAACTGAAATTCTATCTTCTTTTCTTACTTTACTTCTTTGATTTTCTAATAACTTATATCTTCTTTTATTTCACAGCATTTTCCTTAAAACTGAAATTCTATCTTCTTTTCTTACTTTACTTCTTCACTTTTCAAAATACTATAACTTTTTTAATCTCAAAGATACTCTTTAAAACTGAAATTCTATATTCTTTTCTTACTTTACTTCTTACTTTTGTAATATCTCTGATCATCCTTTTTTTGCAACACTTCATTATTTTTTCTTTATTTTTTTTTTTTCTCTAGGAATTCAATCTAATTTTTTATACTTGTTTTTTTTAATAACTTTAATATTTTTAATAAAAACGTTTCTTTTATTTCTTGTGTTACTTTTCTTCATTTTGCAAAAAATTATATTTTTTACTTTTCTTATAATCTTTTTTTAAGCTCAATGAATTTCGAAATTCAACTTCTTGCAGTTTAAGATCCCAACACTGCCTTCATTGGATATCGTGGATATCCTGTCGCATTCGAAAAGTAGCTTCCAGGGAGTTCCATCGCTAGGGACAGCCAGTTTTCAAGCCCCTACCAGGAGTGGATAATCGAGATGAAGGCGTTGACTTGCAAACGTTGACTTTGACTAGGGACTTTCTCACTTCATGAAAGGAACTTGTGCCTAGCCATAAAACCAGAAATTATGATTCAAAAGTTCATAACTGCTCCCACCATCTTTTTAATTATCATTTCTTACTTTTCTTAGCATATTTTTATTTTATTTATTTTATCATTATTTTTGAAATATTTCTTCTTAGTAGATTATTTTTTGCTTTTTTTGTATTTCAAGATCTTTTTTCTTCTTTTATTAACTCTAAAAATCAAAATATTTCATTACCCATAAATAAAAAAATTATCACAACCCAAATAAAAAAAAAATTAGCACAACCCAGAATCAAAACATTTAGAAACCAAAATCAAAAATTATATCCTTCATCTTTTTTAATCCCATTTTTTCTCAAAACCCTTTTATATTTTGAAATTTTTTTTTGAAAGATTGTTCCTTTCTGACCTTTATCTATCCCGATTACCCGCAGTTTGTTCCGTCCGAAAAAAGTCTTGCAGTGTAAAAAGCTGAGCAAAAAAACAAAATTAAATTTTTCACGATTTAATGCTTTAAATACTCTTATTCGCCTTTCATTTAGCTCTAAAAATCAAAAAAAAAACAAAATCCAATTCTTAAAATTTTTATCATTCACCAAAATCGAAAATTTTTAAAACCAAACTCAAAATTTTATAAAACCAAACTCAAAATTTTCAAAACCAAACTCAAAATTTTCAAAACCAAACTCAAAATTTTATAAAACCAAACTCAAAATTTTCAAAACCAAACTCAAAATTTTCAAAACCAAACTCAAAATTTTATAAAGCCAAACTCAAAATTTTATAAAGCCAAACTCAAAATTTTATAAAGCCAAACTCAAAATTTTCAAAACCAAACTCAAAATTTTCAAAACCAAACTCAAAATTTTATAAAGCCAAACTCAAAATTTTATAAAGCCAAACTCAAAATTTTATAAAGCCAAACTCAAAATTTTCAAAACCAAACTCAAAATTTTCAAAACCAAACTCAAAATTTTCAAAACCAAACTCAAAATTTTATAAAACCAAACTCAAAATTTTATAAAGCCAAACTCAAAATTTTCAAAACCAAACTCAAAATTTTCAAAACCAAACTCAAAATTTTCAAAACCAAACTCAAAATTTTCAAAGCCAATATCAAAAAAAATAAAACCATAATCAAAAAAAATAGACACTATTTTTTTTATTCACTTTTTTTTCAAAATCCTTTTATACTTTAAAATTTTTTCTAAAAAATTTTATTCCTTTCTGACCCTCTACTTATCCCGAAATCCCCCAACTTGTTCCGTCCCAACTCAGCCCTATAGTGTAAAACGCTGAGCAAAAAAAGGCTTTGACGTTTTTCGCCATTTTCAGGCTTCTATCTAATGAAAATTTAATGTGCTGCACATTCAAATGCAGTATTCTACACTTTTCCTATCGGAAAATTACTTTGTGCAACTTACAAATTATAACAAACGTTATTAAATTTTATAACAAATTAAAAAAAACTTTGCGCTGGCACGTAACTCAAAAAAATTCTAGCACTATAATATATAATTAAAAAATTTTTAGCTCTAGTACATAACTCAAAAATTTTCCTAACACTGGAAAATTAAAAAAAATAACTCTAGTACATACTTCGAAAAATTTTTACAACGCTTAAAAATTTAAAAATTTTTAACTCTAGTTCATACTTCAAAAAATTTTCGACCACTGGAAAAATTAAAATTTTTTTACTTAAATATTTACTTCATTTTTTTCTTAAATACTTACTTCAAAAATTTTTCTAACACTAAAAACTTTTTTTACAAATTTAAACTTTTGTTTAAAAAATACTAAGTTCAAAAAAGACTTAGAAAAAACATAAACGTAGAAAAATTTTTTCTTTGAATTTTAAAACAAAAAGAAATACTTCTTTAGAATTAAAAACTTAAAAATTTTAAATTCTTAAATGTAAAAAATTAAATTGTTTAACTCAGAAAATCACACAGCCAGATGTAACATATCTTTTCTTATCCTCTTCATTTATGATGGTGCTGTTCATAATACATTTCTAAAACTTTAATCCATAGTCAGCATATACTTTGCTCCAGTCAATCTACTAAATGTTGGTAAATTTAAACTTACCTGTTGTTAGTTAGTTGTTTCTACTCCATTCAATATTCTTCCTAAGTTCCATCTTCTAATGTTGAAGTCTTTTGATTAGTTATTTCATGCTTGTCCATTACTTGATACCAACCATTAGTTGTCCCTTGATAATGATAAACTACCCACAGTATCAGTATGACCCTATAGTACACATTCACACTATCCATTATTGATATTTCATATTCTTATTGACTTGTCATAAGATCCAGATAAGATATACTTGTTGCTACTCGAGAATATTACCGAATAGATGCCAGAGGTGTGTCCCGATAAGACCATTGTACAAGACAGAGTTCGAGAGTTCCATAAACGAATAGTTTAGTCATACGATCCAGATATGATTAAAGTGGAATCACTTGATATAGCCACAGATCATACATGCCAAGTGTGACCACTCATGGTCTTACAGGTACCTGTCTTGACGTCCCATAGTCTCACCGTCTTATCATCACTTCCCGATACGATGAACTCTGAATCACTGGATATAGCCACAGCATATACAATATTAGTGTGACCACTCATGGTCTTACAGGTACCTGTCTTGACGTCCCATAGTCTCACCGTCTTATCATCACTTCCCGATACGATGAACTCTGAATCACTGGATATAGCCACAGCATATACATAACTAGTGTGACCACTCATGGTCTTACAGGTACCTGTCTTGACGTCCCATAATCTCACCGTCTTATCTCCACTTCCCGATACGATGAACTCTGAATTACTGGATATAGACACAGATCTTACATAATCTGTGTGACCACTCATGGTCTTACAGGTACCTGTAGCTATGTTGTAGAGTCTTAGAGTTTTGTCAAATGATCCAGAAACTATTAAGTTAGCATCTGAAGAGATGGCAACCGAAGTGACTGAGCTGGAGTGTCCAGTAAATATGTGAGGAAATTCAGTGATGATAGATGAGAGGTTAGCGTTGGAGAGGTCACAGTTGATGAATTTAGTGTTTCTGAGGTTGGCTGAAGTTAGGTTTGAATTGGAGAAGTTGCATGACGTGAATGTGGTGTCCGATAAATCTTTGTTATTTAAGTCAAGGTTTGAGAAGCTTTAATTGGCGTACTATAGTTAGTTATTAAGTAATAGATTAGAGGGGTTTGGAATTATAGGCATGATTAAGTTTGATTATTATTGACAAATTTAAATTACTCGGTTATCGAAATTGAAGCTATTTTAAAGATTTTTTAGCTTTTATTCCATTGCTGATACTAAAGATCTGGCATCGATAATTTATCTTTACTTCTGCTCTATATCTAACTTGATTGCATATTCTTTAGCTTTCACGATATCTTGTCTTTATTTTTACGTAATTATTTGATCTTATTATTCTTAACAGATATTTTGAATTTCTTTTTTTATTTAGAGATCTTTATTTTAGGCTGTTAATTATGTTTGTTATTGCATATTAGGTTTTTATTGTACGTTAGATTTTTATTGTTAAATATGTCCTCTTACAAACTTAAATTGCTTGAAGAAATTTTATACAAGCTATTCTGCCTAACTTAATGTTAATTATTAATCATTGGCATTCTCTCGTAAATAGCTGAAAATATTGAATATGCATGCCAAGATATTGTTTCTTAAGTTTTACATATCTATTTGCTAGTTCTACTCTCTCTTTAACTCATCTATCTCTCTCAAGATTTACTAAAACTATTCTTAGGCTTGACCATTTTACTGTTAACGTTATTACTACTAACTCATTCTTTAGGCTTATTCTTATTGCAGTTGATTTACTGCTTGAAGCTCAGTTAAACGATTCAATAAATTTTAAACTTTACTGCTACTACTAGTAAACTGATCTAATATAATCTTTAATATCTAATGAAAAGAGAGAGCCTAGATATTATGCAAAAATTAAGCAACATTCTAAATAACTTCCTTTATCTTATTATATTCTTTCTAATTCTTGCCTTGATAGTCTTTTATCCACTTACACAACTCATTGATTTACATTTGATCAAATATTGTTTCTTATTGCTGCGGTACTTCTTACTGAAATTGTAGTTAAACTTGATATCCTTGCAATGCTTCAGGATTTATGTTAAAAACTTAGTCGTGTTTTATACATAAAATTTTTTACTAAAACTAATATATTGTTTTAAGACAAGTTAAACATGAAATACAACCACAAGGTAATTGCTTAGATACTCGCTTGTCTTAATCAAATTACTCTTCACAGTTTGGACATTGATTGCTATCCATTTATAAAGATCAAAAAAAATGTAGTATATAGAAACTAATTATATTGAAATAAAAATTGATAAAATATTTTTATTATTTAAAAAAAAGATTTAACATAAAAAAAATTTAAAATTTAAATTTTAAAAAATTTTAAGTTAGAATTTACACATTTAAATGTTATTATAAATATTTTAGTACTATGAATTAAAAAAATTAAAAATAATTATATGAATATAAAAAATCTTTTAATATAAACAATTAAAGATATCATTTTAGAAATAAAATAAAAATCTCTAAAAATATTATATTTAAAAAAATATATATGATATCATAAAACAACTTAAAATTGCAAAACTTAATTAGAATAAAATAATAAATTAAATACAAAGAGATTAAAAAAAGAAAAAATAAATAAAAATTATTAGCACTTCTTTTAAGCGCAGCACTTTTATAATTAATATTTCATATTAAGAATAATGTTTACTTGCTTCTTGTTATAATTTTATTATCATAATAAGTACGTCGCCTTCAATAAACGGGAAATCTTCTTATTAAATATGAATCTCAACTCTTAAATTAAAAGCACTTGTCTTCTTAGAAAAGGTCCAAAAAAGCATAATTATTAAGTCATCAGTAGGCCCTTCATGTAAATGTTAATACTGCTAACGAGAATTCTTAAGAAAGTTAGTAATATCTCTTCTTAACTTGTCCACTCTTTTTGGTATGTCATTTATTGTAAGAGATTACTTGCTATGCAGTATACACTTTACAAAATGTTCAATGGTTCTCCTGACAATTGCCAACATTCACTTTTTTTAAAAAAACGATTATTATGAAAATTAAAAAAAATTATAACTATCAACAAAAACATATTATAAATCGATTAATCTATGAAAATAATATTTGAAATATTCGATGAGAAATGTTTAAAATAAATAATATAAATTAAACAAAAAATTTTGGCTAAAATCAAAAACATCTTTTATCAAACCCATATATTATAAGAATAAGTATGAAAATACTATACTTATAACCACGTTATCTTTTAAAAAAAATAATATTCTTATTAAACTTAACAATAACTTCCCAATGAACTAGAAAAAAACATGAAATGCTTCTTAAATATTCGAAACTTTAATATTATAGAATAAGCTTAAAATATAAAAAATAACCAAATGTAACGAGAAGTCGAAGAAATTACAACTGAAAAAAAAAATAAACAGATAGTTAAGGTAATGTTTAACTTACATTAAGAATTTATAAAGACTAATAACTTACTAAATTAAATAAAATCGAGATATTAACTATTAAAATTTAAATAGGGTGGAAAACCCTTTCCTTCGGATGTTGCTTGGAGGCCCAGCAAGGCAAATAAAAAATAAGCGCAGACGGAGGATAAATCGGAGAAAGAGAAATCAATGACAAGAGAAAGCCGATGTAATAAGCTGAAGAACTCTGAATACCAAGAGGAAACTTTCTTCATTATAGGTCGGGGAAATATACCCGTAATCGCATATTGCATGCTATGCTTTGGAAGGAAAAATTACAGGGACGTACTGCAGGAAGGGAAAACAGGGACAAAAAGACATAAAAAAATTTTTCGACATTAAATAAAATTAATTTAAAGAGCTGCACACCAACGAGAGTGCTACACGCTCTATATTGTTATTTATTTATTTAAATAAATAAATAAATAACAATAAAACTTTACTCCCATTAAAGAAAATTAAATGTTTTTTTGAAGCACTTCATAAGATCAAACCAACACTTAAAGCATGTAAACAAATCAGATAGAAATTAATATAAGACCACAAAAAAAATAGAAAATAAGCAAAAATTATAAGCTCAAATGGCTATAATAGAGAAAAAACAGAAAAAATGATGATTGAAAAAGGAAATTATAAGAAATCTTAAAAGAAAAAGAAATAAACAATAAAAAAATTAAATTTGTTTTAGATGATAAAAGGCATATAAATCGACAACATAAGAAAGTTATAAAAGAAAAAAAAATACTAGAAGTTTAAAAGTAATCTATAAAGAACAAAGTGTAGAAATGAACAACTGATTAAGATCTAAAAATCAAAAAAATCAAAAAAAAAACTATAAATGCTGAAGAAAGAGTTTATGAATGAATTAATTAACCAATCAATTAATTTACGTGGTTTCACCATTGATAGTTGAACCATAAATTAAGAGAAAATCAAAAGTAAGAGTATTCTTGGAAATTATCTTATCAAGCCAGAATCTTCTAAATTTTCTTCCATTTATTCTAATTTTTCTTTCAATATATTCATTATATCATAATCTGAATAATTAGAGTCAATCTCCATCATTAGGTCTTTTTAAAACAGTAAAATTCTATTTCTATTTTTTACTTTTCCAACTCTTTCATTGTCTTTAGATAGTTAAGCTATCTGTTAGTCTTTTCTGAGGGCATCGCAAGTTTCTTTCTACATTTTTTTAGAATTGCTATAAAGTTGCTAAATCATATTTTTATTTTTGTCCTCTTGATAACCGATTATAAATTCAAATATACTAGATGGATCCTGCTCTGTAGTTTTTACTCATTTTTTTTCTAATAAGGAAGAATTTTTTAAATAAAACCCGTTTTCTTTTCTCTTATATATCTTTCAGAAAATTTTTAATGTGACAATCTATTTCTTTTCTTTTGATTACTTGTAGAGTTCGTATCAGATTTTCGAATTTGTAATTTTCTCACTCTATTTCTTCAAGCCTGAGTTTAAGAAGGCTTATTTTTATTAGTTATTACTGATATTTATGTTCTCGATATTTTCTATTAACTATTCTCTTTCTTCTTTGTATTATCTGCAATCTTCTATTATATGGATCTCATCTTCCTTTCTATAATTGCAGAATTAGCATGCTTCACTCTCTATTAGATTTCTTTCTTTCATTGCTTATGCTGCTCCATTACATTTGGCCCGTAGCCTAAATAAGTATCATATTTCCTGCTTTCTGTGTTTGTTGAATCTTGGATAGTTTGGTATTCCTTGCATGAATTGTTCAATTAATTCACTCTAATTTTTTGCAGGTGATCATATTCTACATTCGTGTATGGAATTTACATCATTATGGAACTTTATCGCTTTTTATGATTAATTTTTCATCTATTCCTTTTCATTTTTCTTGTATTATTATTTCGTCATTGAGATGTTTCAAATATAGAGTTATTCCTCTTTGCTAATTGACATAATCATCCATCCAATGTTGATTCTTAGTTTAGGAGCAATTTTCTTCTGAACATTAACATACGTTATCACATATAGTATTGAAGTTTAAGGAAATGCAGTTCATTCTCCAGGATTTCGTTTTATGCGCAAAAAGGTCCATCTATTACAGCTCTTAATGATCTAAGATGCATAATTTCCAATTTATTAATTAATTAAAATATAATAGTTTCAATATTTAAGAATATTGAAACATAGTTGCAATAGATATCACTTAGACTATAAATATTGAAAGATAAAAGTTTGTAAATGTCAATCAAGCTTCTTCTTGCTCTTTCACTATCATATATTTTTATTTATTTTCTTGATTAAATTTTTCTTTTTTTTCTTCTAGACACTCTTCTAATAACTCATCTTGTAGTTTAAACATTTCAAGACGCTTTTTGAGTAATTTGAAATTATAACTTTTGATTAATTTGTCTATTTTAGGAATTTGATTTTTTGAAAGATGTTTGCTTATATAGTTTTAGTCATAAAGAATTGGTTTCTTTTTTTCTTTTTCTTTAAGAGCTTTATGAATTTCGAATTCCTCAATAATATCTGCATAATATTAGCATTCAAAAATATGATCAGTCTCATCAAAGTCTTAGCCACATAAGCAAATAATGCTATATCTAACGTTAATGTGGCGATTACTGAGTTTTTATTGAAAATTATAAGAAAAATTTCTTAGTTTATTGATGGAAATAGTCTCTCTAATATAATGTTTATTATATTTGGTGTAAGTAATTTCAGGAAATACACTTTAATTATTTTCTATTTAGTTTATAATTCTTTTTGCTGTTGGCATAAGTGTATTTCTAGAGAGACATTCCATTAAGAATTTATGTTTTATTTTTTATTCCTTGAGTTTATAAAAATCCATATTATTCGAAACATGTGACATGTCTCAAAATTATACAAATCGATACATTTTTTTATATGTTTCTAGTATAGTAAATTAAATTTAGTGTATTTTTCTAATAAAAAAGCAGTGTCTGAGTTAGGATTTTCTTTGCTGTATTATATCAATTTTTAATAAAAGTGCATTAACTTTTGAGATACCTTATGTGTAAAAGGAAGCCAGTTTAGATCAATAAAGCATGAATCATTGAATGTGAATTCTTAAGATCTAAACGCCTATCTTGAAATAAGCCTTTACGATTTTGCTATCTTGCTTTTTATTTCTTTAATTCCAGAAATAGTAGCTCACGGAGTAATATCACTTCCATATTAAACTTTAGGCAAAATAAAAGTTCAATAAAGAATTTTGAAGCTGAGAGGGGATACTAAAACATATTTAGAAAGTATTACAGTAGCTTTTTAAATAGCTACTCTGTGTTTGGTAGCTACTTCTGTACAATGTAATTTTTAATTTTATTTTATTCCTAACTAATATCTTAAATAGGTAACTTCATCTTTTTAAGCAATTGAAATTTCATTGAACTTTAGAGCAATAGAAAGTTAGCTTTCTTTTCATTTATTTTTTTCAAGAATTCTATTACTTCACATTTATCTACATTAATTGTAAGTTTTACTCAATCAAAACTGTAGATGTAGCTTGTAATACTTTTTAAGCATTTTTCTAGAAAGAGGATATTTGGATTAATTCGTCAGCAAAGGCTCGTACTACGAAAGTTTTAGATAATATTTGAAATCCTAATTTCTTCTGATTATCTTCTAAATATCTTATAACAATATCATAGAATAAAATTGCAAGTATAGGTGCATGACTACTTCCTTATAGTAATCCATTGTTATATTTAATTGTTCTTGTAAGATATCCATCAATTATAAACTTAGCATCAACATTATCATAAAAAGATTCTAGTGCCATATTAGGTCCAAAGATAACCTAAGTTTTCTAAGATGATCAAAAAGTAATTTCCTAGATATGCTATCAAACATTTTTTCTACATCTATTAAAGTAGCAATTAATTACTTTTTATGAGATGATCTACGATGCAAGTCTATAATTTACTAAATAGTTCAAATTTGCTAAATAATAGAGCGTTTACGAATAAATCCAAATTAGGCTGGATGTAAAATGTTTCGTTCATAAATATAATTATAAAGTCGTTTTGTTAGTGTTTTATCATAAATTTTAAGTAGACAGTTCAATAAAGCTATAGGTCGTCAATTACATAAATTACTTTTGCTTCCTTTTTTGAAAATCGGAAGAATGTTTATTTTTTTCATTGCATAAGGTATTTTAAATGTTCTAAGCATGTTATTAATGAAACTTGTAATAATTTAATGCAAATCTTAACCTTCATATTTGATAAGTTCAGCTTTTAGACCATCATTACCTGTAGCTTTATTATTTGCAAGCTAAGATATAATTTTTTTAATTTCAAATCACGTAAAAAAAGGCATATTTTATAAATGACTTAATTCCTAATTTAAGATAAAAGATTTATTTCTAAATATTCCATCTATTTTTTTTATTTGAGAAGTTAAAATCTATCTTACTTATTTTCGAATGTTTATCAAAAACGTTAGTTTTCAAATTTTCAATAAATTGCTGTTGTTAGTTAAAGTTAAAATTCATCTAATTACGAATTTTTTAGTTTATTAGATTCTTAGCTTGCTTAAACATTATTTAAGCAATTTTGTTAAGATTTTTATGTTTTTCCTTAACTTTTTATTCTTTTTATTCCAAAATTTGTGAAGATAATGCATATAAGATTAAATTTTAAGCTAGTAAAGTTTGGCAACTTCTTAAATATGATGTCCATACAAAACTAATGGGTTCTAATATGCAATATTATCCTTTTTTGCTTGAACAAATAACGTACCTAAGTAACTTGGTAATTGATAATAGTTTTTTCTTTGATTTTAAGATCCAAGCGCAATCTTCGCATTATAACAATAAGATCGCAGTTGAATTGATACTAATTTTCAACATCTTTTTAACCAAGTTACTAGAATTGATAAAATTATCCCAAAAATAGTTTAATAATAGAAAATCGTTATAAATAAAAAAATTATTGGTCTGATTTTAATACAGAGCGTTTGAATATGACTCATTTAGTACTGATGTCATTCTAAGAAGCGTTATAGAAACTTGAAATTTTATCTTAATTTTGAAAAAAATAAAGGTCAGGAAAAAATCAGAATCATGCTATAAGATTTAGAACTGGCAGTTTTCTGGAATATTAAAAAAAATGCAATAAGCACCTTGCCTCAATGATTAAATAATAAAGAAAGAAAATATTTAGAGAAAAAAGAGCTAATTAAGGAACAATGAAGTAAGTAAAATGAGAAACAAAGAAAGTAAGTGAAATATAACAAAAATCTCGAAAATTCTGCTTTTATTGTTAATATTCAGTTGCAAATTGCTTCTAAATAAAAAATCTATAGTAGAAGGATGATTGAGTTAAGTAGCAAAAAGAAATAACTATATATTTGAAATATACACAAAAAAAGTTATGGACTAAATATAACTAAATGAATGAATAATTATTTAAGATAAAGGAAAAGATAAAAAATTAAGACGATAATATAAGAAACTGAAAATTTAATAGCAATGCTTAAGTTATCTAAAAATACTTGTCAATATGCAGAAGTTAATTAATGGAATGATTTGTATAAATTTCCCCAAAAACTTAAAATACATAAAGAAACATAAAACAGTAAATATGTTATCTATTTTATTGTATCTATAAATATCATTCAATGAAGAAATCCTTCAAAAAGTTAAAATAGAAAAAAAACTAAATTGTTTATATTTTGACTATAAGAAAGATAGCAAATTAAAAACTTTTATTAGTTGATTATTAATCTTTGAATAATTCAAAGAATAAATCGCTTAAATACAAAATTTATAAGTTTATTAAAAAAAAATTATAAAGTGATACTCATACCTAATCTTATAAAGATTGATAACATACATAAATAAAATTTTTTAAGTAAATATTTTCTTATAGTCCATAAGGAATAGAATACTAACCAAAAAAATCTATTAAGATTAGACTCAATTTCATATCACTAATATTTATTTAAATTGTATAAATAATAGCACATTAATAATATATTAAGAAAATAAGTATTAGAAAAAGGTAAATAAAATTTTTAACCTATTTAAAATAAATTAGACAAATTCATAAAAAATCTAACCTTTATAAGTCAACTAGCAAAAGAAAAGTATCTATTTTAGAGGAAAACTAATTTTAATTTCTTATAGTAAAAATTAAATTTACCTTAAAAAATATGATATTAATAAATAAAAAATCTACATCACCAAGTTATTTCAAGAATAATTTTTTGTATTATATATACTAGAATATTTTAAAATTTAAACTTATAAGTAATAGTAGAAAATAATAATTTTAAATATTAATAATTAAACTTAAATGTCAAAAAATAGAAAAAACTATAAAATAATCCAAATTATTTCCCATCATTTTAAATTAGCATTAATTTGGGTAATTACTTGAAAATTCTACAACAGTTTCGACCATTTTTTCCTTGATTTCTAAATAATGAATGGTTTTTTAAGTTATAAACTGTTTCTTTAATAAATTAGTTTAACTACATTTTAATTATCTAACTCTATAAGTTTTGTCTATTTGATTGCTAAATTAAAATATAATTAAGTATATTACCTTTTAAAATTAATGTTTTTCTAATTATATTAATTATAATATATTTAAATATTCAATTTTTCTTCATCAATCATATCTCAATTCTTCTTTTCGTTTTAATATCCCTATAAATAATGATTAATTAATTAAAAAACTAGTTCATCAAATATAATAAAATCTTACTAATAGATTATTAAATCTTTGAATCATATCTTGTAGTGTCAAATAGGAAAAAATAACTCCTTGAAATGCATCAAAAATAGAAATTAAATTTTAGTTTTAAATTGTGTTTCGGTACTAAACTTAAATATTATTCAAAAGGGATTTAAATAAAAAGTAAGTTAAAAAAATAAGAGTAAGAAGCGCTTAAGTTGATTTAAGAAAATAATAATTTTATAAAAATTGTATAAAAAATTGTAATTCACATAAACAGTGTAAATGTCGATTAAATGGTATTTAATTTAAAAATATGTCATAAATTCAGATTTTAAGAAGATGTAAAGAAGTAAATTAAGATTAAAACTAAAAAAATACATCTAAAAAAGTTAAATAATCTTTTTAATTAGGAGAATATCTTATTCATTATTAAAACTGGGAACAATACTCAGAAGCGATTAATAATTTTAAAGAAGATTAAATAGATATTAAATTCAACCGATTATACCTAAAAATTATTTTTACTTCTGAGTCAAAAGAAAAAAGATGTGATAATTACATCTTTAATTACTAAATTGAGACCTAAAAAGGTAAATCTTTTTTAAATGAAATATAAGTATAATTGAATTTGTTATTTAAACTAAGTATCAAGATTGATTAACAATATATTACTTTTAAATAAATAAAATACTTAAAAAGTGTAAATTAACCAAAAGGTAAAAAAGAATTGAAATATTGATAAATTTATTTAATTTTCATGTAATTTGTCAAATATTATATGATAAAGAAAAAAATTATAAATTATATGATAAAATCTGAAAGAAGTATGAATTTAAAATTAAGAATAAGTTTATAAATAATGGATTATAAATTTATAAATTATTTTAAAAAAATGTTTAAAGCATTTAAGCAAAAATAAATATTCAGTTAATGCTTTTTTAAAAGAAATTAATCTAATTTTCTATTTCTAGTTTTTATTATCAAACTTTTACCAAATATTTTATATTAACGTTAGGAGTAAAAAGCACAATCTTTAATTTCTAATGGTTATAGAAGTAAATAATGACACAATAGTTTTTATATTATTTTTTTATTTAATAAGTCTGAATTTTTAAAAGTCTTTCTCATTGATTTAAAATATACTTTTTTAGTTAATTTTATATATCTTAAATTAATAGTTTTACTAAATTATTGATAAAAGTTTTAGAACTATTTTAGGATTAGAAGTAAATGCAATATTAAAATAGAGAAAATTTCTGATAAGTAATAATATTAATCTTTACATATACTTAAACAAATAAAATTTAAAATATGGCAAGCATGATAACTTAAATATAAAAACAATAAAATAGTATTATGTAATTTGAAATATGGAGGTTCCTGAGTTTTAGTTTGCTTTAGCGAGTGGAACTTCCATAGGAACTGAGGCCACGTATCAAAGGTTAAGAACAGGATAGCTTCATTAGAGGTTGGAAAAATTAAGTACCCATAATCGACTTTGTCTTCCTCTGCTTTTGCTGATTATTGTAACCTGAAACGGAATAATCTTCGATACTAACCGAAATTCGTCTTGAAATCTGACTTGGGGTGGCAAGTGAGAACTGGTTTTATGGTCCGAAGAGATGCAGGTGACCATGACTCCATTTTCAAGATGTATTTTATATAAAAGTATTGAGCAGTTAAAATTGTGAATAGCCTAATAATGGAAGAGCCACTTTTAAGAAATATTATAATAATTATTATAATTTCATATTTAAAATAAACTTTAATTCTCTATATTAAAGTAAAATAAATAAGAAAAAATGATTAAATAATATTTATACAGAAGAAATAAGAAAAATATTTATAGAAAGAATTAGATTTACAAAAATAAAAAATCATATAAAATAAAAAAATAAAGTTGAATCTTATAAGAAAAGTAGTATAAATATTTTATTTTAAATTAAAAAAATATATTATGATTATAATTTTAATAGTAATACTAAAATGCATCAATACTATATTTATCAATTGAATAAATAAATTGTAATACTTTTACTATTTTTAAGTAAAAAGAACTTTTAAAAATAAACAACATAAAAAGCATAATAAGTATAAATTAATTTATATAAACTTTAAGTAAGCTATCTATTAGTTTTTAATAATTCATAAATGTAAATATCAAATTTATTCTTCTTAAATTTTAATGTTTTATTAATTTTTAAATGTTTTTCATTTACTTGAAGTAAGCAAGTATAAGATTCATGAGAGCTTTACTTAAAATAATCTAAGTGATAATTTTAAAATAACTTAATATTTATTTATGTTTTAGAAGTATTTTTACAATTTTCTTCAAACATTTTAAAATTGATATATTTCAATTTAAAAATATTTTCGAAAATAAAAATCATTTATTTTTTATTATTTGAAGGGATTTTAGAGATTATAATAATGAAATAAATCATTTATAAAATAATTTTAATTGAAGTTGCTATCATAGTAAATGACATTGAATTTATCTATATTTATTTCATTCTAAATAGCATTTTAATATCATATAAAAGTCATTTATTATATACGTAATCCATTTTTAATAATTTATTATAATTCTACCATATCTATATTATAAGCTTCCTTTATAAATGATAATTCAGAATTTTTAAATCAAAATAAATAAAAATTGCAAGCTCAAGTTTTTTTTCATTTTAAAGCATGTTTTTTCTATTTTAAACAAATATAATATAGTTATTTTTTTATGAATGATAAAAGCTTATAAGATAAAAGGTATTTTACGTAGACTTTTTAATATGATTTTTAATTTGAGTTTTATATATTAGAAATAGCAATTTTTTCATTTAAGAAAAATTTAATACACTTATATTTATTAATTAATTTAATTATTTAGATCCTTATTTAATTAATTTTTTATTATTTAAGATTTATTCTAAAAATCAATAAAACAATAGCTTTAAATAAAAATATTTCTAAATGATACTCAAATTTAATATTTATAAGGGAAAAATGTGTAAATTTTTTTTAAAATTAATAGGATTTATTAGCTTATAAAATTAGGCATTTTTAAATAATTGCAAAGGATTAAATAATAAATAATAGAAAAATAAATAGAAAATGAAATTAATGAAATACTTAATATATAATGTAGATTATTGCTATTTTATTTCAATTTATTAATTATTAAAGATCCATATTTGTAAGTTTGTAAGATAAAATTTTGTAAGATATAGTTAATTGTCGCAATTTAATAAAATGCTTACTTTATTGTATAAATGATTTGAAGAATAATTATATTTAGAAATATTCAACTAAAATTAGATGTATAAATAATAATCAAAAATAATTATAATTTTAGAATAAGTACCACCTCGTTGGCTCAAAGCTATTTCAATATTAATATTTAATATGAAATATAATATTTCTCATACTTCTTGTTGTCATTTCAGCTAGCAATTAGTCATGTGAGCTTCTCCAAATGGGGAATATGTTTTCAAAAATTATTCTCTATTCTTGAATCAATGTTCTAGTCTTCTTAAATACGTTCTAAATATGAATTAGTTATTAAGTCATTAAAAGGCCGCATCGTATATAAGTATAATAACTGAATGTGGTATGAAATATTGCTTTTAATTATAATTTTTTTGTAAATATTGTTGCAAAGAATTTGTTTACTTTATTTTTTTAGATCATGATTATAGTTTTTAATTTTTTTCTAATATTAAAATCCATAAGTTATTTGGATTAATATTTTTTTATTTTTCTTTTAAATTTTTTACTCTTTCTATCTTTTATTAAATTATTTTTAGTATCGATATCTTTTTTTTTATTTTTTGGGTTTAATTTTATCAAAGTTTATTATTTTATTTTTTTGCGCAATAAAACGATTTTTTCTTTCAATTTTATTTTCTTCTCTGTTTTCTTATAATTCTGTAATAATTTTCTATAATTTTTATTTTAGATTTGAATTAACGAATCTCAACAAATTTTTTCTCAAAAAAAATTAGAAATGTAAAAATTTTGTAGTTTAAATTAAATGATGTCTAAATCTTTTATATAATAGTTTAATTTAGTTTTTAGTAATATTTTTTAGGCTAGCTAATGGTTTTTTCAAAGATTAATGAGTGCTTTAAGAATTCTCGTTATAGATTATTTGTTACTTCGTAGATTCAACTTAGGCTTTCAATCGCCTTTGTATTGGGCAGAGATTTTAAAACACATAAAGGATTTCTATGGAGTTTTTTAAGATTTAAAATTTGTTGATTTTTAAATAAGCAGATTTGAGATTATAATATTTTTTATCTGGATTGACTTTACTAGTTACTTTTGGACCGATACTAATATTAATAAGAAATAAGACTTTTATTTGATTTGTTTCTTTAGATTAATAACTTTTTACTGTAATTTTTCAAGATAACAAAGAAAATTAAAAAGATTTTTATGTAAGTTTTTTATTTCCATTAGTTAGTTACAATCAAATTTAGTTACAGATCGATTTTGTTTTTTTAATGTTTACTTCGATACCAAATATTTATTCCGAGATAGGGAACCTTATATTTTATCTCGTTCTACTTTGGAAAATTCGTACTATTTATTTAATTTATAAAAATCTTTAGATTTAATGTTACATGATATTTATTTTTAAAGAAAAATATATTTCTAATGTTTAAAAAAGTCAAAGAGGAGGTTCTCGTCCAAAAAAACATAATAAATTAAAAGGCTGTATTAAGAATACAGAAGTAAGCAACTAAAATAAAAAAACATTTTTAATTTTTCTTATGATGAAGCTATTTTAAACTAGCTTGATTCATCAAGCATTTAGTTGAATGAGAAGTTAGATGGAAGCAGTTTTTTGCTTATTTTTACTGAAAGAAAGTAAATTTATAAAAATTGGATGTAAAAAACAGAATAGTTTCTAACTTTTTCTGAAATTTAAAATATTTAAAGAGCAAAAAGTAAAAGAAAAAGTGGTGAATTTTATTAAAAAAAATTAAAAGATCGAAAGCTGTAAAATATAAAATTGTAAAAACATTTAAAGATCAAATTATTATTAAAAAAATGTAAAAAGAAAATTTTAATAGAAGTATTTTTATTAAAAAGAATGAGTTCTAATAGATTAAAAATTAAAAAAAAATATAAATTTGAAATCAAATTTAAGAAAGAATAGAAAGTTATTTTTAGAATAAAGAAAGTTAGACTTAAAGTATTAATTATTAAATATAATAACACTTATAATAAAATTAATAGCTCTAAAAGATAAAAATATAACTCAAGCAATCAAATAAAAATGAGTCAATAGTTATTGATTAGAAAAATATTTAAATAAATTAAAAATAAATAAATAATAATATTTTCAAGTTTTTCAGAATGAGAGTGATATCATAAAAATTATTTTATTAAGCTGAAAGGCGAATATTATTTAATTTAATTTAATATTTTCAAGTTTAGAACAAAAGTTTTTGAAGGCATTAATTTATATATGCTTCTGGTTTTGAATATTTTGCTAGTGCTTTAGAAAGATTTAATCTTTATAAATGTTTGGGTTGCGAAGAAACCCAAATAAAAGATTGAAACGTTGAAAATTAATTTTGCTAAAGATGTTAAAAAAAGTTTAAAAATAAAAATTGTAAATTATGTAAAGCAAAAATGATTTGAAATTATGATAAATAAATGAGATTATAGAGCACGTAGTACCTCAATGATGCGCAGCTCTCTAATAAAGATTTTTAAAGTAAAAAAAAATTATTGCTGAAGTCTTTCCACAGTGCTAGCATTTCCTTGTGAATAAGACTTCTATAGGGCCGCGATCGGAATGCTACCAAAGAGACCTTAATATCTGGCATCTTTCGTCAATAATGCTACTTGATGTCTCTTCGATCTTGTATTCTCTTTGCTGGTTCTTCACCTATGGTACTTCCTGGTACCAGAGTTTAAGTCAGTTTTTGTTGGAGGATTGCTCCTCCCTATTTATTTTAAAATAAATAAAAAAAGTGTTCTAATATAAACTGTGAATAAAATTTCTTTTTTAATTTTGGAAAGGAAAACAATATGATACTGAATGAAATTTTTTTAGTATTGGGTGATTTAAATGAAATTGAGTAATTATTAATTGCTAGAAGTGATGCGTAATTGCAAATAATTTTTTAAGATAATTTAAATTATTAAAATAATGGCAAATTTTAACAATTAATAAAAATTGTTTAATCTTATCAAAAAATTTGCCACGCAATTTAGAAGAAATAGAAATTTTATAGATTACTGTAGGAAAAGATTAATAAGCTTTAAAATTGATATCTGTTGATAAAAATTAGAATAATGAAGCTACTGATTAATAAACAATAATAAATCATTTTAAGATTGCATTTTTAAATAGAACTTTATAAACCTTTTAAAAATTAATAGTTAGTAAATTTTAGGTTAATGTATTTTTTTAAATGAATAATAAAATTGTGACAAAATTTAATAATTAATAAAATAATACTAAGATTTTTAATAGCAAAATAAGATATTAAAATTTCAAAAATTCAAAAAACTAAATAGATTTAGAATTTAATTTAAATTTTAAGGCTAAATATAGTTAATTGAAATAAAAAAAATAAGAGATAAAAGAAATGAATCAGCTTAAAATATTAACAAGAAAAAATAGAAAAAAAAATAACTAAAGCTCATAAAATATTATTTTAACAGAAACAAATAATCAAATTAATTAAAATTTAGTACATTCCATTCAAGAGAATAAAATAATCAACTCATAGAGAAAACGGTGTAAATTTTGATTAATTTGCAGTTAAAACAACATTTATTAATTAAGTTGGATTTAAAAATTTATAAAAGATCAAATAAAGTTTTTTATCTGAATAAGAACAATTAAATTTTTAAAATTCATAAGCAATTTTTTCAACATAAAATATAGCAACAATGTTATTTCCTTTTCGATTTCCATAAGGATTAGGAGACCCGATTAGTTAAAATAGATTAATAGAAGTTGATTATTGTGAGGCATTTAATCATTTAATTTGATTTAATTTTGAAATAAATAATAAAAATACATTTAGATTAAAAATTGCTTAAAATTATAGATTTTTGTAATTTTAAACATAACTCGAAAAACATTTGAGTTTATATGTGAAAACATAATAATTAAATTAAAATTTTACATTGGAATAACTTAAGTAATTATTAAAATAAGATTTTCAAAAATATTCGAATGAAATTTTAGTTATAAAAATATAATTTTAGGAAGTAAAAATTTTTGGAAAGCGAAAAATATCGAACTGATGTAATTGTAAAAAGTAAAAGGAACTGCAACTTTATTTATTACATATGCTGATTCATGATTTTTAATTTAAAAATATTTTTAGTTTAAATAAAATTTAATAAGAAATACTTACAATCAAATAAAGATTTTAATTAACTTCGCATTTAGTTAGTAGTTATTTTGATATTTTAGTATAATTAATTTTAAACACCTTATAATAATGGTTTGAAATAGATTAATTTGATTTAAATTTGAATAATAGAACGCCAGAAAATATCCATTTATTAATAAAATTGAAAAACTGCTTAGATTGTTTCGAATAGAATTAATATGCTATTTAAGGAAATGAAGCTAAAATTTGTTTAGAATAATTAAAAATAAATAATTAAATAAAAATATTTGAGTAAAGAAGACAACGAACATATTAATGATTAAAAGAATTAATAAAGAAAAAATAAATAACTAAATTAAAGCTAGAAAAATTATATTATTTGTTATTTGATACTGAAGTACCAATTAAAACAAAAAAAATCAGTAAAGTAGTAAAAATATAAATCCTTGTATAGATCAATTGTATAAATTTTAAGTTTAAAATAGAGATTAAGATTTATTTAATATTTTAAAATTTATGTAGAAACATAAATGCAATAATGAATTATAAAGAAGAAAAATAAAAATGTAAAAGAAAAGTTCCATTAAAAATAATAAAAAAACTTAATTAGTAATTGAAATCATTACAAACAAAATATTTAGTAGCAAATATAATATATATTTTTTAACAAAAAGTAATTAAAAAATATTAACTTTTTTAAGACCTTTACTGTAATTTTGAAGAGCTAATCGTAACGTTTAGTTAGTTTTATAAGAAAACTAAATAGAATAATATTTATTTAAGTTTAATAAAGAAATAACAGAAACACGACAATAGTTATTTACTAATATTTAGTTAAAAGAAAATTAACACTTTTAATTAATTTTTAAGTAAATTTTAATTAACTAGAGCGAGTAAATAGATTATAGATTCCAGAAAGAATGCAAAATTTAGATAAAAGAAAAAATTTTGGATGTTCTCACTAAATAATAAAATTAAATTGATAAAAAACAAAATAAATTAATTTAAAAAATGAAAAAAAATACATGAATTTTAACAATAATTAAACTGCAGATGACTATAATTAAAGTGATAATAATTCTTTGATTTTAAATAAAATAATTTTCGATTATTATGCTTAAAGAATGTAAACTTAACATACACCAACTTAATTTAAATATTCTTAAAAATTTACAAGTTTAGTACAAATGACATGTTACGAGTTTTGCATAAACTTTTAAATAAAAAAATAAAAATAGTATAAAGAAATAAAATAGTTGATAAAATAATAGTGCTACCTATGCCATATATTTAAGAAAATAATAATGATTGGCATACTAAAAATTAAATAGCTTAAAGAATTCTGTTATTATTTAAAGCTTGAAAACTACAAGATTGTTAAAATTTATATGAAAATAATAATTTAACTAAATAATAAAAATTTAATTATGAAGTTAATATAAAAAAAGTAAGTAGTTTTAAAAATTTAAGTCTAATTATCCATATCTATTTTAAACATAATATTAAAATTTTTATTTGAAACTATCAAAATAAGTAAATTAGTAAAAACATAATATGATTACGAAAAAATGCTTAAAAAATAAAATTTAATTTAAAAATAGAAAATAATTAATAAAAATTAACTTAATTTCAAGTAGAAGACATAATAACATTATCAGAAAGTTAATAACTCATAATATATTTAAAAATGCATATAAAATAAAATTTAATGCAGATTATTATTACTAGAATCTGCTGATACTTGAACATTTTTTCTAATTAAATAAATAGAATAAATTTTATTTAAAAATGAACTAATAAAATGTGCAACAACTGGTAAAGCTTCAAAAGTAATTTATGGAGTTACTGTATATTCTTTACTTAATCTGCCAATAACTTGTAAATTTAAAGATTTAACATAAAACTAATTAACGAAAAATAAAATTAATTAAAAAATATAAACTGAATAATAATAGATGAAATAAGCAAGCTCAGTAATAATGATTTTAAATTGAAAAAATACTATAATAAATAAATTAAAATGAAAAATATTATGGAAGCTTTAATATAACATTTGAAGGAGATTTTGCTCAGTTAACTTCAGCTAAAGGTAAGTAAATATTCTCAATAAAATAAAATTAAAAAAACAAGCAAAAAGATAAAAATGGATTAATTTATTTTAAAAAAATAAATGCTGTAGTATTTCTAGAATAATAACTGCGATAAAAGAATTAAATTTAAAAGGAATCTTAACAAGAAATGGTGAAGTTGATAAAGAATTATATAACTATTTATAAGAAAGATTTTAGCAAATACTTAATTAGAAGAAGTTTAAACTAAAACTTGTGTTTTTAGTATGAGAAAGGAAACATAATCTCATACTTTAAAATTTTATAAGTTTAAATAAACCTGTTTTTTGTATCGAATCTGAAGATAAAGGCAAAATTTAAATGAATTATTAAAATAATTTTAAGGACTTGAAAAATATTTATTTTTAAGTATTAATGCTTGAATTATGTTAACTTAAAATTTAAATACTAAATCTGGATTAATAAATGGAGCCACAGGCTTCATAAGAGATATTACTTGATAGGATAAAGACAAGTTTTAACATTAATTACCATTATGTCTATTAATATAATTTGAAATTATAAAGGCACATCGATAAATAAATTAACTAATTAAAAAATAAAATTTAATAATTTGTTAAAAATATTTTCTGTAAAATATAGCTTTACACTCGATGAAATTTAGGATCATAGAAAATAATTTCCTTTAATATTATGCTATGCACAAACTATTCAAATTTTAAGGAACTACCATAGAAAAAAATGTTTAATTTATATTGGAAATAAAGAGTTCAGTGCAGGCTAAAAGCTTTTACAATTAAAAGAATTTACGTTTAAAAGACTTTTAAACATAAAAAATAGGAAAAACTTTGATTAGAGAATTTAATTTGAAACTTAATTAAGAAATCAATATAAGAAATTAAAAAATAACTTAATAGAAATAATTAAATAATTAAAAATTTAAGAATATTAAAACTTTAAATAGCCATTTTTTCTATAATTATGGAATTATAAACAACATTACAATGATCATATAAATTAGTAAAAATAGGTAAGTTAATATGAAAAAACTACAATAACTTATAAAAATAAAGATTATTGCTTTTATAAAAGAGAGTTAAAAAAGGACTAATAAATTTAGAAGAATATTTAAATTATAAAAAGAAAAAGAAGATGATATAGACTTTTTAAAGACTTTAACTAAGCCAATAAAAGATAGAGTTTCTTAAAAAATAATGCTAAAATTTGAGTATAGAATCTGAAATCGTATAAGAATAATGTCTTTAAAAAAGCAAATATTTAAAAAGATAAAAATGTATATAAAAAAGAATGTCAAGATGTTAATAAAAATAATGAAAATTATTGAGAATAATATAATAAAGAAACAAATAAACTAACAATAATAATAGTAAATAGAAAGTAAAGAAAATTAATTTATAAGATTTTATAATCCAAATTCTTGATGCTGATTAAATTCGTTTATCGCAATTCTATACAAATTAGATAAATTTAAAGCTAGATTCTTATTAAAATATAAATTAGTGAGAAAATATGAATTTTAGAATGTTTTAAATTAGAAAATGTAAAGGAGTGATTCTTAAATAATGAATATGTGATAATTGCTAAGATTTTAAGAATAATAATAAGATTAATAAGAAGCTTTTATCTTAAGTTTGTCTTTTAGACGATAAACTTATTTTTAAAATATTAAAATATTTAATAAATGCTAGAAATAATAATTAATATAATTAAGATTGAGAAAATTATAAAAAAGAAATAAATAGTCCTATGATTCATTTTTTAAATACTACTTAATAATGTAACTAAAGCTAAAATATTATATATTCTTCTTATTTTTTACATTTACCAACAATAGAAAACAATATACATAACTTTAAAAAATTTAATCCATTTTTAATAATAAGCTTAGGATTTTAAGAGTGAGTAAAATTGAAAATGTGATAAAGCATAACTATTTAACTAATAAGGCCAAGCAACAAAATTATTATAAGTAGTATATATTATAATAGCTATTTATAGAACTAAGTAAATAGAGTCAAATTAATCAAAATTTAAAACCAAATTTAATATAATTAATTTCTTTATTTAACAAACTTAATATAACGAGATTAAACTTAAGCATCGATTTAACAAAATATATACAAATTAAAGCAACAGTTTATCATGAAGGCGAAACTTTAGAGCAGGACTATTCTTAACGGCTAAAATAATTTTTATTTTAAAATCAACGATCACCATAAAAAGGTAAGTTTCGAAGAAATGACAAAAGTAGTAGTATTAATTTAAGAAAAATCTCAATAAATTTTATAAAATTGCATAAAGTTTTAAAAAATTGTGTAAATAGTAAAATAATAACAAGAAATTCAAAAAGAAAATCATAGGAACCATCAACATAAACTCTAAAAAAAGCTAAAAGAGGTAAGTTTGTAATTATTCAGATTTGCTTTAGTAAACCAAAGATGAAAAAAATGTTTTGTAATTATTTAAAAAAATTAAATTTACATTTGAAAATAAAAAATAATAAATTTCTAATTTAAATATATTACAATTTTAATTTTCGAAAATAACTATTTTATCTTAAAATTAAACTTAAGTAGAAATTTATATATATAAATAAAATTTATTTTTACTAGCAAAAGCCTTTAAGCTTTTATTAAAAAACATTATTTGTCTCGGATGCTAAAAAATTTGTTTATATGAAAATAAACCTTAATAAAATAAAAAAATTAAATTCTTCTTTATAAACTTAAAATTAAAGGGTAGTAATCAATATATTTGATTTAATTTTAAAACCCTGATTTATTCAACAAGACAATTGTATATTATACCTGAAATGATAACTAAAGATATTGATAAATAAATTTTTTTATAGAAACAATTACTTAAATTAACATATAAAATTCAATTAAAACTTCATAATAATAGAATAAAATCCTTTTAAAGGGCTAATAAAAAGGATAAATAAATGATCAAAAGTAATTTTAAATTTTAATAATTATTTAGATTAAATTAAAATGAGAAAAAATAGTAAAATTTCTAGCAAAATAATTTTTAATATACATACTTTGAGAGTAAATATAAGATTGAGATGTAATTGCCTGATATATTATTAATATTTTAGCTAGAAAAAATGTAATTTTATAAATATATGCTAGAATTTAAGAATGATACTTCATGCAAACTTTTTTTATAATATAAAAAAGATAAAAAATTAGGAAATTGAATGCTATAAGTATAATATTAAAATAGAAAATTACAAATTATTATTTTTTAATTTATAAAAATAAATAAAACAATTCTAAAGACTTCAAAACTATTTTATTTCTTAATCACTATCAGATAAATCTTTAATGTTTACAATCTTTTATAATAGTAAGATTTTACTTTAATCATGTATAATATCATAATGTTAATAATTTTATGTCTTAAAACAGATTTTTATAATATAACGGGTAAATTTGATATCATTTAGAATTGCGAAGATAGGAAAATATGAAGGTTTCGAAAATAAATCTTATAAATTATATTTTGTTGTAAGCAAAATAATTAAAAAGATGGTGGGAGCTGAGATTGACCTTCTGAATCATACTTTCTGGTTTTATGGCTAGGAGCAAGTTCCTTTCCTGTCGCTGGGAAAGTTCCTGGTCAAAGTCAACCTTTGCAAGGGAACGCCTTCCTTTTGATTATCCACTCCTTGTAGGGGCTTGAAGCCTGGCTGTCCATAGCGATGGAGCTCCCTGGCAGCTGCTTTTCGAAAGCAACAGGATATCCCCGTTATCCCATGAAGGGAGTGTTGGGGTAGTTAAACTGCAAGATGTTGCAGTCCAAAACTCATTAAGTCTAAAATTAATTGCTGTAAGCAAAACTTTTAAAAATGCCCCATGAATAGTAAAAAATATTAAATATTGAGCGGAAATAAAAAAATAGAACTATACGAGTGAAAGACTCTTTATATAAAGTAATATTTTTAAAAAAGTAAATAATTAAAAAATTTAGAGTTAAATATCATACTATTAGAAGAAATAAAAAAGCTTTACATATTTTAAAGCTAATACTCACTATTTGGAAAGATAGAAACAATTTTAAAGCTTTTTAAACTAATTTCTGGATTTTAATAAAAAAATGTTATCAAAACTAGAAAGTGAAATGATTCATAAATGTTCCTTTAATAGAAAATGCTAATTTATAAAATAATTAACTTTAGATTTGTTGTTCATAAAATAATAAGGTTTATTACTATTCATATTAACTTTCATTTATTTGTTTAACTAATTTGACTAGATGAATAAATATAAAATTATTTTCTAAAATATTTATTAATTAAATACCTATATAAGCAATTGTATTTTCTATAAAAGTAAAATTTATATATTTTAAGCAAATTATATTAAGAAACAAAATAAAACTATAAATAGTTAAAATATAATGATATTATTAGTAAATCATGAAATAATTAAAGATAAATAAATAATAATTGCTAAATTATTCATTTAATGATTTAGTTAATCCTCATTTAATTTAAATTTACAGGTTATTTTAAATTAATGTTTATTGCTTATTTTTATTTAAGGCTTCATTTTCTATTTACAAAGGATCTGATTAATTCTGTTAACAACAAAATGGCGCTTCCTGAATTTATTATTTAAATTTAAGAAATTCTTTTTTCTGATATTTTTCTATTTCTTATGTTGATTTTATTGTTTCTCAAGCAAAAAAATTACTAATTTTTCTATTTCCTCAAAAAAATAACTGCTTTCTAACATAAAATCTTTTAGAGAGTTTCTTAAAAATTCTTTTAAGTTTGTGTTCAGAGTTTTTTAATTCTGGATTTCCAAGTGGTTATGCTCGTCTATGAATCTTGTGGCTTACTTTGATCCATTGTATAGTATTAATCTTAAAATATATATTAGTATTTTAGAATTTTTGATTACTAAAATATCAATCTTCTTTTACGTACTAAGTATGTACGTTAAAAATAATATAAATAATTAAGTTAATTTATATTTAATTTAATATATAATAGTTTATTTAAATATTTAAAATAATTATTTACTATGTTTATATTTTGTACCATAAGTAGCAAACTATTACATTCTTTCATTCTAATTATTTTCATACTTTTATCTAGCCTTTAAATTTTTTTATTTTTAAATTTATATTTTTATTTGCTATTTTAGCAAATAAAAATTAATAATCAATTGATAAATTTATTAATTAAGAAATGTTTATCTTACTAATAGGTATTTATTCTAATCAATTTCATTCCCAAGATATTATCTTTTAATAACTAGTAGCCTAACTTGATAAATTGATATTATCAGTATAGTAAAAAGCATTTTCAGTGTCAATAGATAAAAAAGTAAGTTTATCTAGTATCTTAGGTTTCTTTATAGAAATAAAGAGGATTACTAAAGTTAAAATAAAAAAATTAAATTAAAAGATAATTCTTTAAATATAAGTTTTTAATTTAATTTTAGAAATTAAAGAAACTACTATAAAAATAACTTCTATTTTTACTATAAAGCTTCTTTCACTAAATTAGATAGTAGACGTAATCTCCTCTATAAAACAAACTTTAGAAATAACTATTCAAAAAATTAACTTTCGTTACTTTACCACATTTGAAAGAATCAAGATTTTGTAATTTGTGGATTGTTCAATAAGAGAGTGTTGAAAATTTTAATCAACCAATCATAAAACTAGATCCTAAACAAAAAAATATGATTTCTTTTATTCTGAAATTAAGGCTTTGCTGATTTACAGAAGTTAAGAGTGATCTTAAGCAAAGATTTATAGAAAGAAATAATTAATTAAATTTGTTTCGGCAGTAAAGTTTTATAAGATTATAAATATACTATTGTAACTAATCTTTTAATTAATTAAAATTATTTAATTTTAAAATATAAAAAAGCATCATTAATTCAATTGATATACCTTATTTCAATTAAAATTTAATTTTTATAATTCTAATTTACAATAAAAAGTAACTAACTTAATTTTTTAATTCCCACAATAATAAATGCTTAAATATGGATTTTATTTATTATAATATGATAAAATTAATTCACCTTTATTTGTTTTGTCACATATTAATAAATACTCATGATTATGGAAATCAAAAAGCAGCTTAAGAAGGTTACTAACTTATAAATAAGGAAAATTAATATCAATATTTAATTAAAATTAGTTAAAAGAAATCTATGATTGAAAAGGATAATAATCGAGTCTAATTAATCAATTTCTACTTTTATTTTAGTTTTACTCCTAATATATTTAAACAACCATATAAATAAGAGTATTGCTATTAGATTCTTATCAGAAAAGTAGTATTCAACTATTTATTAAGTATTCTCATAAAATGATAAATGCTAAATAAAGTAAAGAAAGCTTTAATTTAATTTTAATTAAAATATCTATACAATAATTAGAAAGGAAAAGAAATTAGATAATCTGTATAGATTATAAGAATATATTTTATTACATTTTCATATTTTAATTTATAATTGTTTTCAGAAATCCAAGACAAAAAGTAAATATAAAAATACAAAATATCCATATAAGTTTGAATAAATAATACATTTACTAAAGTTTATTTGCTAATTTTTTTACTAAAATTTTAAGCAGTTAAACAAATATTAGCTAAATAGAAAGATATATTTATATAAAAATCCTAAAAATTTAAAAATTTCCATAGAAGAAAAATATCTAAAAAGTAAAAATTAATTACTTCACTAACTAAATAAGATTCAAGACATTAAAATTCAAAATCTCATATTCAAAAAAGTAATTAACAGTGACCAATTTTTATTTGAAATTTTAATGAAAATTCAAAAAGGATAGTTAAAGATAATTTTAAATAGTAATAAAAATATTTATTAAGAATTTTATAATATAAATATTTAAACTTTAATCATAAGTTTATTGAAGTTTTTATAGGAAAAATTAATTAAAAGTTTTTCTTAAAAAAATTTCAAATAAATAATTAATTAAAGAGCATCACAATTAATTATTTTTTACGAAATAAGTTTAAAATTTAGTGTTCTCTTAATTTAAGATTTTTTCCTTGTATTTTTTAATCTGACTCAAGTCATTATTGTTTCATTATTGATTTCATATTTGATATACTTCATTTTTTCCAAACCAAAATTTAAAAACTTCAATGTCATTATATCTTCTTTATCTTCTGCTTTATTGTGCGACATGAGGAGGCAAAAAATTTAATTCCGTAACTAAGAAAGGACATACTATCCCTTGAGTTTTAAATCAGAAAGAATCAAATAAGTTAAAAATATCCTCTTAATTCCATCCACTTTTATCCAGGACAGCTAGCTTAAAAGTCATACTGATAGTAGCCATCAACCATATTCTTTTTATAATAAATATAGTATTTATGAAGAAATAAATACCACATAAATGGTAATTCATTAAATAAATTATAATATTTCACAGACAAAATCTCTATCATTTTTTTAATTTTTTAAAACCTTTTTTGATAAAATTGAACTAAAAAATAATAAATGCTTCGTTATTTTTAGATTATTAACTATGATAAGGTCATATCAAAGAAAAAATGTATATAAAGGGGATAAGAAATTATTTAATTTATAATTATTTCCATTTTAGCTAAATATCTTATGTTAGTTATTACTATCTTTCAATTACTTACAGTAATAAAGAAAATATATAAGGAATTGGAATGGAATGGATAGACATTTTAAATTATATAGTATTTCTTTTATATATTTTTCTAATTAAATATTACAAAATGCAAATATTTATTTCAACGAATTTAACTATAAATGCATAAAAATAAGATGATTTCCTACGTAATAATAATAATGGTACTGCTTATAAATAACTAAAAAAGGAATAACATTTTTAGATTAAATAAAAAAAGATTCTATAAAGTTTAAGAAATAGAGCAAAATTATAAGGAATAAATATTAAAATGTGAAAAAATAGAAAAATATAAGTAAATTCATATTATCTATATACAATTTTAAATTAAATACATAATTTAATTTTTGCTTTGCTTAGAAATGGTAATTATCAATAATTAGCTTTTATAAAAAATATTAAATTTAACATTTTTTTAGTTTAGATGCCTTAAATTTTAGCTACTTATATAAAAACAGAAAAACTATTAAAATTTGAACGCATAAATAAAAAAAGTAAAAAGATAGCAAGATTATAGAATGATTAACTAAAAATTTTACTTAGATTATTTATTTTACTTTTTATTAAAGTTTTAAATTTTGATAAGAGTTTTGTGTGTATCTTAAATAAATTTCTATATTATAAATTGATTAAGCTTTATAAGTTATAATTTTTATTATATTAAACTATAATTTAAAAATTAAATAAGCTCTAATGCTATAATTATTAAGATATATATAATTTTAATTTATCTTTAAATCATATTTATTTTTGTTAATAAAATAGATTTTTTAATTATTCAGCTATTTTTATTTTTTATGTATTATAAAAGTTTTGTATAATTTTCCATTCGTAAATTAAATACTTTTTACTATTAGATATCTATTATTGATTTTAAATGTACTAAATTATAAAAAGTTAATAATCTAAATACCTCAAATATTTTCTTAGTACTGATTTGTATTTGATTAAAAGAGTGATTTCTATTAATTTTAAAATATAAAATAAAAATATATCACAATAATCTTTTCTTTTTTGAAACATCAAATTCTCCTTTTATTTATATATGAAAATTGTTTGTCTCCAACTACTGTTGGAATTACGATTAGCAATAGTAAAAATTATATGATTTTAAATGTATTATTATTAATTTTTTAAATATACTTAATTTAAAATCCATGAAATGCAAATTTGCATTATGACCTTAAAGATAAAGAATGCTTAACCAATAGCTTAAATTTAATCTTATATATAATAATATTAATTATTTATCTATTTTTAATAGTTTTTAGGATTTAAATGCAAAATTAATTATTTAACATTACTTTTTATAAGAATTAATATAAAATCTAAATTAAATACAAGATTGCTAGAAATAAACAATTATTCTTTAGAATATAGAAGTAATGATTAAGTTAGACAAGCTAAGATATTACTTACAGCACTAAAAAGAAATCCTTAGACTAAAACTTAACAGTTTTTTACAATAATTAACAAATAGCAGCTTTAATGGATTTTTTTATTATTTATCATATCAAATAATTCCTAATTATTCATTATTCATCAATAATGAAAATTCTATTTTCAAACTTATTATATTAATTATTTTTTTATACTTCATATACAATTTTTTTATTAACTATCAATCAATTTTATGTTTTTCATTACTTTAAATTATCATTTTATTCCTATAAGTTTGTTCTAAATTTTTCAAATACTTTTCTAGATTTTTATAATTTATAATTCTAAAAGCAAGTTTGAAATTTATTTTAAACATAGCATAGCCATCAAAAAATTTAAAAACAAACAGCATTCTAAACATAAAATCTTTGATATGCTTGATTTTGATCTTAGTATGTGAAAAATTTCTAAACATAATATTATTAAGCCATATTTTATTTATTATTATATTATAATGTAAATATTTATGAATTAGATTAAATCTATACCTAAATTTTAAAATATTTATTAAATCTTTGTTTTCTTTAGTTTAATTTTAAGTTGCATAATTATCTATATGTTTCTTTGGTTCTAAATACAAAATTTTTATGATGCTTTTAAATAAAGTTTTTAATTATTTTACTAAAATATTTTTAAATTAAAAAGATAATTATTTTACAATTTTTAAAAGGGTTTTTACAATTTACAATAATTTTATATTTCTTTACTATGTTATGTATTTCTTATTATATATTATTATTAAAAATGGATGTTGGCTACAATCAGGAGACCTAGTAGTTAATCCGATGCAGTGTGTACTGCATTGCGAGTAGTTAAAGCTATGTTTAGTTTTTATATTAATTATTCGTTTTGTACTATTTAATTTTTAAGAAGAAATAGTTATCTTAATTTTAAGTCTATTTTGATATTAATATTCATAGTAAAATTTAGATAATTTATTTTCTTTCGCTTAATATGCTAGAAAATATTTGCTAAACTCTTGATTTATTTTATTTCTATAATCTCCTAAAGCTTTTCATATTTTTATCCTTAAATAGTCTTCTATTATAAATATCTTTAAATATAAGACTTTGCTCTATTTTTTTCATTTAATGCTAATCCTTTATGTTCCGTTTATTGCTCAAATTAATTCGTTTCTGATTACTTATATTATGACATTTGGATTTTAAGATAAATGCTCTACTACTTCTTTATAGTGCATTGAACATTATCTTTTTAGATTTCTCTATGAATCTAAATTAATTTTAGAAATACTAATTGTAGCAGGTGATTAATATACTATTCTCTTTCGATTAATCGCAAACAATTAAATATCTTATTTTTTCTTTAATTTCTTGACTCAAATTTATAAAATAATAAATTAAAGCTATTTTCAGGATGCAACTAAAGGTAAAAATGAATAAATAAGTCTGTATTTATTTGGTTAATTAAAAAAAGAGATCATAAGATTTGAATATCTAATATCTTAAGAAATTAATCTTGCTGAAGTACTGATGAGTAATATAATTATAAATAAGTTATATAAGATGATAATGTATTTACATTTCAATATAATAATTATATGAAGTATATATAAATGGATTACTTAGATTACTATATCTAAGAATTTTAATTATAAACAATCAGTCAAATTACTTAATGCTTAAGTCTAAAAAATAACACATTATAAGTATTAGTATAAAGAGATTTAGTTAGAGTATTTAATTTTTAATAGACTAAGCATATTCTTTCATAAATTAATTTTAAGTCAAACAATCTAATAATTTTTGAAAAAATTAGAATTTTGAAATAATAAAGTTAATTCAATCAAAATAATATACAAAATTACATTTTTGCTAATAATAAAGTAAAATAACTTTAGAAATTAGCTTCAAAAAGCTCAATTTTAATAAATTAATCATAGACAAATTTTATTTAGATATAAGATTGTGCATTATCATATTAGAAGCATTAATTTTTAGGTATCTTATTAAAGTAAAATTTTTGATTATATTTAAGTAAAAAAGCGATATGCTTTCTGTCTAATATTCATATTAAGATATTATTTAATTATCATAAGATAATCTGTTAATATCTCATTTAAATAAAAAGTTTTCTATATCAATTAATTTCTTTGAAGGAATTGTATTAAGTAGCAAGATTTTATTTTATTCAAGGATATCTTTATCTTTAGGAAAGTGTAAGAAGATTTTAAAAAGTATGCTTAAATATAAATTAGAAAATAAGAGTTACTTGCAAAGTTTTTTTACTACCTTTTAAAGCTGGAGAGAAACCATCAAGCGTCAAATATTCATTAATCAATTCTTCTTATTCATTCTTTTTCAATATACAATAGGCTGCGACAAGCATTCAAATCATATGAAAAAAGACTGAAACAAAAAATCAGCCTTCAAAAACGATGAAAAACCTAGGAAATAATAGAAAATCGTTATAAATAAAAAAATTATTGGTCTGATTTTAATACAGAGCGTTTGAATATGACTCATTTAGTACTGATGTCATTCTAAGAAGCGTTATAGAAACTTGAAATTTTATCTTAATTTTGAAAAAAATAAAGGTCAGGAAAAAATCAGAATCATGCTATAAGATTTAGAACTGGCAGTTTTCTGGAATATTAAAAAAAATGCAATAAGCACCTTGCCTCAATGATTAAATAATAAAGAAAGAAAATATTTAGAGAAAAAAGAGCTAATTAAGGAACAATGAAGTAAGTAAAATGAGAAACAAAGAAAGTAAGTGAAATATAACAAAAATCTCGAAAATTCTGCTTTTATTGTTAATATTCAGTTGCAAATTGCTTCTAAATAAAAAATCTATAGTAGAAGGATGATTGAGTTAAGTAGCAAAAAGAAATAACTATATATTTGAAATATACACAAAAAAAGTTATGGACTAAATATAACTAAATGAATGAATAATTATTTAAGATAAAGGAAAAGATAAAAAATTAAGACGATAATATAAGAAACTGAAAATTTAATAGCAATGCTTAAGTTATCTAAAAATACTTGTCAATATGCAGAAGTTAATTAATGGAATGATTTGTATAAATTTCCCCAAAAACTTAAAATACATAAAGAAACATAAAACAGTAAATATGTTATCTATTTTATTGTATCTATAAATATCATTCAATGAAGAAATCCTTCAAAAAGTTAAAATAGAAAAAAAACTAAATTGTTTATATTTTGACTATAAGAAAGATAGCAAATTAAAAACTTTTATTAGTTGATTATTAATCTTTGAATAATTCAAAGAATAAATCGCTTAAATACAAAATTTATAAGTTTATTAAAAAAAAATTATAAAGTGATACTCATACCTAATCTTATAAAGATTGATAACATACATAAATAAAATTTTTTAAGTAAATATTTTCTTATAGTCCATAAGGAATAGAATACTAACCAAAAAAATCTATTAAGATTAGACTCAATTTCATATCACTAATATTTATTTAAATTGTATAAATAATAGCACATTAATAATATATTAAGAAAATAAGTATTAGAAAAAGGTAAATAAAATTTTTAACCTATTTAAAATAAATTAGACAAATTCATAAAAAATCTAACCTTTATAAGTCAACTAGCAAAAGAAAAGTATCTATTTTAGAGGAAAACTAATTTTAATTTCTTATAGTAAAAATTAAATTTACCTTAAAAAATATGATATTAATAAATAAAAAATCTACATCACCAAGTTATTTCAAGAATAATTTTTTGTATTATATATACTAGAATATTTTAAAATTTAAACTTATAAGTAATAGTAGAAAATAATAATTTTAAATATTAATAATTAAACTTAAATGTCAAAAAATAGAAAAAACTATAAAATAATCCAAATTATTTCCCATCATTTTAAATTAGCATTAATTTGGGTAATTACTTGAAAATTCTACAACAGTTTCGACCATTTTTTCCTTGATTTCTAAATAATGAATGGTTTTTTAAGTTATAAACTGTTTCTTTAATAAATTAGTTTAACTACATTTTAATTATCTAACTCTATAAGTTTTGTCTATTTGATTGCTAAATTAAAATATAATTAAGTATATTACCTTTTAAAATTAATGTTTTTCTAATTATATTAATTATAATATATTTAAATATTCAATTTTTCTTCATCAATCATATCTCAATTCTTCTTTTCGTTTTAATATCCCTATAAATAATGATTAATTAATTAAAAAACTAGTTCATCAAATATAATAAAATCTTACTAATAGATTATTAAATCTTTGAATCATATCTTGTAGTGTCAAATAGGAAAAAATAACTCCTTGAAATGCATCAAAAATAGAAATTAAATTTTAGTTTTAAATTGTGTTTCGGTACTAAACTTAAATATTATTCAAAAGGGATTTAAATAAAAAGTAAGTTAAAAAAATAAGAGTAAGAAGCGCTTAAGTTGATTTAAGAAAATAATAATTTTATAAAAATTGTATAAAAAATTGTAATTCACATAAACAGTGTAAATGTCGATTAAATGGTATTTAATTTAAAAATATGTCATAAATTCAGATTTTAAGAAGATGTAAAGAAGTAAATTAAGATTAAAACTAAAAAAATACATCTAAAAAAGTTAAATAATCTTTTTAATTAGGAGAATATCTTATTCATTATTAAAACTGGGAACAATACTCAGAAGCGATTAATAATTTTAAAGAAGATTAAATAGATATTAAATTCAACCGATTATACCTAAAAATTATTTTTACTTCTGAGTCAAAAGAAAAAAGATGTGATAATTACATCTTTAATTACTAAATTGAGACCTAAAAAGGTAAATCTTTTTTAAATGAAATATAAGTATAATTGAATTTGTTATTTAAACTAAGTATCAAGATTGATTAACAATATATTACTTTTAAATAAATAAAATACTTAAAAAGTGTAAATTAACCAAAAGGTAAAAAAGAATTGAAATATTGATAAATTTATTTAATTTTCATGTAATTTGTCAAATATTATATGATAAAGAAAAAAATTATAAATTATATGATAAAATCTGAAAGAAGTATGAATTTAAAATTAAGAATAAGTTTATAAATAATGGATTATAAATTTATAAATTATTTTAAAAAAATGTTTAAAGCATTTAAGCAAAAATAAATATTCAGTTAATGCTTTTTTAAAAGAAATTAATCTAATTTTCTATTTCTAGTTTTTATTATCAAACTTTTACCAAATATTTTATATTAACGTTAGGAGTAAAAAGCACAATCTTTAATTTCTAATGGTTATAGAAGTAAATAATGACACAATAGTTTTTATATTATTTTTTTATTTAATAAGTCTGAATTTTTAAAAGTCTTTCTCATTGATTTAAAATATACTTTTTTAGTTAATTTTATATATCTTAAATTAATAGTTTTACTAAATTATTGATAAAAGTTTTAGAACTATTTTAGGATTAGAAGTAAATGCAATATTAAAATAGAGAAAATTTCTGATAAGTAATAATATTAATCTTTACATATACTTAAACAAATAAAAATTAAAATATGGCAAGCATGATAACTTAAATATAAAAACAATAAAATTGTATTATGTAATTTGAAATATGGAGGTTCCTGAGTTTTAGTTTGCTTTAGCAAGTGGAACTTCTATAGGAACTGAGGCCACGTATCGAAGGTTAAGAACAGGATAGCTTCATCAGAGGTTGGAAAAATTAAGTACCCATAATCGACTTTGTCTTCCTCTGCTTTTGCTGATTATTGTAACCTGAAATGGAATAATCTTCGATACTAACCGAAATTCGTCTTGAAATCTGACTTGGGGTGGCAAGTGAGAACTGGTTTTATGGTCCGAAGAGATGCAGGTGACCATGACTCCATTTTCAAGATGTATTTTATATAAAAGTATTGAGCAGTTAAAATTGTGAATAGCCTAATAATGGAAGAGCCACTTTTAAGAAATATTATAATAATTATTATAATTTCATATTTAAAATAAACTTTAATTCTCTATATTAAAGTAAAATAAATAAGAAAAAATGATTAAATAATATTTATACAGAAGAAATAAGAAAAATATTTATAGAAAGAATTAGATTTACAAAAATAAAAAATCATATAAAATAAAAAAATAAAGTTGAATCTTATAAGAAAAGTAGTATAAATATTTTATTTTAAATTAAAAAAATATATTATGATTATAATTTTAATAGTAATACTAAAATGCATCAATACTATATTTATCAATTGAATAAATAAATTGTAATACTTTTACTATTTTTAAGTAAAAAGAACTTTTAAAAATAAACAACATAAAAAGCATAATAAGTATAAATTAATTTATATAAACTTTAAGTAAGCTATCTATTAGTTTTTAATAATTCATAAATGTAAATATCAAATTTATTCTTCTTAAATTTTAATGTTTTATTAATTTTTAAATGTTTTTCATTTACTTGAAGTAAGCAAGTATAAGATTCATGAGAGCTTTACTTAAAATAATCTAAGTGATAATTTTAAAATAACTTAATATTTATTTATGTTTTAGAAGTATTTTTACAATTTTCTTCAAACATTTTAAAATTGATATATTTCAATTTAAAAATATTTTCGAAAATAAAAATCATTTATTTTTTATTATTTGAAGGGATTTTAGAGATTATAATAATGAAATAAATTATTATAAATATCTAGTTACCTTATATATTTACCACTTTATGATTAAGTAAGTTGCTATTTGACCTAATTAATCCTTTTGCTTTCGTTTTTGTTAGAAATCAAATAAGCTAAATAAAATGGAAAATATCAAAATTCTAGCAACCCAAAAATACTTGTCTACTATGAATCTAAGGCTTAGCTATGTTTAAAAACAAAAAAAAGGATACTGAAGAAGATTATTTTATCTACTTAGATGTTTCTACAACTAGGATCCCTAGATATAGTGCCTTGATATTTCTATTCCTGAAATTGAATAAAAGCAAAGTCTAAATAAAATGAGTTCTTGCTAAAAAGAACTTAATAACTATGGTTTCTCGCATAAGACTTCTGCCTTTGATTAATTATACTAAATTACTCTTATAAGATATAAAGTTATTTTCTTAGAATTAAAATCTCTCAGTAAATAAGAGTTATGAGAAGAGATTGATATTAACCTTTGTTTAAACCAGGAATTATAGAGTATGAACAGGATGTAAGATAAGTGTAAGTAGATTTATTATAAATAAAGAAGCAGTTTATTGAACTAACATTGAGTCAGTTTTGACTTAAACTAAAATTAGCCTAAATGCTTCATTAAGTGTAATAAGATTTCTCAAAAATCTAGCCTTTTTGTTGCGCATTAATTTTTAAATACGCAAGGTATTCTTACTAGCATTTTTACCTTAGATTTATTATAGTTCTATAAAACAGTAGAATTTAATAAAGGTTTGCAGCTGAAAGTAATGAATATTCCTAGAATTAATCAGTAAATATGTAAGAAGAGTGCAATTTTCACTCCTAGCATACCATCATTTTCATTAGCGTAAGTACAAGCAAGAGATAGTTTTATATTATAAATTGATTAAGCTTTATAAGTTATAATTTTTATTATATTAAACTATAATTTAAAAATTAAATAAGCTCTAATGCTATAATTATTAAGATATATATAATTTTAATTTATCTTTAAATCATATTTATTTTTGTTAATAAAATAGATTTTTTAATTATTCAGCTATTTTTATTTTTTATGTATTATAAAAGTTTTGTATAATTTTCCATTCGTAAATTAAATACTTTTTACTATTAGATATCTATTATTGATTTTAAATGTACTAAATTATAAAAAGTTAATAATCTAAATACCTCAAATATTTTCTTAGTACTGATTTGTATTTGATTAAAAGAGTGATTTCTATTAATTTTAAAATATAAAATAAAAATATATCACAATAATCTTTTCTTTTTTGAAACATCAAATTCTCCTTTTATTTATATATGAAAATTGTTTGTCTCCAACTACTGTTGGAATTACGATTAGCAATAGTAAAAATTATATGATTTTAAATGTATTATTATTAATTTTTTAAATATACTTAATTTAAAATCCATGAAATGCAAATTTGCATTATGACCTTAAAGATAAAGAATGCTTAACCAATAGCTTAAATTTAATCTTATATATAATAATATTAATTATTTATCTATTTTTAATAGTTTTTAGGATTTAAATGCAAAATTAATTATTTAACATTACTTTTTATAAGAATTAATATAAAATCTAAATTAAATACAAGATTGCTAGAAATAAACAATTATTCTTTAGAATATAGAAGTAATGATTAAGTTAGACAAGCTAAGATATTACTTACAGCACTAAAAAGAAATCCTTAGACTAAAACTTAACAGTTTTTTACAATAATTAACAAATAGCAGCTTTAATGGATTTTTTTATTATTTATCATATCAAATAATTCATAATTATTCATTATTCATCAATAATGAAAATTCTATTTTCAAACTTATTATATTAATTATTTTTTTATACTTCATATACAATTTTTTTATTAACTATCAATCAATTTTATGTTTTTCATTACTTTAAATTATCATTTTATTCCTATAAGTTTGTTCTAAATTTTTCAAATACTTTTCTAGATTTTTATAATTTATAATTCTAAAAGCAAGTTTGAAATTTATTTTAAACATAGCATAGCCATCAAAAAATTTAAAAACAAACAGCATTCTAAACATAAAATCTTTGATATGCTTGATTTTGATCTTAGTATGTGAAAAATTTCTAAACATAATATTATTAAGCCATATTTTATTTATTATTATATTATAATGTAAATATTTATGAATTAGATTAAATCTATACCTAAATTTTAAAATATTTATTAAATCTTTGTTTTCTTTAGTTTAATTTTAAGTTGCATAATTATCTATATGTTTCTTTGGTTCTAAATACAAAATTTTTATGATGCTTTTAAATAAAGTTTTTAATTATTTTACTAAAATATTTTTAAATTAAAAAGATAATTATTTTACAATTTTTAAAAGGGTTTTTACAATTTACAATAATTTTATATTTCTTTACTATGTTATGTATTTCTTATTATATATTATTATTAAAAATGGATGTTGGCTACAATCAGGAGACCTAGTAGTTAATCCGATGCAGTGTGTACTGCATTGCGAGTAGTTAAAGCTATGTTTAGTTTTTATATTAATTATTCGTTTTGTACTATTTAATTTTTAAGAAGAAATAGTTATCTTAATTTTAAGTCTATTTTGATATTAATATTCATAGTAAAATTTAGATAATTTATTTTCTTTCGCTTAATATGCTAGAAAATATTTGCTAAACTCTTGATTTATTTTATTTCTATAATCTCCTAAAGCTTTTCATATTTTTATCCTTAAATAGTCTTCTATTATAAATATCTTTAAATATAAGACTTTGCTCTATTTTTTTCATTTAATGCTAATCCTTTATGTTCCGTTTATTGCTCAAATTAATTCGTTTCTGAAATAAAATTCAAATATATTCATTTTCTTAATTATAATACTAAATAAAACAAATGCAGCAAAACCAAACTTTCTAATACCAAATTATTTAAAAGACTGTAGGATAACAAGGAAGTATACCTATAAAAAAACCAAATATAACAAGGTTTAAGAAGAAAAATTAATTGCTTTTATATGCTAAAAGTAATATCATTACAGAAAATGTTGCAAGGATCAAGTAATTTATAACTTCAATAAATAGACCATTTTGAATTATTTATTTACAAAATTACCAACAAAAACTGGATTATTTTTAGGAAGAAATTCTACATCTCAAGACTAGACTAATCTAAAAACAGTTTGCTTAAGAGATAAGACTACATTCAATAAGCTAACGTTCAAAATAAAGGATAATGGACTAACGAAGTTCCACACAGGTCTTTAGTTTGGAGAATCCAGATTCGAGATATGTTGGTTTTCAAAGGTTTCTCCTGCTTTGTGGTAAAAATTAAATTTTATCCTTTTTTTAATTAAAAAGATATAAAAGTTTTGCTTTAATTATAAAATTATACATTAAATCTATATTTTCTAAATAAAAAAAACAACTTCTATTTACTAAAAATAAATATAGATAACTTTAGAAAATGTATATATCTTATATTTTAAAAGAAACTGTATAATTGACTATATTTAATCTTAATTAGATTGGATAAAGCTTTAAAATAGGTAAAATTAAAAAGTATTTTACAAAAAAGAGAATGAGTCCTAAGCAAATAATTTATTAATTAATAAAAATTAGAATTACGAACAACTAAATATTACTATTTTAGGTTTAGTTGTAAATGAGATGCTATAAAACATAACCAATTAATTTTACAAATGTTTATAGACTATTTGTTTACCAAAATTGAAATAATGATCTAAAATAATAACTAACAGTATATTACCAGGAATAACTTAATTTGAAAACAGAACTTAAATAACCTAACTAAAATTAATAAATAAACTTATGAAAATGGCATAATGCTTATGAAATGAACTTCAACATATGACTTTAATTGATTGCAATTTGAAAAAAATGGCAGCTTTAAGATACTTTAAGGTTTATAAAAAATTATACAAGCATTACAATATTTAAATGAACTTAAGGAAAATTGAATAAGATTATCAGTTTATATAGCTGTTCTAACTTAGTTTGAAATGAAATTATTCGTTTAAAGAATCTTATTACAAACGTTAAAATTTTATGTAATATTGATATAAGAATTAGATCAATCAAAAGAATAAAATTAAACCAAGTATGAAAAATTAATTAGAAAAAATTATAAATGAGATTCTTCAAATAAGCAATGAAAACAATATAAAGCAATAATGAAAATGAAAAATAAGGAATAAACTGCAGTAAAGTTTAAAGGTAATTTTAAAATTAAAAGTAATTTCCTAAAATAACATATATGATCTGAAATAAACAAAAAATAAATTAATAGGAAATCATATTTAAATTAAGAAATCATTTTTTATTTTTAGAGCAGATTTAAATAATAATTAAATATTGTAAAAAAGCTAAATAAAATAATTAGAGACAACAAACATATTTATTAATGAGAATTTTACTATAAACAAATCATTTAATTTAAATATAAAAACTATATATCCAAAATAATAAAACATTCAAATGTAACTTAAGAAATATTTATTAATTAAAAAATTACTGGAATATTATCATAACTACTTTTAGACCAAATAACATGCTAGCAAAAAAAATGTATACAAATAGATAAAATAATTAAAAAAAGCTTAATTTATTTAAAAAAAAGAAAAAGATATTTAGAATTTTAAATAAATCTACAGTAAAATGAAACATATTGGAAAAAATTAGAAGTGAGTTAATTAAAAAAATACTTTAAAGACTTTAAAAATTCAGAAAAAGAAAGAATAATTATTTTTCAAATTAAAAACTGTAAAAATTTTAAATTTTAAGAAAAAGCTACTTTAATTTAATTTAAAATAAAATTTAATCTTTTTCATTGTTATTTTTATGCTTGAGAATAAAGGTTAATCAGAAATATATTTAATTTAACAAAATTTTAAATAATCAACTTTTTTAATTTAAAGCTTATTTATAATTTGAACTATTTTCTTTTTGAATAAATGTAATTTGATTAAATAAAAAATATTAAATTAAAAATGTTTTATCAAAGATCTTTGTCTTAGTATACGTTAAGTCATTCGTTTGGCAAATTTTATTAATGCCATAAAATAAGATTAAAATAAGATCTAAAATAAAAAAATTTAAAACAAAGCTAATTATATAACTTTAAAAAGAAAAATGTAAGCAAACTATTAAAAATTATTAAATAAAAAGACTTTTAATTTAAAAATCGGATAAAAATAAAAAATTTTAATTTAAAATTCTTTAAAAAGAGATATTATCAAACATAAAATTAAAAAGCAAATATTCAAAAAAAATAAAAAAAAAACGTAAAAAGAAGGCAATAAATATTTGAAATTATCAAGAATCTTTTAAAATTAAAATTTTTTAATAGCTACAAAACAAAGGTTAAAGTTATATTTACAAAATGAAAAAAAACGAAAAATATTAGCAAATTAATATAAAAAATTAATAGACTTAAAAATAGCGCACAAAAAATTAAGAGCAAATAAAACGAATATGAATTAAAAATTATATAAAACTAAAATATTTCTAAAATATATTTAAAATAATTGAAAAACATATTTTTTCTTTAGCTTTTAATATTTCTAAATTCTTAATTTGTTTTTCTCTTATTTTATAAATTCTTATTCATAAATAATTATACCATAAATAATTATTATTTAATTTAATATAATATTTATTATAGTTAAAGACAATTACACTAAATTTGAGAATGGAGCTACTTCACTTCCTTTAAAAATTCAAAACAAAATGTAATTTAAAATAGGAAGTAAAACTATTTTCCAGGTTAGCATTTTTAACGCTAAGACGATTCAACCAAAAGAAGAGGAAGATCACGCCAAAAAAATTGATTCTTAATAATGAAAATTTATATTGTTGAAGATTATTAAACAACTTATGAAAAAATCAGATAATACTAAAATTTATACTAATAGACATTAAAATACATTATAGCAAAATAAAAAATATCTTAATAAAAATTAAGTTATATTATATATAAAAAGAAAAGCAAAACAACTAGATTCTTAAAGGAAGTTAAATATCATATGAATTAATTTATCTAAATAATGAAAAAATCAAATGATATAGCAAAAAATTTAAAGGAATGAGTTAACATTTTTCTTAGAAGATAGATGCTAGGTAATAGTAAAATAAGAATGCTAAGCTTATTTTATAATTTATTTAACTAAAATATCATTTTTGTATAACTATCTTTATTTCTATGGGGTAGGCATGTCTCAACTTACCTTATCCACCCTTCCCCGTGGTGACATCTAGTGTGAGATTACTCGAAATGCGGTATACACTGCACCAGATTACCTACTAGTTCTCTGACCGCAGCCGAATCCTCTTTTTATATATATAATAAAGATAGCTAATTAATATTTTATTTGTGGAAGAATATGCATTTAATAGTTCTGATATTGATCTTTTTAAATTACTTTACTAAATATTAATTTTAGTTATCTATACGAAGAAACATTTAAAATTTTTTATTAAAAAAATCTCTTTCTCCCAATGAAATTTCTCTATTAACTTACCTAAAACATTATGCTAAAAAATTTATGAGTTTAAAGTATCAAACAAAATTTTTAAAAATTTTAGTCGCTGCCAAAAATTTCCCTAAAGTGTAAAACGCTGAACATAAAAACAAAATTAAAATAATTTTTTTAAATTATTCCTTAACATATTATCAAAAATAATAAACAACTTTAAAATTAAAAAAAGCATATAAATAAATAAAATATACTTCCAAAAAAAATTAACAAAAGCAAATAATTTTTAATTAAAACATTCGAACTTAAATATCTTTTTATAGCTAAATTATTTTCTATCATAGTTACTTACATCATTAATATTTCTAACATAAGCATAATTTAATATTGTTTAATATACTTTAATTTAATTTATTATTCTCATAACTTAATAAAATACTAATTTAAATAGCATTAATAATTACCAACATTATAAAAAACATTTATCAACCAAACCAAACCCTATTAATTAAACCTTCGACACAAAAAATAGTAAATCATAATAAAAAATTACCTCAATATTAATTTATCTCCATTACACTGAATTCAACTTAATCCAACTTAATTCAAAACAATAAAACTTAACTTTATTTAATATAATCTTATATAATATAATATAATATAATATTGGCTAATATAAGAATACTATACAGCACTTTTTAAATTTTTTAAAGTTTTATATTTTATTTGCTTTTTATATTATTTTAATATTTTTAATTTAATTTAATCTAAAATTTTATTTAAGTTAAATGTAAACTACTCAAAACTCAAACCACATGCCTTGCCCTGTTCTACTCACTCATCTACATACCACTCAACTCACAACACTAGATTCTCATTCCATACTAACCATACACTTCTCCCCTATCCTAAATTATATCATAAAACCTTACCCTCTCATCCCACCCAGATCACAACAATCTCTGTATATTTCATCGCCTAATCTCTCCATTAGCACTTCCAGATATTAACCATATATTGTCCAGTGATATCGATAACGATTCAACATAGCCAGTATGACCCTTTAGAGTTAATACACATTTACCTGTTAAGACATCCCATATCTTTACAGTATTATTATTAGAACCCGATATTATTCATTTATTATCAGATGATATAATCAACGAAGTAACAAGATCAGTATGCTCATTCAAAGTATTCTTACATTCACCTGTATCCATATCCCATATTTTTATAGTTTTATCCCAAGAACCCGATATTATTCATTTATTATCAGATGATATAGCCAACGATCTAACATAATCAGTATGCTCATTCAAAGTATTCTTACATTGTAATGTTAAGGCATCCCATATCTTTATAGTTGCATCTCGAGAACCCGATATTATTCATTTATTATCAGATGATATAACCACCGATCAAACTCAATCAGTATGCTCACTCAAAGTACTCTTACATTTTAATGTTAAGGCATCCCATATCTTTATAGTTGCATCTCGAGAACCCGATATTATTCATTTATTATCAGATGATATAGCCAACGATCTAACATAATCAGTATGCTCATTCAAAGTATTCTTACATTGTAATGTTAAGGCATCCCATATCTTTATAGTTGCATCTCGAGAACCCGATATTATTCATTTATTATCAGATGATATAACCACCGATCAAACTCAATCAGTATGCTCACTCAAAGTACTCTTACATTTTAATGTTAAGGCATCCCATATCTTTATAGTTCTATCAGCAGAACCCGATATTATTCATTTATTATCAGATGATATAACCACCGATCAAACTCAATCAGTATGCTCACTCAAAGTATTCTTACATTGTAATGTTAAGGCATCCCATATCTTTATAGTTCTATCAGCAGAACCCGATATTATTCATTTATTATCAGATGATATAACCACCGATAAAACTCCATCAGTATGCCCACTCAATGTGTTCTTACATTCTAATGTTAAGGCATCCCATATCTTTATAGTCTTGTCATCAGAACATGATATAATATACCTATTGTCAGGTGTAAAACTTATTCCATTTACTCAATTAGTACGATCTTATATTATGTGAGGATACTCCGTTATTATCTCTGATAAATCAACATTTTCCATATTACATTTTATAAATTTTGTATTACGCAGATTACTTCTCGCTAAACTTGCATTCTTAAAATTACAACCTTCAAATATCATGTCAGATAAATCTGCCTTTATTAATTTCAAACCCTAGAAATTCATCTAGTCGAAACAATAGCCCATATAGTTACATATAGTTAACACATTAGATACTACCTAATTCATCTACTAAGACTCCCTCAATAACTCTATTATCTATAACAACCTTTTAACGAGCTCTTTGTCCTCCCTCAAAGAAGATAACCTAAGCAACAACGATGTCTAATCCACCAAACCCGAATTATTCAAAGGATGATTCCTCAATGATTACAACACTATATTCTCCTCCCTTATCTAACCCAAAAATTCACATAATGACTCAAACTTAATATCAACAAAATTCTCAATGACATATTTTATTAAATCTTACTACTCTTAATCTTAATAATAATATCTAACACTATCCTATCTCAACTCATTCTCTTATTATTCTTACTCAATATCCTTAAACAGGAATTAACCCTACTATTCATCCTTTTCTTAATTCATCAAAACCTATATCGCTTAATCATAATCCTACTAAACACTATTTTGCCCCAAATTCTACTCAAGATACTACACATGAAACTCTTATATTGATTATTTCTCAGACTCCTAAACTCTCCTTACAACCTTATTAGAAACCTTATTTAAAGATCTCATAACACTCATCTTTCTATAGTAAGATTCTATCAACTTTTATGCCTTATCCTATGTCAACAATTACTAACCCGAACTCTCCTTCAAATACACGAAACTATCGAAAATATTTTATTATATATTGTAACACATATCTCATGACCTACTCTCTTACTCACACTTTAACTCACTAATTTCAACTTAAATCTATTAGAACTCTTCCTAAATCAATTAAAACCTATTTTTTAGATCCTATGAAATATTATGGCTGAAAGATTATTTTAACTACTATCCCTAAATACTCGATAGACGCTTTAATAAGCTTTCTATTTAACTGATATCATATGCATAAGAACCTATCAAAGTCTTAAAGATTTCTTCCAATAATTTTGAACAGATATATCTCAATAACTAACTACTTTCCTTGATTACCTCTCTTATCATATTTAACTGATCTTATTTACTTGCATACTTATCCTATAAACAATCAGCACACTATTTGAAAAGAACTTCATCAAAGCCATTTGGCGGTGGTGGTGGTTTTTATGCATAATTCGGCAAATCCTCAGGCTTGATTCTATAAGTTTATTTATGCTAACTACATTTGAATTTCTAGTTGACTTGATAAAGGAATTTAAGGCATTTCAAACAAGAAATACAGCCACAAGGAATTTACTTAGCAATTCGCTTTTCTTAATCATAAGATTTTTTACAGGTTGGACACTATTAAATATCCATTTTAAAAAATATTAAAAATAATAAAAAATAAACATATTTTCAAAACTTTATTTACAAAGAAAAAATGAATAAACTTAAATATATATATATAGCTTATCTTATTAATCAGCTTTTTATTTACAGTAAGACTTATGAATTTTCTAAATTAAATTTAATTATCAATATAGCTATTTTTTATATAGTTATATTTACTAGAATTTTAAAATGTCTTAAGAAAGGATTTTTTTATAACTTCCTAATAATAATGAAACTAGACGCGTTAATTCTCTAACACAAATCTTCTTCTTAAAATTCACATGAATTAAATATTAATGACACCCTCGAGATAACTATTAATCATCAACATGCAATATTATGACTGAGGAAAAAAAACAAGAAAATTAACAAATTTGAGACCAAAATTAAAACATTTATTGCCTAGATGGAACTTGAGGACTTAAATAAGAGAAAAAAGATCCATTGAATGATTTAGGAAGAAATGATTAAAGTAATATTAATCCTTATCAGCAAGATTTAGAAACTAGAAAAAAATTGATGATCTTGCTTGATATCATATTAAAATAAATACATCTCATTCATTTTTTCTGTAAGCTTCTGACTAAGATAATTGAGCTTTTGTAATTCTTCTGGAAATAACGAATTTTTTTGTCATTATAGCAATATTGAATTTCTCAACTCCAAAATCGAAGGCCCACATTCTCTAGTACATGAAAATCTACTTTCACTTGTGTAACTTTTTTCCTGATTTTGGTGCTCTATTTATTTTAGATTATCCCCCTTATTGCTAGATTGGATGCTATTAACCTTAATTAACACCCCTCAATGAAGTTTTCAAGGGCTTTAGAAAATTGTTATATTTTTTGAAGAGTAGACATGTGTCATAAAAATTTACGTTTCTGAATTTTTGACTCCTACTATAAGGAGGTATCAAAAAAGAATCTTTCTGAAACTACCAGTCATTTTTATGAGTAATTTACTATTATAAAACTAAATTAAGTGTTTAATATTTTAGCCTTTTACTGATTGAAACTCATAACTTGTCTTAATCTAAAACTTCATCTTATCTATTTATTTCTTTGATGAATTGCTATGAATTCTAGTCTTGAGCTTAAATACTTACATTATTTTCATTTTTTTCAGATTTTTCCCAATCTTCATTACTTTTCATCTCTTCATTTCTTTCCCTACCCACATTATATCAACTACTTCAGTACTTTGCTTACCTTCAATATTTTTAGTATTTTTAGTTTCTTCGATTCTTTCTCTATCTACATTATTTCAGTATCTTCGAACTTTTCTTTATCCTCATTTTTCTGATACTTCTTTAATTTTATCATATTCTGGATTTTTATATCTTCTTCAGTTTGTTCTAAGTATTATAACCTTTCTACTAGCATTAAGTTGCTCTCTATTAAGTTTCTATTTTCCTAATTGATATTCTAAAGTCAATTTTTTTCCTTATATGTTTGCTACAGCCTTTCTAAGGCTGAATTCTTATTTTAACTTTATATTATTCAGCTCTCAGTATATTAACTTTTTGACTTTTAAAGTATATTCTCCTCACTTTTTATCTCCTCAAGTACATATGGAGATAGAAAGCTTTCAATAGAATGCTTCTAATTTCTCTTATCATGTTAATTGATTAGAAAATTTTCCTTTTGGTCTTTAGCTTTTCCAGATTTAAATTTCTAGCTTTTGATTAAGTTTTCTTTTATTTTATTACCTGTTCTATCTTCATCTTTCCAGCACTTTAAAATACTATGGTATCCTCTGCCTCGAAATTATTGGCAAATGAGTTTAATTGTCAGGTTTGCAGATCTATGAAACGTTACCTTCTTTTAAAAGCTTATTACTTTTAATTAGCTTGGCTATTCTTTATTCTCCTCCTCGCAAACTTCTTTTGCTCATTTTTATCATAAATTTCTCATCCTTTTACTGACTGTTTTAAGTTCTTTGTTCTTCTTTAAAAATATTATGCTTTATAAAGCACTTTAGATAGCTCAGTAGATAAAGATTTAGCTTCTTTTTAAGACTATGGAACTCTTATTCGTCTATTATTCTTTAAGATTGAAACTTATTCTGGCCGTTTAAGAACTCATTAAATAGAAGCTTCTTTGAGTTATTTGCTTTTATTGAGGAAGAGACTTTAGAGTTTAGTTCCTAAATATTTTCTAAAGTAATTTACTCTATTACTGATTAACTATTCTCCTCACTTAGAATTGTCTCACTTGCATTTATAAACAGAACCTTAGTAGGTTTTTTTACTTTCTACCGTTAAAAAGGCACAAGAGTTTCTTAGTCCAACTTCAAGAAGGAAAGCTTTTAAAAACAGTCCTTGAATGGTGTTTATTCTGAGAGTTTATAAAGCTATTATAATAACTAAGTTACATTAAAAACCTAGAGTAAGTGCCTTTGCTTATAGGGATAATTTCTATCTGAATTAATTTTTTGCTTACTAACTAGTTAATTTGATACTCCTAATTACTTATATATGCACTAAAGTTTCAATTAAGCAGTTCTTAACTAAATTAGTAAAATAAAGTATCTATAGTTAATGATTGGTAAATAACATATATTATTTCTCTATAAGCACTATAACCATACAGTCTATAACCATTAAGTCTTCAATTATTTCTATTATATTAGCTAAATCTCTATAATCCAAAGCTTTATCAAAGCCATTTTATCCATTTTCTTTTAGAACCTCTAGAAAGTATCCCTTACTATCACCCTAAGCTATCATAGACAGTTAATTAATATATAGCAGATAAGATTTTTCTTAATTAGCTTATTTATCATTTTAAAGAAATTAACCAAAAGTAAAGATATAAAGCTATAGAGAAGCTTACCTTATTTAAGCAGATAATTTGGAAGCTATATTTGCTTAGGATATTATCAAAGATTATATGGATTCTAGAGCTTTCTTAATTTCCCCTTTTTCAGACCATTGTTCTCAAGAGTGCAAGTAAAGAAGCATATTCTTATTTTAAGTTCCTAGAATCTTCTCTCTTAAATTTTAAAGAGATTCCTTTCTGAAAGAGAAATGTGAATGTTCAGTCCTCTATTGTATTTAAGAAGCGGAAAAAGCAGTAATGCTGAAATATCTTAATTAATCACGCTCAATTTACTATCCATTAGTTCTACGAAATTAGAAAATGGGAAATAAAAGTAAAGTTATTCTAAGGTAGTTAATGTTTTTTCCATTCCTTATGAGACAAACTTAGACGTAAATAGTATGATTTATATGATATGCAACAAAGGTACACTCTAAGGTTTGTATAGTGATATTTAAGAAGATAAAAATACAATAAGAATAAGACTAAATAAAAGCAATATGCTTAGAGCTTAATCTTACTTATTAGTGATATAAAAGAAATGAAATAAAGCATATTACTTGATTTATTAATGGAAGCTGTACTTCAGATTAATTAATAACAAATTTTCTAAAATCTACAGAGAGATAATTTTCTAAATAATTAAGTTACTCACTTTAAATCTGCTCAAGTTGAACCAGAAGATTATAATAGAATGCTTTATTATGAAACATTACAAATTTAAACTGGAGCCTCTAGAATGAATTTAAATATGTAGATCAAGATTCATTTTAGATTCTTAGCAATTAAGAAACTTATTTAAGTACTGAGTATTAAATTAATATCACGATATAGAGACTAAGGCTAAGCAGAAAGACCAATTAAGGATAAAAAGAAATAGCAAATTTCTAACTTGCCTGCTAAATACAACTCAACAAGATTAAGCTTTCCCATAGCAATAGAAAGATAAAAAAGTGGTGAGCAGTATTAATTTAAAAATATGTACACTATGTTCTATTGCTTAGACCTATATAAAATTTAGATTCAGATAGCCCAAATAGTCTCACTAGATAAATACTCACGTTCATTCTAGACCTAGAACTATCTCTTTAGTTTATTTTCTTCTTTTCTTTGTCATTTCTCATTCTAATTAATTTATTCAACATTATATAGCTTAAACTGTGCATAACTACTCAATTACTAAATTTAAATTTACTGCTTTACCTGTTTTTCATTTTCTTTCTAAATCTATTATCTTATAGCAAATTTATTTAGACATCTCTTAATAAAGAATCCATTACTCTCATTTTAATGAAATTTTAATTTATTTTCCTTTCTTTATTTTATTCTACATTCATATGCCTTTCTTAATCCTTCTAATTCTTCTAATTTTCTTAGATTTTTATTAGCTCTTTCAATTAATTCCTTTTTTGGGATTATATCTAATTTTTCACTTAGAAACTATTATTATTTCCGGCTCTTAAATTTTTGATATATTATAGTTCAGAACTAGCTTTTATTCCTACTATTCTTCTTAAAAATTAATAGCACTTTACTGTTTTCTCTATTCCTTCTTATACTTTGAAGAGTCAAACTTAAGTTTCATTAATAAATGTTCATACTATCTGTTAAAGAGTAAGCACTTATTTCCTTTTATTAAGCTTATTTCTTTATTCTCTTTTATATTGCTTAATTAGAAATTCTAATCATTTTTAATCTTTGTTCTGTATCTAGTATACTAAATCACTTTATCTATCCTTTTCTTACTCTTCCTATGGTTAAACTTAAATCTGGTTTAAGTATCTATTTTAATTAGATGCTTATTTCACTTTCTAAAGAGACTTATTCCTTGTCAACTTCTAACTTAATTTTGTAGTACTATTCAAGTATTCAATTACGATTCTCTTTACTCTAATTATTCAATCTTGCTTGAAGTAACTATCTGTTATGATTTGCTAAGAGGTTTTCTTTAAGGTCTACTAACATCTTAAGGAATGTTCTCATAAAAGGTATTAGCATTACTTGAATAAAGGTATCTTAACTCTTAATCTCTTAGTTTGACTTCTACTAAGAGATTAATCATAGTAAGCTGTAGCCTAATATTAGTTGGCTAATTAATTAGTTTCTGTTGTTTAAGAAGAGACTAAGCTTTGTAATGGTTAGTCTTAGTAGTTGCTAGTTCTTAAAAATTAGTTTGAGTTAGTTGGTGTTTTAAGTGTATGCTATAGATTTGGTTATAGTGTAAGGTAGTTTTAGAGTAAGGAATTAGTCTGGAGGCAGTTAATCTGTATGGTATGATATGGTGTAGTGATTTGAATTGATAATGAATGGTTTTGTAAAGTGGTTTGATCCTTATAGTGTATTATTTGGACTAGTTAAGAAGCTTAATCTTAAATACTTAAGAGAGGTTAATTAAGCAAGATAACTTCTAATTTAATCTTAAGTTCAAATATCAACTTATTAATGCTATATCAAACAGTCATGATCACTTGTCTACAAATCCTCAATTCATCAAAGTAATCCCCAATTCCTTTTAATTCATATAATAGTATCAGAGGTAAACTTATCTGTTCCTATGAATATTATAAGTAAAACCATTATTCACAATAAGATTAAATAAAGCTCAAAACTAACACTATGATAGATATGCTTCATGTGTAGTTTGTAAAAGAGATAAAGCAGGGGATAAAATCAAAAGTATCTAAGTTAAATCATTTGCCTAATTTATAAAGACGTAAAGCATATAATTCCTTAATATGTCTTACTAACTCATTTTACTTTCTATAAATATAACTATAGTATTTTACTTTAATTTAGAAAGCTTAAGAATTATTAAATTAAATACAACTAAGCTAATTATTTTCTTTATAGGATAATAAATAAAAGCTATATATTTAATTATCTCTATCATTTCAATTATTAATATAAATTATATCTATCTAATTTTTTAATCCAAACTATTAAATTTTATTTCCCGCCTAATTTATTTAGATTTGATTAAATTTAAATTTTAAAAAGCTAATCTTTATTTTTATATACCTAAACAATAATTAATTAATTAAAATATAATAGTTTCAATATTTAAGAATATTGAGACATAGTTGCAATAAATAAAGCTTAGACTATAAATGCTACAATCAAGTTGAAAGATAAAAGTTTGTAAATGCCAATCAAGCTTCTTCTTGTTCTTTCTCTATCATATGTTTTTATTTAAATAATATAAAATGGCTTTTTAAGAAATAACAGAACTTTGAACAAAATATTTAAACAGGAAAATTCTCTAAAAATAAAAAAGTGAAATAACTACAATGAGTGAAAGTGAGAAATATGATTGATATGACGAACATTAACCACTTGGAAATTCAGAACTAAAAAAGCTTCCTACACAAACTAAAATAGAAATATTATCTAAGTCATTAAAAGAGTTTATATTCAAAAAAAGATACCTCACTGATAAAGTAGAAAAATTAGAAAAACTAATAACGTCTTTACTTGAGAAACAATATTAATCATCATAAGAAATAGAAAACAAACTGGAACAAAGAATTCTTTAAATTTAATAATAAATTCAAGTAACGCAATTTTCGTTTTAATGGAATTAATCAGATCCTATAGAAATAGAAAATGAAGCCTCAAATTAAAATAAACAGTAAAAATTTATTTAAAGTAACTATGAAATTTAACTTAAATAAGTGTTACAGGAATAATAGTTTAAAGGAAGAATAAAATGCTACGTGTGCAATAAATAACACCAATGAAAATACTGCTACGAACTAAGCGAAATTTAAAGAAAGAATAAATAAGATGTTTTTAGAAAACTATTTAGGATATATCCAACATAAAGCGGAAAAATTTATAGAAAAATTCTTTAATTCAAATCTTAATCTTTGGATAAATAATTAGGAACGTTATGTGCAAGATCAAAACTATTCAGATATTAAAGGATGGTGCACTAATGAAGTGCTACACCGCCTAATTAAGCCTAGTAGAAATTCAGGACAAACTACTGGAGGCAAGCTGATAGAATAGGTCAGATGGCTGACTACTAAGGCTTTAACAAAGCTTTTTAACTTTAACTTTATTATCTTGATGAAATTTGTCTTTTTTTCTTCTAGAAATTCTTCTAAAAGCTCATCTTGTAGTTTAAACATTTCAATACGCTTTTTTAGTAATTTAGAATGAAAATTTTTGATTAATTTGTCTATTTTAGGAATTTGATTCTTTGAAAAATGTTTGTTTATATAGTTTTAGTCATAAAGAATTAGTTTCTTCTTATGTTTTTCTTTAAAAGCTTTATAACTTTCAAGTTCCTCAATAATGTCTGCATAGTATTAGCAATCAAAAATATGATCAGTTTCATCAAAATCTTAGCCACATAAGCAACCAATGCTATATCTAACGTTAATGTGGCGATTACTAAGTTCTTATTGAAAATTATAAGAAAAAGTCCTCAGTTTATAGATAGAAATAGTCTCTCTAATATAGTGTTTATTATATTTGGTATAAGTAATTTCAGGAAATACACTTTAATTATTTTCTATTTAGTCTATAATTCTTTTTACTGTTGGCATAAGTGTATTCCTAGAGAGACATTCCATTAACAATTTATGTTTTATTTTTTATTTCTGTGAGTTTATAGAAATCCATATTACTCTAAACATGTGACATGTCAAAATTATACAAATCGATACATTTCTTTATATGCTTCTAGTATGGTAAATTAAATTTAGTGCATTTTTCTACTAAAAAAGCAGTATCTGAGTTTCCCTAAACAATAATTTATCAACTTTTAATTATATAAATTCATTCCTTAAAAGCTTATGCTCAAATTAAGAAGCTAATATTATAAAAATATTATTACTCTATCTTAAATACCAAGTGACTGAGCTTATTTCCAATCCAAATACTAAGAATTAACTGTAAACCTTCATTTTTGTTCCAAGGAGGATAAGTCTATAGATGTTCTTTCGGATAATCAGGATCAATTGATACTCTCCTACTCATCTTATATGGCAATGTTTTTGGAACCGCCTAAATTGTTCCTTTCATTAGACATACAGCTTAGCTCAGAAGCGTCTCATGTAATCTTTTTGAAATATTTAAGGAAAGCTTTGGAACTTTTAAATTTTATTGACTGATAACCAGAATCTAGGTCCATAATTTATGAATTCAAGAACATTATCTCTAGCGACTACCTCTACTTACAAAAATATCAATATCAGGAATATATTTTACTACATCAGAGTCTTTTCTTAATGCCAAAGGCCTCAATAATTTTCCTGGTACACTGCCACTAGCATAAAGATTTTTTTCTCCAACAGCGCAAAATTTCATTCCAGAGAGTAAAAGATCTTATAATTATGGTATTTTAAGTTAAAGTAACTACTTAAGCTCCTCCTTCTTACGCAGAATTTATGTTGATCTAGCTCTTAAAGGAAACTTTCGATTTAAGGTTTGTATTTCAAACTCTTCATTTCATCAGCTAGTTTCATTTCTCAGCCTTCTTTTTTAGAGCTAGATTAAACAAAGTAACCAAATAAATGTTTACTTTTTGTTTAACTTTTGAAACCCTCATTTCATCAGCAGATTTCATTACTCAGGTTTTTTTTAAAGCTCTTAAAGAAAGCAAATTTTGAAGTAAGGTTTAACTTTCAATTCTTTAACTACAGCAGCTAATTTCATTGCTCAGACTTATTTTTAAAGCTTGATCAATCTCTTAAAGGAAATAATTTTTTACTTCATGTTTAACTTTCAAACTCCTCAATTCATCAGCATTTTAAGTACTTAGACTCATCTTTGAGTTAGATCAAGCTCTTTATAAATCTTTTGACTTAAATTTATTCTTTCGTGTCTCTCATTTCAAAAGCTAGTTTTATTATTCAGACTCTTTTTTGAGTTAAATAAAGTTCTTTAAAAAATCAAGTTTCTACTTAAAACTAGCCTTTCATTCACTCAGTTCAAAAGCTATGGTAATTTATCATTTGTAAAAGGTAAAGTAAATAGAAGTGTAATAGGAAATAATTAAATGAAATGATGAGATAGATTACAATCCTAGATATTTATAAGTAGAGTTCTTATAGATATGCTAGGAACTAAACGGTCATATTTTTTTGGTATCCCAGCTTTCTTTTTTCTAATATGCTTTTTATATAGTCTTTATTATCTAATTTAAATAGGGTGGAAAGCCCTTTCCTTCGGATGCTGCTTGGAGGCCCAGCAAGGCAACTAAAAAATGAGCGCGGACGGAGGATAAATCGGAGGAAGAGAAACCAATGACAAGAGAAGGAAGATGTGATAAGCTGGAGAACTCTGAATGCCAGGAGGAAACTTTCTTCACCATAGGTCGGGGAAATGTACCCGTAATCGCATATTGCATCCTATGCTTTGGAAGGAAAAATTACAGGGACATACTGCAGGAAGAGAAAACTAGGACAGAAAGACGTAAAAAAATTTTTCGACATTAAATAAAATTAATTTAAAGAGCTGCGCACCAACGAGAGTGCTACGCGCTCTATAATCCAACTTATTTGTTATTTATAAGGAATCTATTAGAGCTCTTCACTCCACTTATTATAATCAAACTTAGTTTCCATTCTGGCTGCTACTCCTAACTATTTATTAAAATTCACTTTAGTTAGCATTATATTTGCTTAATTTTTATTAGATTTATTGCATTTAGTTATTACTATTAACAGAGGAATCAAATCTGTTTGGAATCGATGAAGAAATGTATTTATACTCTGAGCCATTATAGCGATGCTACTCGCTGACACTATAAAATGCTTTTTCACATGTTTATGCTACTTAAGTCTGATTATAGAGGTGAGAAAGTGTCTTGAACTGTAATGAAAGGAATACGTAGTATGAAAGAAAAAATAAACAAAAGCATAAATACAATGAAAAGAAAGTCTTTACAGTCCCTATCTCTGTTTTTATTGAATCCTGTTACATAAACTTCAAATGACTACCATTTGAAAATAACATGATAAAACGCTTTTTCCATTTCTAGTTTAAAATACGGAAAAATCCTATGAATTATCCAGAAGCTGACATAAGAAAATTATTTCGATTAAATTGGAACTAAAAATCTTTATACTTTAGTAAGTAAAGAAGATACTTTAGTTTTATGGGGTAAACTAAGAGGATCTAATAATGATTTCCAACTTACTTTCTATTGAGAACTTTATAGAAGAAATAAATAAGAAACTAATTATATTAAAAAGCATCTCACGCTATAGAGACATACTCACTTTACAGATATTCAGAGATTGACTTGAAGAACTTTAAGTTGCTAATTCATTCTTATAGTTCTCAAATTATTTACATTTCAGCATTATCTTGTGAAAAGCAAGCTCTGTAGAGTGAAGGAAAAGACACTTTTAGACATATCTTCAAATGTGTCTACTATTTGGAACTTACTTAGAAATTTTTCTGACAAATTTCCTGGTAAAACTTGTTAAGACTAATAACAAACAACTATCTGCTTAAGCTAATAGTTTACTTCTAATCACTAATAGAAATAGACCTTCAGATTAAAAATTTCACAATAATCTGCATAGTAAAAGAAAACTACTATTTAGATAAAGCACATAGAATCAGGTAGAGCTATAGGTAGAATAAAAGAAAGCTTTAGAAGTGATGATGAAAAGCAAGAAGATATATGAAAGCTAATGAGAAGAGAAGGCTGACATTAATAAACTTAAAAGTCAATAAAATGAAATATCTGAGCTAAATCAGAAGCTTCATACAATAACTATTTTATTAAAGTGAACTATTATAATTTAAATATAAAGGCTTAGTTTATTACACTCCTTTCAGTATTCTTTCAGATCTCTTTCTTAAAATTTCAGGTGGAACGTCTTTCTGCACTTTAATAGTAATAAATTTAATACAGCATCCAAGAAGAATATTGGTTAGAGCAGACTTTTATTGTAAAATCACAGCAAGTTCTTGTTTAAATACCAAAAGCATAAATAATTAAATAAATCTATCACAAAGTTCTGAAAATGGAATCTAAACAAATTGATGCTTATTAGATATAGATAAAGCATCTAGAATCATATAATAAAATGCTTAATAGCACTAAATATAATAGATACTAACATTAATATTATCCAACTTAGTTATTTAAGCAATATACACATGCAGCTAGTTATTTGGTAAGCATTATAACTAAATATCTATTTACTACTAGCAAGTATAATAATAAACATTAATGAATAAATAAATAATCTTAATAACTACTAATAATAACCATTATAAATACAATAGGCTAACTAACTCTTAGGTTAAAGTATTAAGTCAATCCTAGCATTAACTAATAAATTAACTACTCTATTTTAGAGTAAAACATAATAAAAGTCAATATCTTCCTTATTATTGTTTCATCTTAGAATATTATAAATTAAACAATATTCAATCTTAGATCTTATTATCAATCCATTAATATTTATAAATATGTCAGAAGCAACTTAGTATAATCAAAAAGCAATCTAATTATTCAAACAGGGAAATTATCTTTAATCTATTGAGTATTTCAATATAGCTATAATACTAGAACCTAATCATGCAACTGTACATTGTAACAAAGGATTGGCATTGAAAAACTTAGGTAAATATTAAGAAGCGATTTAGAGCTATGATGTAGCTCTCAAACTAGACCCTAATAACGCAGCTGTACACAATAACAAAGGATTGGTATTAGGAAAGTTAGGTAGATACTAAGAATCGATTTAGAGCTATAATGTAGCTCTCAAACTAGACCCTAATAATGCAGCTGTACATGGTAACAAAGGATTTATATTGGATAAGTTAGATAGATGCTAAGAATCGATTTAGAGCTATGATGTAGCTCTCAAACTAGACCCTAATAATGCAACTGTACATAATAACAAAGGATTGGCATTGGAAAAGTTATGTAGATACTAAGAAGCAATTTAGAGCTATAATGTAGCTCTCAAACTAGACCCTAATAATGCATCAGCACATAATAACAAAGGATCTGCATTGGATAAGTTAGGTAAATATTAAGAATCGATTTAGAACTATAATGTAGCTCTCAAACTAGACCCTAATAATGCAGCTGTACATGGTAGCAAAGGATTTATATTGGATAAATTAGGTAGATACTAAGAATCGATTTAGAGCTATGATGTTGCTCTCAAACTAGACCCTAATAATGCAGTTACACATAATAACAAAGGATTGGCATTGGAAAAGTTATGTAGATACTAAGAAGCGATTTAGAGCTATAATGTAGCTCTTAAACTAGACCCTAATAATGCATCAGCACATAATAACAAAGGATCTGCATTGGATAAGTTAGGTAAATATTAAGAATCGATTTAGAGCTATAATGTAGCTCTCAAACTAGACCCTAATAATGCAACTGTACATGATAATAAAGGATCTTCATTAGGAAAGTAAGGTAGATACTAAGAAGCAATTTAGAGCTATGATGTTGCTCTCAAACTAGACCCTAATAATGCAACTGTACATAATAACAAAGGATCTGCATTGGATAAGTTAGGGAGATACTAAGAAGCAATTTAGAGCTATAATGTAGCTCTCAAACTAGACTCTAATAATGCAACTGTACATGGTAACAAAGGATCTGCATTGGATAAGGTAGGTAAATATTAAGAATCGATTTAGAGCTATGATGTAGCTCTCAAACTAGACCCTAATAATGCAACTGTACATAATAACAAAGGATTAATATTGGAAAAGTTAGGGAAATACTAAGAATCGATTTAGAGCTATAATGTAGCTCTAAAACTAGAACCTAGAAATGCAGTTACACATAATAACAAAGGATTGGCATTGGATAAGTTAGGTAGATACTAAGAAGCTATTTAAAGCTTTAACTAAGCTATTCAACTAAATTCTATTCTCCCAAAATTTTACATACATAAAGCTTATTCACTATATAAGATAAGTAGATTTTATGAAGCAGTCTAGTGTCTTAACACAGCTATTTAGCTTAATTCAAACTATGCAGAAGCTTATTACTACAAAGGTTTAGCTTTGTAAGCTTTAAGCAAGACTAAAGAAGCACTAAAATGTTTTATTGAAGCTAACAAATTAAATCCCTAGCTTAAAATTCCCTAAATAGATAATGATTCTTTAGATATACAATAATAGGGTTCCATTACTTTAGAAGATATATGACAGCTTTTATATTAAAATGGTGCTGGTTATGATAATGAATCTGAAATTAGAATATTAATCTATAGAATCTTAATTCCTAATATTGAATTTCTAGATAACTGATAAGTATTAGCTAAAGACTAATACGGAATTGTATATCTTATTACTATCGATGGGTCTAATTATGCACTTAAAGTATTTCACTAAAAAACTGATCTTCAGATTTTATTAGATTAGTTCTATTTCGAGTGTAAAGAACTTCTATTAATAAACAGCTTAAGAGTTTAAAAACTTGCAGGAGTTGCTATTGATACTTAAGAACAAGGAAGTTACAATTTATGCCTCTTAACAGATTTTTAGTGATTTGCAAGTTTATTCTAATAAATTTAGACTAAATAGCTATTCAAAGAAAGTCAAATAGGATCTCATTTAAGATATTATTAGAAACTTAATTTACTTAGTTAAATAGCAGAGGGTTTAAAGGCTATTCACTCTAGAAACTTGGTTCATAGAGAATTGAAATCCCAGAATATTCTACTAGATGAGGAATATTAACCCAAAATAGTAATTTTAGGATTATTCGATTCTACTCATTGGTTAACAACGATAGAATAAAGAGGGTTACATTAGTGAATGGCTCCTGAATAATTTGAATAATAAGTTACTTAAAAGAGTGACATCTGGTCTTTAGGCTGTATCGGAGTGGAGATATTCAATGAAGGAATGCTTTATCCAAATATAAATGAATAAGAATAGCTAAAATAAATAGTCTATATTAATAAAATGAATCCTATGTTTTCAAGCGAAATATTATAAGAACCTGAATTAACTGATCTATTCTACAGATGCTTAGCTTTCGACCAGAACATTAGACCTGATATAGATTACTTTATAAATCAGATAGAAAAACTAAAATAAAAGTGAAATCCATAAAAATAAGATGGAGATATAAGTTAGTAGGGTCAAACTAAAACGATGAAGTAGGAATAAAGTATAAAATAATAAAGTTAAGATTAAGTTTTTTTATTAGAAGAAGCCTCATAAGAATCCAAGTTTGAAAGCTTAAAAATAAGTAAGATTGAAGAGAAGAAGAGTTGAAGGGAGAAACTTTATATAGACGATATAATTTTTTAAGTTCTTTATAAAAGTTAATAAACTAATTTAAGTTTCTATATTTATAGTATTTGCAACTTCATTGAAATAAATATTCTATAGTAACTTTATAAAAATGATAACCAAATTAAGTGATTAGGATATAATTAGATAGAAAGAAGATAAATTAGAGTCATTAATTTATAAGCAAAAGAAAGTAGTTAAGGTATTTGAAAATAGTAAGAAGAGACTTATATAATTGACTATTATAAAATAGTTGCCTCTAAACTTAACAGAGTATCTCTAGCTAACATTTTAGTAAAATTAAGGCATTCTTTACTGCTTAAACTTATTTAAACCATTTTAATCCTTTTTTGCTCGCTTAATTAATACCTTATGCTTAGATTTATTTCAAGCTTTGATGATATACTTTAAAGCTTTATTCATCTTATATCTTGAAACAGAAAAGGAATAACTTTGTCTTATTAGTTGCAATTATAAGGTGCTTGCTCTGAAGGGAAAGTGTAAATCATACTCTTATTTTAAGTTCCCAAAACCTTCTCTCTTAAATTTATTAGATATTTAGTTCTTAGGATGTATGTATAATTGTTCGGTTTCTACATTATATCCACTGAGGGCAAAAATTGATATTACTAGGATGGTTTAGTTATTCCAAATTCGATTTGTCTAGTCGATTGCTTTTATAAAGATAGAAAATGGAAATATTAACTAAAATATTCCAAATCATTATATGGCTTTTTATAGCAACTAGTTTCCATGTAAGTGGTTAAAGTTTCTTGATATATATTATGGAATATACACTCCTAAAGACAATGTAATAATATTTAAGAAATGAGAACTATAGTGGTATTAAGGCTAAATAAAGAGCTATACTATGGAAATGTAATTTTACTATTCAGGGATAAAAGGAATCGAATAAAGCGTCATTATTAAATTTTGTTGATAGAAGTTAGTTTTAAGATTAATAGATGCAAGGCTTAAAAAAATGGAAGGATTCAAAAGAGGTTTCTACACCACCTCCAAAAAGTTGGAGAGGAAACCTGAATCCAATCTTGGATAATCTTCTTACCCTTAACCCTAACCTTTTTATTAATTCTAACAACCTGAAGAGGAACAGAAACAAGCTCAGAAGACAACACACGAGATAACTCCAACCTCAGAAGAGAAGCCCAGAAAGCAGATGAAGTCTGCTCTGCACCAGGAGGTCTCAAAGTTCAATCCTTCTGGCCAGATGAGCATGGAACAGCTCATCAAAGTGGTACTAAACCTCCAGGAAGAGGTTAGGTAACTGAGAAAGGACAATGAGAAACTGATAAAAAACTCAACCTAGTGGAAGGAATAGAATCCAGACTTATGTCCTAGAAAGAGAACTAAGTGCTTTCTGAAACATATCTTAAGACCAGAGTAGCTAATCCTAAAATTAGCTTCAGAAACAATCTGATCTGAGTATTAGACTGGAAATACACGAAAATAAATTAGATGAACAAAGGGGAGATCCAATGATGATTGAAGAGACCAATAGGAAGATTAAGATAAACTCCAAAAAGTAGTGAAGGAATGCTACTACTGCAATTCGACAGAACGCTTATGAAGATGCTGTAAGGAATTCCAAAATTTTAAGACGTAGTACTGGAATAAATAAAGAATCATACAACCACAGTAGAGGAAGAAAAAACAAATGTAGTAGAGACAAATAAGAGAAAGATTATACTTAAATGAATAAGGATACATTTACAAGAGAAAATTTAATTAGAAATAAGACTAGATCAGGAAATGACAAGAGTAATGGGAGGAGAGAGGAATAGAGACATCTAAACTTTATTTTTAACACTGGAGCAATCTGGTGTCCAGCATGAAGAGGTGAAAATCCTCGAAAATTGCTAAACTTAATTTATCCTATTATTATAATTATATAAATTATTGCTAATTTGATGATTTGTAATATTATATTTATTTTAAAATTTAAATTTTCTAAATATTAATATTTATCAAATTATTTTAATTTCTGGTTACCTTTTTTAATTACTTAGATTAAAAATCTCTTAAATAACTATTTTATAATTTCTATACATTTTCTTTATTTTGATAATATTCTACTAATTATTTGACTGTTATATAAATAATTGATTCTAATTTTATTTGCAGCGTTTCATATATCACTTTAAAAGATTTATTTTTATACCTTTACTATATATTGTCATTTACTTTTTGCTTCTATTATTTTTATTTTCAACTGCTTAATATGATTTTGTATATCTTCAAATTAAGTTAATTCAATCTATGAACTTTAATTTAGCATCTTTTATTTTTATTCTATTAATAGCTGTATTTAATCCTTATTCTCTTAATTTAATTTTTATTTCCTTAGGCGTTTAATTTACCGTTTAAAAAAGTTTAAAAAGATAAAACTTAACCAGTAAAATTTTATGATTTTTTACTTAAATTTCAAGAATAATTATTTATAAAATGAGTACTGATAGAAGAGTTAGAACTCTTGACATTTCATAAAATTTATCTTAAACAACTCTATTTAAGCTTAAATTTTGGTTCTTTCTATTTATCAATATTTGACTCTTAACTATCGATATAATTTTTTATTTCCAATCTCGTTTTTTTTAAATTTAATCTATGTGCTACTCAAACTCAAGATCGTCTCCTATATAGCATACTAGAGTTTAAATATGATAATATCTGTTTTAACCTGATGCTATTATCCTATATCTCTACTAAATTTACCATTATGTCTATTTAACCTTTTTTATGCCTTAGTTTATCTTCAAATTATTGAAAAACCCTAAAGCATCTATAGCTAATTTTTTGTTTTAGAGCTTTGCTGCTTTGATTTATTTATTATGAGTTTGAGTATTAAAATAAACAAAAAATGGGTAAATGCTTTTCTACATAGAAAAAGAATAAAAATGCTCAGACTGAGTAGTAAAAGGATTAGATGCAAAATTAAACTATAAAAGCGTAAAAAGCGGTAATAAATGTAATGCTAGTTGAAAGTGAAATAAATGAAGAAGAAGTAACTATTAGAAATCAGAATGTTCAAAATTTCATTTATCTGAATGATTAGAAAGCAAAAGAATATTAATAATAAAGGAATAATAAAGACAGAAAATAAGTAATTTTAGAAAAGGAAACTGCTAGAAAATCATCTGCTGTTAGTACTTTGTATGGAGCTAAAGAAAATAAATAAAAGGCTAAAAAAGAAAAGATAAATTATATTGAAGAAAATCAAGTTAATGAAGTTGAAGATTCAAATAGAAAAAGTAGTAAAAAATAGTAAAAGAAGCCTTCTAAGGAAAAAGCAAACGAGTTTAAGTAAGAAACTTCGTCAGGAAAATTAACTCCAAAATCAAAAGATAGTTAAAAAAATTAGAACAACCTAAAGTACAAAAAAGATTTGGCTGAATTAAATGCCAAATAAACTAATAATGATGTAAAAATTTAAAAGGAATCAAAAGATTAATAGCAGGAGATGCAGAAATCAAATTAGATCGAGGAAATAAATATGCAAATGAAGATGTTGATATCTAATCAAGAATAAAGCTAATAAAAAATCTAGCTACTTGATTCACTCTCTTACCTTAAGTTGACTGTGATTTAAGCAATTAAATTCTAATAAACAGATAAAAAATGTTTACAAAATGAATATTTAATCGGGGAAAAAGGATTTTTAAACTCATTCTAGCCTTCAGATTCTATATATATAGGACTAAGCGGAGATATTTAGTTACATCCTGAGGATATATGCGAAGAAAAGCAATTGCAAATTTAATTTATGAACGAAAACTTTTATATTATAGATCATGGAAAAAAATTATTCACTCTTATCTAAATAACTAAGGAAAAACCTTTAAAACTGAGAAAAAATTTGCTTATCTAATTAGGAGAATAAAATTTGTTTTCAGTTCTTGAGATATAAGAGCCTTAGTAATTTACTTAGAGAATAATCGAGGATCAATATCTTGTGATTGAGTTTGATAGTATTTCTGATAGCAAGTTCTAAGAATCTACATAGAATGAAAATCCAATTCCTAAGCTGAAGATATAATTTTTAAAAGGAGAACATAAAAATAAAATTTTTGAATTGGATTCCTCACATAATCTCTTACTAGGGAGATCTTAAAAGTGCAAATAAGGGATATAGTTTAGAGACATGAAAATTCAACATGAACATGGAATGTAAGCATTTAAATACAGAATTGAATTTAATTAATACCACGGTTGGATATTCAAGGATTGTGGAAGCATATCAGGAAGCTGGGTTGTAGTTAAAGACGATTACACTAAATTTGAGAATGGAGTTACTTCACTTCCTTTAAAAATTCAAAACAAAATGCAATTTAAAGTAGGAAGTAATACTATTTTCCAGGTTAGCATTTTTAACGCTAAGACGATTCAGCCAAAAGAAGAAGAGGAAGAGAAAGAGAAAGCCAAAAAAATTGATTCTTAACAATGAAAATTTATCTTGTTGAAGATTATTAAACAACTTATGAAAAAATCAATTAATACTAAATTTTATACTAATAGACATTAAAATACATTATAGCAAAATAAAAAATATCTTGATGCTCTAGTTGGAAATAAATAAACTGTCTTTAATATTAATAAAGTTTAAGAAATAGGCTTTAGTTGTATAGCATCTTTTATAAAAAATTGAAATCAAAGCTAAATTCAATTTTTTCCTTAGTTTAAATTAATAGAATATCTTAAAGTGCATGCTTAAGTATGTAATTATACATACTTATCTCTTTTAAAATCATTAGATAATGAAAATTTTATTAATGCTTTAAGATTAAATTCTAAAAAATTTGTTTGAGAAAGCTAACTTTTGTAAAACTTAATATTTCATTAAATTTCAAATTTTGCACAAAATAGTTAAAGTCGCTAAAACTTTAATTTGGCCTGGACATTAAGTAGCTAAATTTTTAAGATTGAAGTTATTTTATATCTTTATTGTGCTTTATTAAATGTCTAATGTTTGGATCTTCTATTTAACTCATAAATATCTATCCCTCACTACAAGCTCTTTACTTCGAAAGTTGTTAATACAAATTTACAATCAAAAAAGTAAACTTTATTTTTTGCATAATGAGGCATTATATTCACATAAGCTTTCTCTGTTTATTGCTTTTACTTGTTGTTGTTTCGTTTTCAAATATACATAATTCTTATAGAAGTGAATCACAATCATCAAAAATGTAAACTCTTTTGTCAAAAACCACTGCACTTGTGTATGAAGCTATATTTTTAATTTTCTTCAAAGATTTTTTTTTATTTCGTATTTTCAAATGCTATTCAATAGCCTTCTACATTATATCCTCCGAAATTATATAAAGCATCTCAAATAACTGTTGCGCTTCCTAAGCAAAATTTTTACACAAAGCCGCTTACTTTTTAGTTTGTAGAGACTTTAGATCCAAAACTTCGCATTCTTATAATCTTTATCCATTCAAACCTGCAATTAAAAAATCTACATTTTAGGCTTATAAAAGGCAATACTATGTGAAATTCTTTGGATAATCATTTTCAATTCTTACGCTTTGTCGTGCTTTTATGATGGTAATTCTATTTTCGTATAAATTCAAGTTTGTATATCCTCCTGTAACTACTAGTGTCTATTAATTAACTTGTATAGCTCAGAAACTGCCATTAAACACCTAAATATTACTGTTAATTCTCTGGTCTATTCATTTTCAACATTGTATTTTATGATGTTCGATGTTTCATAAGCAGGGAGCAAAAATACTTTAAGCTAATTTAAAATGAAATTTTACTTGAATCTTTAATATTTAAACAACCCTCATATTAGGTTACTCCCATTCTAAACTTAGAGAAGATCCTAACACTAGAATGGTTATTTGAACATCCAATTCCTATCCTAAGAAATAAAACTTGAATGCTACTTTTATTTTAGCTTTCTTACATTTACTTAAAAGCCAGTTCGAAGATAAACACTTAGATATATTAGTGAATTTAATATACTTAGTAAACTTATTTTTCAGACCGTTTTACTACGTTCTAAAATAAAATTTTATACTACAATTGAACTAATATAAGTAAAAAAGTTATGAATACGACTAAGTTAAATTTTATTTAAAGAGATCCACCAAAAAAATTAAACTAGGTAAAATAACTCATTTAGCTATCAAAATTGTATTCAGTCTTTCAAACAAATAATAAAGCAAACATGCTCAAATAAAAAAAAGGAAGTGTAGTTAAGAATTTATATTGTAAGCTTTAAAATGAAGCTAACTTTTTAAATGAATATTATTAAAGTTTGGTATAAGTGAAATGAAAGATATTAATTTACACTGAAACAAAAAATCAAATTTCTAGTTTTTTTCGCTTTAAATATTTAAAAATCGAAGAATCAAAATTCATTTATTTATGATTCTTTTATCATAATATTCGAAAAAAATATTGTTAAGTCAATGTTTATAAGAAACCTAAGAATTATATCAGAAAGTAGAAAATATGCTTAATTAAAAAGATTAAAGGCAAAAATAAAAAAATGTTAGTTAGAGTTTTGGAAGTTTTAACACTTATAGAATGAAATGATTTTAATGCTCATTTGAATATATTTAGTAGCTATAATAGAAATTAGGAATGATAAGTAAATAAATAAAAAATATATTCGAAAAGAAAAATTAAAAGTTTGTTATATTAAAAGAAACAAAATAGTGTACAATTTTAATATGGATGTAGAGAATAAAAAAAGAAAGTTTCAGGGAAGATTATTATACCTTTCAAACCTAGGAGAGAAATAAAGAAGAGTAAATTAAATAGGAAAAATAATTTCTTATAACGTGTAAAAATAAAAATATTGACAGAAAATGGAAAAATCACATTTAGGGTAAAACTAAAAAATTTTAAAGGTCAGAAGATATATAATCATTAAACATAAAGCAACATTTACTTAATTTTATAGAGCAAGAAGATAGGTAGAAACTGAAAAGGCTAAATTAATAGCTCATGGAAAGGTTTGTAAAAAATGTGGAAGCAGAAATAAGCTTGAATTTGCCTAGGGACTGAAGATGGCAGCTTTCTGTATGATCCAAATTTAGTAAAATTAATAATTAGACCATAAAATTTTTCAGGGATTTAGAAAGGTTTCTACACATCGCCAAAAGGTTCAAAATAAGTCGAAGAAGGAAAGTAGCAGGAAAATAAAACTAGCACATTCCTATTGACACAGCCCCAAGAGAAAAATAACGCTGATATCTGAAACCTTACAGTATTGGGAATAAGTTATATCAGTTTTAAAGGAATTACCAATGTCCAGCTCGAATTTGAGGACTATCTCGCCTAAGATCTTTAGGAGCTGAAAAATTAGTGCAATTGCTAAGGATGAAAACTTCCAGATGGGGAGAAATAGACCGATTTGAATATGAGTTGCCCCCCTCAAAATTAGCATGCAACAGAGGTCAAAAAATTATGGGAGAAACTCAATGTAGCTAGGAAATCGATTGAGTCTTGGAGCAGGAGCCTTGAGCAAGATCCTACTTAACCTTGCGGCACAGGATGGCCTGAACTGTTGGCTTCTTCCAATCAACTCTTTGAAATCGGATTAAGTGTACCCTTTTAACAATTCCGGGAATCAGTAAAATCTTCTGAAAAGGCAATGTTTTTATTGCGGTAGTGGACGACTTCTCTATCGAAACTGTAAGGGATTACTCTCTTAATAAAGATAATATTGAGTGTAATTAGAGGCTGAAAAGGAACATTGCGAAAGGCAGAAAAGAAAGGAATAAAAAAAATTCTTCCGAAGTTAAAGTCTCTTCTGTGAGAATTTACGGGAAGCATTTGAACTAGATAAGAAGATAGAAAATAATTTTTTAGCTCAAGACTTAAGATAGATACTATCTTATAAATGAAGCTTCAGCAATATATATGAAAATCCAGATTAATGAGAAAGGAGGATAAACCGTTACAAAAGGATTAGTCAACGTGGAAACGAACGTAAAAAGAATTTAAAATGAAGCAAAACTGCGAAGCTTTAATAGACGATTATATAAAATAATAAGCTCTTCTCAATAGTCAAGAAGTAAAGCAAGAAGAGAAAGCATAAAGAAAAAAATGAATAATGTGGTATTGATATGGATATCGAAGAACAGAAATAAAGTTTTACTTAATTAGTTTTAAAATCTTCAAATAACATTATCACTGTAATTTAAAAATCATAAATTCGACAAATATATAGATTCCATAAATACTAAAAATAAAGAGCTTAGATTTATCAGCACAATAAAAAAGCGCGAAAAAATTAGGGAGGAAAATCCTAATAATTTCAAGTTTCTAAATTTATAAAAACGGATATTCCAGTTTTGTTTTTTAAAGTAGGAAACACAAATTGCAATATTCAGGATAGGATTGAAATTTCCTAAAAAGGAAAACTTTAAATATATTATCTGGATAAAATTTTACAATAGTATTAATTTAAGTAATTAACAATTTTTTAAGGATTTTATTATTAAATAATAAAATGAATGTCGGTTGCAGTCAGGAAAACTAGTGGGCAATCTGGTGCAGTGTATACTGCATTGCGAATAATCTCACGCTAGATACCACCATGGGGAAGGGTGAACAATCTCGGAAGAGACAAGCTTAACTTGACTGAAAATTCTCACTAGTAGTATGAACGTTTGGCTGACGAACCTTCTTATTAATCACTTAATAACTAATTTTTTTTTGGACCTTATTCAAGAAGACTGGAGTATTTGATTAAAAATTCGAAGAATAGTCTTTAAAAAGTAAATTCCCCATTTGGAGAAGCTGAACTGAATCATTGAACTACTAGAAATCTAACAAGTAGCATGAGATCATTTTTTTATTATTAAATATCAATATTGAAAGAACTGCATGCCAACAAGGTGCTACGTGATCTATAATTATCTTTATTCATTTAATTAAGAAAAAATAAAAAATAAAAAGATAGCTCCAAGAAAGGTTTCTCTACCGCCTCCTAGAAATAGAAGAGTAAGCATGAAATATTAATTCTTTGTTTCCCGTCTTTTTTAAAATAATAATCTTCCTAATATATTTAATTACAGCAAATCATAAGGCTTGGCAAATGACAGAAGTAAAATTCCGAAACTTAGATTATTTCTGAGCAACTAAGAAAACAACTATATATATTGTTGTACATTTGAAAATGAGAGTTTTCGACTTTGGAACTGAGCAAATCAAAGACACTTAGCTTTGCCTTATAATCCTCGATTTCAAAAAGATGTAAAAAAAGCTAAAAATATGAATCAGATATTTATAAAAAATAGAGGAGAAAAGTTAACTAGAAGAAGCAAGAATCGAATACTACTAGCTCAAATGCACCCTTCATATTCAGAATTGACAGAGTCAATGCTTAGTCAAATTGAATTAGATAATAATAAATAAGAAAAAAATCTCAAGACTATCCAATTTACCCAAAAAGAAGTGAAAAAAGGAAACTGTAGTATTATAAATGGATTTTAAGCAAAAGCAGAAGAGACTAAGTTTAAATTAGTCAGGCTAAGTTATTACTGAAAATTACTTTCAACACTTTTTTAAAAGCTACAAGAAGTGCAACCATGAAAATTAAACCAAGATAGGAAATTAGGAATCTAAATGGCAAAGCTATATTTAAGCGAAGAGAAATTATATAGAAAGGGATTGATTACTTAAAGGAGGATTCTATTGATTACAATAAGCAAGATTATACGTGTAGCAAGATTATGCGAGTTCCAAAACTCGAAAAAGGCAAAAGCTTCAAGTTTTTCAAACTTTTTTATTTAGCCAATATCATTTGATTTGTCCCGAGAAGATTGAAAAACACCAAAAGGGGAAACATTTTTCATCATTAGTAATAATTAAGAAAAAAAATGAAACAAATCAAAAATAATTTTATATTTAATATGAGTGTTTAAATTTAAGAGTTTAGAAAAAAAAATGTAATCAAATTACTTGATAAATTTTTAAAGAACTAGAAAAAATATAAAATAATACCAAGAGAATTTCTCTATTAAAATAAGATTGAATTATATTAAATTAAATTAAATTAAATTAAATTAAAAAATGGAGTCTTAAAATAAATTTTTCCCGGTTTTTTCTTGAGCAAAGAAGAGAAAAAAGCTCTTGAGAAAAAGCAGACATAAAAAAAGTATCAAGAGTCTTCTTCTCCTCACTTACAAAAGTATTAAAGAACCTAATAACTATAATAAACACCTCCTAAAGTAATAAAAAGAAAGGGATCTAATATAATAACAGGAAAAGAACTTCCATCAAAGATAATTAAAAAGGAAATCAATATTTAACAGTTAGTATTTGAAATATCCAATCTCTAGGAAGAGATTAAAGTGCTTAAGTAGGAAAATTAAGAACTAAGAAACTTATTAACGCTTGGATAAGATAACTTAGAGATTAGAATTATTAATTAAGAAAGGGAACTCCAAGCATATTGGAACATTTAAACTGAACATAGATAAGAAACAGCAAGGCTTGGAAGTATCGTATAGAAGCAAGAGTTGGAGTTTATTAAGCAAAAGAATATTAGCACAAACATAACTAATTAGACAAATTAGATGGAGATAGAATAAAAAGAGGTTATAAATCAAAAACCAATCAGATAAGTAAGGAAGAAATGCTACTACTGTAAGAGTAAGTGACATTTGTACAAGAATTGCTAAAAATTTTAGAATTTCAATAAAAAATTTTGGCGTAAAGAATAAGAAAAATATTAGAGGCTCTATTGCAACTAGCATGGAGATATTTACAGAAGAAAATGATGTGAAGTACCTTTTGAAATAATAAGAACAAGAAATCAAAGAAACTGAGAAGACCTTAGTGAAGATAATTTCATTAGAAAGTCAAGAATGATGAGAAGTGTTGCTGATAAAGCAACTTATTTTAAACGATGTCCAGATTGGCACTGTTGATCATTTTAATTTCATTATCATTATCAATTAAATTAAATATACAAGAAATTACATAAAAAATAACTTATTAATTTTCTTTTTAATTTATAAATTTTTAGTGCAAAAGAAAGAAAAACGTAAACGCAAAATCAACTTTATATTATTAAATTTGATATGAAAATTAAATTATTACCAAATTCGAATTTCTTTCTAAGAAGAATAAAAGAAATTAGATAAAAAGGATTTTTAGAATAAAAGTTAAAATTAATAAGTAGTTTAGTGAAAACTTTTGCATTACTATTTTCTTCAAATTTAGTGAAATTAAACTCAAAAGAAAGCTGGAACTAGTTTCTAAATTCTTTATCTAAAATATTATTTAACTCTAAAATTTTTATTAGCAATTTTATTTTAGCAAGAATATCAAATTATTTATAAGCTTTCTCTTTTATAAATCTTTATTTATTCTATTCATATTAAAAATTAATTTCTTAATTTAGAAATATTTTTTTAGTTTTCAACAGAAAATATTTCTGATTGTTTCCTTTTTATACTAAAGCTTTCATCATCTTCCCATTTTTCTAACTCCAAAATTAAATTTTTTTCATTATATATTTTGATAGATCTTCTATTTATTTGAAGCTATATTTAAATATTTTTGATAATCAGTGGTTAATATATTAACGGCCATAAAATGATTCTTCGTTCGCATTTTTTTATTTTTTCATTATGTTTTTTATTATTTTCCGTGGAGGCTTCATCGTTTAATTAAAAAATCTGTTCTGAAGTCATTTACTCAGTCACTGAATTATAAATTTTCTTGCTCAGGATTGCCTCATTAGCATTTATAATCAAGGCCTAAATAGTTTAAGCTACTATTTATCAATGAAAAAACAGGATTTTTCTTATTTCAAGCTCAATAAGAATCCAACTTTAAGAACTCTCCTTGAAGATATGCTTATTCATGGATTTGTATAACCATTATCTCATTAAGTTGCATTTTATCCTAGAAAAATGTCTTTTACGTAAGAGTCATTTCTTTTTTATATGAACCCTTTGCATATTCACCAGTCAATTTGGTATTCCCAGTTTCCTAAAATGCATTTAGCTTTAATTTAACTATTCTTACCTAAAACTTAAATTATATATTCATAAATATTATCCTCAAAGATCAACTATATTTGAGTCTATAGCTTTTTTTCTTAATACCGAAAAAATCATCAATCATTTTTTCTACGTACTGAATAATTTCTTTAAGCTACATTTATATCTCATAAATTTGGATCTAGTTATGTGATGAGTTTTAGATTAATTCTATTTATTTACTGACGCTAAATTATTTGCATATTAGGACAGTATCACAGATTACTAGTTATTTAATGTACTAGGACACTCTTAGAGTTATTCAGATCTTTTATTATTTCTTTATTTCTTTGACCTATTAAATTAATCTTTGTTTAACTATTCTCTGATTTATTCTTTTTATAATTATTCTAAGCTGACTGTTTAGATTGCTTTATTTAAATATGAGGATAATTTTCGGTGTGAATGTATGATGCTATTTAGTTATGCTATTTTTTTAACCATGCTTATGTATTAAATTTTCATAATTATTTCCTTCTTCAAGTTGCAAATAAAGCAATCATCTGAGTTGAATAGGTAAATTTTTTATCATAGACAAATATCATTCGCTTTTCTTATCTTTGCTCTGAATTTTTTATTTTGTTTTTCGTTTCCAAATTTCTGTTTTTGACCAATAATTTACTTTTTATTCCATTGGTTACTCCAAATCTTCATTTTACTCTTACATATTTTCTAATACTCAAAACTTAATAATATCTTCATTCCCCTAAAATCATGGAATTTTCTCAAAGTGTCAGATTTCTTTTCCACAATTAAATAATTCCTTAATTCTAAACTCTAGAATTTGCTTATAGTTTAGTGATAGCTTTAAAAAACCTTCACTAAGACTGAATCCACTCTTAAAAAAACAACTTTAATCTTTCTTATTTTAATGGCTTTGATAGATATGTGAAACTTGGTTTAATTCAGTAAAAGAAAATAAGAAGAATAGTCTGGAGATAGATATGAAGCAAGACAACGACTTTCTTTTCATTGAACATAGGGAAGAACTGATGCAGGAAACAAAGCCACTGAACAGAGATCAATAAATTCTTAGAGTAACGACAGATTTAATTTTTTTTCAAATTTCTAGCCAAAAGGTAACAATTAAATGAATTTATTTTATCTGAAATTAATTTAATATAGTGACTTTTATTCATAACTATACTTGATTCTCAAATTAATTTTTATTAAGTTTATACTTTTCATCTTAGAAAAAACCTAAGTAAAAATTTTGAAACTTAAGCAAGAGAATATATTTAATTAATTAAGTGAAGAATAAATCTTAAAGAAATTTAAAAAAATTATTTGCATTTTAAATTTATTTTTTTGCAAGTTTAAGTGTTTAAGGAAGTTTAAGGATGTTTAAGATATTTTTAAGGAATGTTTAAGTATGTTTATGGTATGTTTAAGGTATGTTTAAGAGTTTTAGATTCACTTAAAAAAATAATTTAAATAAAAAGATGAAAATAAAAAATTTAAGTATCTGAATTTGATGTGAAGGGTTATAAGAGAGTATTAAATTTAATTCCAAGAATAAATTAAATTTTTATAAATAATAAGTAAATAAATTTGATTATAGAGCGCGTAGCACCTCGTTTGTGCGCAGCTTTTCCATATTTTAATATATATCGTTTCTTCAAGTAAGTCTTTAGGTAAAAGAAATTCTTCTCTTATTAGTTACATATCTTCATCATTTTCCTCTTTATTATCTCTTATTCTTCTGTCTTCTATCTGTCTAGTTTTATTAAATCTTTATTGCAAGCGCTTTTTATTTTTTCTTGCATATCTTGCTAATTTTCGTTTCTAATTCTTTTCTTCTTAATCAATCTTTTATACACTCATAAAAATTATCCTTTTCCTACTCTATAGATTTTTCCTTTTTCTTTTTTCTTTTTTCCTTTTTCTTTTTTCTTTTTTCCTTTTTCTTTTTTTCATTCAATTTTCTTTTCTATGAGTCCTTTTTTCTTTTTTTCTAGTATATCCTTGATATAGTCTTTTATTATCAAGTCAGCTTTAGCTGTCTTTTTACTATTCTTAGGTTCTAATTAATTTCTCAAATTTTGCCGTATCTCATATTATATCAAATAGTTCCATTCCTTACTCTCTATTCATATTGCTCTTAGATTTCAAATACATATTTACTTCCTTCTTTGTATTCTGAATGTTTTTCTATGATATGCCTTTCATTTTTCTTGCATCATTATAGAAAGGGCATTGATTAATCACAACTAGGTGTCTTTCTTTTAACCAATCCTAGCTCATTACATCTCTTTCTTGTTCTAAATAAGTACCATATTTCTTCTTTTTCATTTTTATTGTTTCTCAGGTAGTTGGGTGTTCTACTATATATTCATGAAGTCATGTTTTTCTATACTGTAATGTTGAAATCATTTAATCCATTCTTTCTCTCTCTTCTACGTATACTATATGTTCTCATATTGCAAGATTAATGCTTTTCTTCCCTTTTTAATAATAATTATTATTATCATATTCTAAAATATATCTTTATCCTCAATTTTTAATTCTAATTTTATTGTCGTGCAATATTATTCAAATATAAAGCTCTCTTTTTTACTTAGGTTGAACATTAATCCTTCTACTGCTTTTCCTTAGTTACCTATTAATCTGCTTTTTAATATCAACTTTTTTTGTCATAGGTAATGTTTAAATTTCATAAACTACAGTTCATGTTCTAACATCTCGTTTTGCACTTAAAAAGAAGCATCTAGGATTGTTCGTAAAGATCTTCTCTATATTATTTCTAATTGCTCCTTCACTTATTTTACTTCAAATTATTCGCAATATGGAATCACTTCTGTCCCATAACTAAAACTGAGCTTTTGAATGATTTTATCATTATTCCTTCATTATATGGTATTAACCCCTTATTCATTGTTATTTTTCCAGTATTCATGCTTAAATCCATTATGCTTCTTCTGGTAATTATCCAAAGCTGATGTTTTCTTCTATTATACGGCCTAGATACTAAAAGATTTTTACTCTTTCTATCCTTAAATTCTCCACCTCAATGATATTTTCAATATTTTCTCAGTTACTATTTTCTGCTGCTTGTATGTCAGTCTTTTTCTTTATCTGCTATTTCTAATTTGTACTTTTCTACTCATGAGGAACAATTTTTGATTACTTCCTTTAATTATTCCCATTCACTTATTAAGACTAGGTCATCTACGAATGCAAAATATCCTGCATATATTTCTTATGTTCATCCCTCTTCGTTTTATAGTCTATCGTAATCCCTAACTTTTAATCTTCCAAGCTATAGAGAAGTCTTACTATTATCAAGTTAAATAGTCTCTTTTTTTTTTAGCCCTTTATTTGTCGCGGAAGATTTTGCTATTTAATCATTTATTTTCATTTTAATTTCTTCTTCACATTAGAAATTGCTAGAAGTTTAATTATCTATTCCGGTACTTTTTAGATCGTTTAGGATTTATCATATATCTTTTCTTTGCACCGAGTCATAAGCTTTCTTAATATCAGCAAATATTACAAAAACATCCTTTTTATTCCGCAATTATCATTACTATACTGTTCTTAGATTGAAAATCTAGAATGTGCATGATTTGTCTTTTTTAAAAGCCATACTAGTATTCGCTTTCATCATTATGTAGATATTCTTATGATTGCTAGAAATTTCGTGCATCTAAAATTTTTAAAGCATGAATCAATAAAGAGATTGATCTATAGTTCATCGGGTTCATCTATCCTCTTTTTTTATATTAATACTATGTAATATTATTTCATCTCATAAGGTGTTTTTCCCTCTTAAGTCATCTTCGCTATCATTTTGCAAGTGAATCTATTCAATTTTCCCCGCCTGCTAAAATTGTTCCTACTTATATTTCATCAGGTCCTGCTGCTTTTAATTTCGCTAATTAGTTAATGCTTTCTCAAATTTCATATTCGTTTACCTCTAATTGTCTCTTGTTTAATAATTTAGTTGATAACGTATTATCGCCATCTTTTTATAACTACTATCATTCATCTCTGAAAGTCTTAACCTCTTCTATTGATAAGAGTACTCACTAATTATTTTTCTATTAAGTAGGTTTTTTAGTTTCTTCCACATTTCTATCAGATTCCTTTATTTAGCCTGTCCATAAATAGGCTAAATTAGTTTCTTTTATCTTTTTTCTTGATTAAATGTTCTCTTATCATACTCTTTGGTATTCTCTATATTTCTCATTTTACTAATTTTCATTCATTTCTTCGTTTTTCTTTACTCTTTATTTTAATTTTTTGCTGCATTTTCTGAGTATTTTATTACATTTCTTAGTTCTTTCTGATTCTTTATATATCTCAAAGTTTTATGTTTAACCGTTCCATATACCATTTAAGCTCCTCTTTCTATATTTTTCTTTCATCCTTTATAAATCCATATTCTCTTGTGGCTATCAATTTCTTCTAATAAATAAATTGGATTATAGAGCGCGTAGCACTCTCATTGGTGCGCTGCTCTTTAAATTAATTTTATTTAACGTCGAAAATATTTTTATATGTCTCTCTTTCCTTGTTTCCTCTTCCTGCAGTACGTCCCTGTAATTTTTCCTTCCAAAGCATAGAATGCAATATGTGATTACAGGTGCATTTCCCCGACCTATGATGAAGAAAGTTTCCTCCTGGCATTCAGAGTTCTCCAGCTTGTCACATCTTCCTTCTCTTATAATTAGTTTCTATTCCTCCGCGCTCATTTTTTTGTTACCTTGCTGGGCCTCCAAGCAGCATCCGAAGGAAAAGAGCTTTCCACCCTATTTAAATTATATATATAATAATTCTAAAAAAAAGCAAATATTTGTATATTTTACTTCGAGTGATTGAATTTGGTTTGAGGAGCTTAGAAAAAAAAAATTAAGGAAATTACTTAAAAGATACTAAAAAGATTCAAGCGGAACTCTCTATGTGAAATAAGATTGAACTATGCTAAACAAAATAAAGAATACAGGAAACTACATCTAAAAGATAACTTAGTCACTATCTTTTTAAAAATGGTTATTTATAAATTTGCAACGCAAAAGAAAGATAAACGGAAGCGAAAAATTAATTTTGTGCTACTGAAATCTCCATTTTTTTTGGCTGCTTTTCTTAAATATTTCTCCTTGAAATTGAAAAAAATTTATAATATAATAAAAAAGATTGATTGCTATCATTGAAATTAACTTGCTTTATAACTGATTAGAGAAAGTTTATATTTCAACTAGAAATAAATATGTAAATGTTTAGAGAATGTCAATACATAAAGAATAGAGTCTTAGAGCTTTATGTCAAATAAGTACTTTGATCACTATATCTAATTTAAAATTTTCGAATGCTACATCGAGCAAAAAAAGCAATATTTAAAAACGTAGCTAAGTAATTAATTTTTTATGCATAATAAGTCTTAATTCAAAATTAAGCAGTATCAGCTTCATAAATATCCCTTTACGTCTATCATATAAATCTCTATTTAATAGCTTCTGGAATTTTCTTGTTCAATGCTTTTTTCTTCCTTTTCATTTTTTAATATCTTTATTTTTGAAGATTAGCTACTATCAGATCTGCATAAAATAAATATAGTTCTATTTACACACAAAGTCGGACTGTAAAACTCTCTTCTATTAAAGGAAATTTCATTTCATTTTTCATTTTTGTCTAAAATAAAAATAGAATCTGCTGGTTCTTCTTCATACTTAAATCCACCAATAATCATTAAAGGACTTGAATATATTCCAAACACAGTTCTGGGTGTTAGTAGTGTTAGCTCAATTACATTTCAAGAATCATTATTTTAGTCGTAAATTTCAAAACTATTCAGATAATTTTCGTTATAGCCTCCACATATCATTAGCTTATTTTAATGCACGCATATATTATGACCAGCTCTTTCCACATTTATTTTAGCCTTGAATTTTCATTTGTCATCTTTTACATTATAGCACTGCACATCTCTTAATCATCCCTCACTAGAACATCCTCCTATCACATAAATATCTTCTTTAAAATAAATCGAAGCTTATCCATAAGATGGCACCAATAAGTCAGATAATTTACTCCTTTAGCCATTGAGAATGTTTATCTTCATTACTGAAGCTTGAACATCGGCCTAAATCAATCCTCCTAGAATAAATATCCCCAAGCCTATTTTCAAATTTGCGCAATATTCAGGAATTTAGTATTCGATTTCCAGTTCTTAGATTTTATCCTATAGAGGGAAATAAAGATAGGCAAAAGGTGTACCCCATATTAAGCAATATGTATAAGCTTAGTTTATCTTGTAATTACTACAAATCTCATATTTCAGGAGTAACCTTGGTATCTTTCCAAATAGTATACCTTTTTTATTTCCTTTACCCCTTTTTCCCAGTAAACGTAAAAACAAGACAGAAACAGATCAATTTTAATTTCCTGGAATAGTATGATCCATTTATTCAGTTTTATTTACTTGATTTAAAAAGAAACATGGTAGTTTTATCTACTGAACCAAGCTGAATCTATGAAAACCAATATTGCTTTTATTAGCAAAATCATATCCATTATGCTAAAAAAGTATCCTTCACTTAATTAAGTTTGCTTGCTTGTTTAGAAGTATTTATTTAACCTCAGAATAAAAATCAATATTTCGACTATTAAAAATGTCTTTGAAAATCTGTATTTGATTCATCTTTCATAGTTTTAATTTGATTTCCTAAAATCTTAATAGTGTCTTTCATAGCCTCTAGATTACACCAGAGACTAATAAAAAATTTAGATTAAGAGTGTGTAGCCCCTCATTGTGCGCAACTTTATAAAAGCTTTTATTTTCTATCCTTATTCATCTAAATGAAGTGTGGGCTTGCATTTTATGCCTACAAAAGCATAGGGTTCATTATAGGATTACGGGGTGCATCTTTTATTCAACCTATGATGAAGAAGATTTTCTGCTAGCATTTAGAATTCGCGATTTTTTCAAATTCTCCATCAAGGAATCTCTTCCTTATTTGGATTTTTCTTATTAAGCTTATCCTTCATCAATGCTCACTTCTAAATGCTTGCTGCCTCCTAGCAGCTCCTTATGGTTAGTGATTACCATCCTATTTAATTTAATCTATATAATATAATAAAAGCTTAAATATTTCTCCCCTATCTCTTATTATATTGCATACATTTCTTGAGATCTCCAGTTCTTATGACAGTATTTTTTTTAGATAGCTACTAGCTTATCACAGTATAGTTTTTCTCTCTCCTCGGTTACAGTTATTGCAATATTTTATTTTTCTCCTGTTATCATCTTTGTTGTTCCAGTATTCTAATTTGAAGTTAGACTTTTCTATAGATATTATCCTGAATTACAATAAAAGCATCTCTTCGATATTTATTTTGGCTTTAGTAATCGGAATTTTTCTTTCCTATATTATCCTCTTATCGTTTCTTTTGCTTCTTTCATCAACCTAACATTGTTGTTTATACTAATTTTCTGCAATTTCATCTGATTTGCTTGATATTTTTTTGTCTTTTGTATTATTTTTTGGATTTATTATTTTGGTCTTATGATATTTTCCAGAGGAGTTCATATCCCTCCTGAGAAAAGAGCATTTATTTGATTTCTTCTTACTTTCATAGGTTCCTCATTACTTTCTCATTGCCCTTTTTCTTTCTTTTATCCTATTTCTGGAAATTAGCACTTTATTCTGATTTTCAAAGCATTAATAGTCAGTGATGGCTTCCGATACTTTTTATTGCCGAATTTTCGTAGCCCATTTCCTAGGTTTTTCTTCAGGCTATGGACTCATAGTCTGATCTGTGATTCTCATCATGGCTTTCCTTATTACTAAAGATTCTAGGATATCACTTGCTCCTATTTTTTGGGGGTTGCAAAAAAATCTTTGCGTATGTCTTCCTCCATATTTTTATGCTTTTGATTTTTTAGTTTTATAGTTAGAAGAAAACACATTTTGAGAAGTTAGATTGTTTAGTCTCATTAAAGGCCCTTTTTTAAGTCATTTTCTACACTATTCAACTTTTTTACTCCAAGACAACTTAGGTGAGCTATCTTCTTATTGGCATACTCGAAATGTGAAAGTTGTTTTGAATTCGTTTTTTCGGGTTCAACTTGTCCTGAATAGTTTCCTCTAAGTCAGAGTGATTCTCATCCTCCATATGCTCTTAATAATCTCCCAAATATTCTTCTTAATTAGAAGGGCTGTGAAAAGAGATTGAGTGGTGCAAGAAGATATCTTTTAGAATAAATGCAAGACTGATCTGAATTTACAGTTTTGGGTATTCTAAAAGTACATCTCTATGTATAAACAGGAGAACATTATTCCTCAGTTTTCTTATTGTCACCCGCGCTCCAATTTGTTCCTTGAGCTGTAAATTCCATCGTAAAAGGACAGTTCTTCTCACTTGATCGAGACCATTATATCTCGGTGAGAATTTTTCTTCATTCTCTGATTTCGTCGAAGCTTTTACCACTATGTCGGGCTTTCTATCTTTATAGCTTGGCATAGAATCCATTAGGAATTTTCCTTTGCCAGACTCTAAGATAATCCAAAGAAAACATTCTATGTCTGTTTTTCAACTAAGCCTCTTAAACTATGATTTGAACTTTGCTTAGGCTCGAGTGAGCTTGAAAGTGTTAAAAAGAAAGAGAGGAATTAGCAATTCCATACTTTCTCTAAATCCTTCAGCTACTCTCCAGAAGTCGATCATAGTACTCCTGCGCTCCAAGAGGTTTAGAAATCCTTTCTCTGAGCCTCGATATACTCTTAAGCCACTTCAGATTCCAGTCGTTGCTACTTCCAGGTACTGCCCTAAATCAGACATCTTATGATTTTTCTGCATTATTCTTATTTACTAACTTCTTTGTCCCTTTATTGAGATATTCATTAAACGTCATTATCAAAATTTTCTATTTTTGTTTCACACCTTTCTTTAGAGTTAAAAAAGGTGTGAGAATATTTCCATGAATATCATGAATTTCGATATCATGTTATAGTTATGAGAAGCCACATTCTAAACTTTTACATTATTTAGTTATTAAATTCCATCTTTCCCTGTTTCTTTATTTACAAATTTAAACTGTTTTACGAAAGCATTAATCCTTCTGAAAAATGATCTACTTTTATGTGAATATTAATCAGAATAGAAGTGTTACCAACAATCAGTTTAATACTCCATTTTTTTCAAGCAAATCTAGCATAAAGATAAATGTCCTTTTATCTTATACTAACTGACCATTCAGAATTTTTAACTTTACTTGAAAGTTAAAAAAAGACAATTGAGCACTAAATTAACTTTTTTTGCTTCTTGCTAAATCATTAAAAATGATAGCCATAAAGATATTTCCTTCCCTCTCTTTTTGTAGTCCTACCACTCTAATTTTTACCATATTTAGGTTAGAAAAAGTTCAGGGATTATTTGTTCCTTCTGCGATTTTCATTTTCTAAGTCTTTTATCACTGAAAGTAATTTTGTTGGATAAGCTTAGATATTTAGCTTTGATTAAGCTAGTTGACTAAATTATTGTATTTCTGAGCTGTTTTAAATTTTCTTTGCTTTTAGAAGAAAAAAAATGAATTTTTTAATCAATTCAAGTAGCAAAAAAAATGGTGGAAGGATTCAGATGGAAAGAAGAGCCAATTTACCATTGTGTGTTGTCTTCTAATGACTCCATTATAGCAACCTTAAAATAAAGAAAAGAGGAAGTAGAAGACTACGGAAACTCCAAAAACTATAGCAGAGAAGCTAGGGAAACAATAGAAAATGATCGTGCACCTTGCAGGAAAAATGTTTGACTTTGGATAAGAGCAAGTCAATATTACTCAACTAGAACTGATGGCTGGCAAATTTCCGAAAGAGATATAAAAACTGAAAGATTTGAATGGAAAAACGCATTCTGAAAGTGGAATGAGAAGAGGAATAAAATTAATTTAGATCAATAGTCTATGAAAGATAAGTAAACACCTTTTGAGCCATCTAGTAGGATAAAGCAAACAAATCGTCTAAATTGACGAGTGAAATCAGAAAGAGGGGAAAACTTAAAAGTCAGAAGTTCGCGATAAAAAGAATAAAGCAAGCTGCTTAAAAATAGAAATAGAGCAAGAAATAATCGTTGGTCATTAGTTGAAAAAGCTAAATCAATCAAGAAGAAATTCTATTACTAAGGAAGTTACTATCATCTTTAAGTTAGATGATAGAAATTTAAAAATTGTCAGGATTTAAATCCGAATTTATCCTGGCTCAAAAGGAACAGGATTTAGCAACATCCTTAAGAGACTAAAACCAGGAAAAGGGCATCAAAAATGTCGCTCATCTAATCAAGACTTTAAACTCTGAAGAAAAATCTAGAAAGAAGGCTGAAATGTAATTCGCTCGAAAGACTTAAATTTTACCATCGAGTAATAAAAACAATTAGCTGATTAAAGTGGTGCTGGGTCTCAAGAAGAGGTCAAGAAGCTAAAGAAAGAAATAAGAAACTATTGAAAGAACTTGAATTAGCAAAGAAAATAGAGTCGAGACTTATGACTTAAGAAAAGACCTTAACGTCTTCTGTAATATTTCACAAGACCAGAACATCCAATCATTAAATTAGCAATAGAAGCCCAAAAAATTAAGAAATTAGATAGAAAAAATAGTAGAAAATCAACAAATTTTAAAGCGTTAAATGGAACGGAGAGAATAATAAGACAATTCAATAATAATCGAAGAAGAAAAAATTCACGAGTAAACCTAATTTAGGAACGAAAAAATGCTATAACTGCAATTCTCAAATGCATCTGCAGAAAAGATGCTAGAAATTCGACAATTTATAATAAGAGTAATAAAACTACTAAAAGAAATAGTATAAAAAGAAGATACAACATCAACCAAAACTAAAAAGAGAAATATAATATTACAATCAATTTCAGAAACATACACATGAAAAAAGATATCAAGCAAATTCTAGGCGAAAGTGAAAGTTAAGAGCCACATTGTATATCAAGGAGAAGCGATATAGAAGCTTATATATTTAATCTTATTTAGACTCCAGAACAATTGAGAGATTAGAGAGATGAGGGAAATCCTTCCAAGAATGTCAAACATTTAGTCTTGTCTTGTCTTTTCTAATAAGAGTAGTAAATTTTACTCTTCAGTACTTCAAATTATTTTTCTTGAATTCATAATCCAAACATTGTTTAACTTTCACAGCTAAAATCTATTATTTATACTTAAGCTCTCTTTTAATATTAAGTAGACCAATTTTATCTTTTAAATTGCATAGAATAAATATGGAAGAGATGGAAGGAATGAGGAAAGGTTTCTTGCTCATAAAAAGTAGGAAACAACATCCTGGAATCTCTAGGATAAAGGAAAAATAGGTAAGTAGGTTACCCACTGAATCGAGACATCTACCCCTAAAGAGGAGTCAAGGAGATAAGTAAAGAACTTCTTACGCTCGGAAGTTTCTGATTCAGAGATTGAACAAAAATAAGCTATGATTAGCCAATCAAGTGGTGTTGGATCTCAAGAAGAGGTTAAGAAGCTAAAGAAAGATAATAAAACGCTTATGGAAAAGTTCGAACTATCTAGCTAAATAAATTAAAGCTCTCGATACAAGAAAGAAACTTATGTACCTTTTGAAGTATGTTGTAATCAATCTTAAAGTTAGTATCTGAAGCAAGAAGAACTGGGAAACAGAATAGAAGAAAATTGATTAAAATTACAAAATCAAACCTACCAAAAAAAATAAAAGAAGCAACTCAAAGATTATAAGAGAGAAAATGGAAATAGAGCAAGTCACAAGTCACGGTCTCAATACATCTGAAAGAAACTAGTGAGCCAATTAAGAAAAATGCTACTGCTAATGGAGCGAAATATATTTAGATCGATAGTGATTTTCTATTCTAGAAAAGGTAGAAAGTTTATTGAGAAGAGAGATACTGATAAAATACAGAAAAGATCACTAAATTATAGAAAATCACTCTGAATTCTCCAGGGATTATCCACAAAAAGAAAAAAGCATTTGATTCCTAGCTAGAACAAACGAGAAGATAAAAGTGAAGAGTAAGGTGATTCCGACCACAGAGAAAAATTGGCTGCTGAGAAATATATTGAAAAATCCAAGAAAGCGAGCAAACTACTTACAATAAATATACCTTCATCAATAATAATCTTTTAGATTGCATCTAAATTACATAATCTCCTTTAAACTATTAAACAATCATTATACGGTCTTATTTTTAAACTGTTTATTCTAGTAATTACAGACTTTGTTTAACTTTAATCTAACTCAATTTCCATCTTTGCAATCCTGTATAAAAATCAATAATATGAAACTAGAAATCTATGAAACTGTACTTTCTGTTAAGCAATATAACTTGAAACTGAGGATTAGCATTCAACGATGCATTTTCTCTCTATCAGATTAATAAATCACTGTAGTTTAGGAAGATTTATCCTTATTATAGAGATGTTCAATCCTGTTTAAGGGTAGCAGCATGATAAGTGATTTAACAAAACTAATCATAAAACAGAATCAACTTCTATCTTCAGTAGAAGAAATGATACAAAAGTAAATTTTCTATCTTCCTATTATGAAGCAAATCCATCAAATCTGTACCAAAGCTTAAATATATTGCTTATAATAGCGAAACTCATTTCCAAAAGTAAAAACTATATTCCTTCCTTTTGAGTAAATGAATCGTTTTCCCTCTATTTCATATATTTCTTCACTGTCCTTTTTCTCTCCTTAGCAGTTGATGATTACTCTTCTCCTTCTTTTGCATAAAGAAAGAGATGAAGGTATATTAAGTGCTGATAGAAGTGAATGATAGTTGCTTATGTTTTCTATACTTAAAGTACTGATTTTTTTCTTTTTAATCTTTAAATAAAATGCAGGAATCCACAACTATCCAGCTATCTCATATTCTATTCCTTAGAAGGACCATAAGAGCTACAAATAATCATTCTGGTGTAAGACTGTTAGGTAAATTTGGTATTGGAGTTGTAAAATATGAAATAAGTTCTAATCTCAAAGGCTCTATCAATTTCACCAATTTACGAACTATAAAACTATGTGCATAAACAGAAGTCATTTACTCAGTGAAGAGCAGTGCATTTAAAGAAAAGGAGATATATATATCAGCACTGAACAGTAATTATACACAAATAGAACAGCTTAAAGACTAAACTCTACTTATATCTGGAGGAACTGCTAGCAATAATAGAAAATTTCAGATTTACAAATGTAACTAAATTCAAAATTTGCTAATGGAGAATGGAAGAAACTATCATAAAACTAAGTTCAATAGAAAAGGCTAAATTTTTGTAATTTCAGGATTAAACTCTTAGTAAAATTCAAATGGTATAAAGAACTGCGAAGTGTTTGATATGAGATCCCTTAAATTTAGAAATATCAAGTCAATTAGAATACCAGTTTATCTTTTTGGGTGCGATTAGAATGCGCAAAAAATTTATACTTTTGGAGGTTATAACTAATTGAATACCTCTTAGAGCAATGATATATAAATCTATGACTCAATGCTTAATTGATGGATTTAGTGCTAGTAATAGCTGGAAGGAAAAGGATGGACTTAAGCAGTTTGAATCCCATGACTCTAATATTTTTTTATATATGCCAATCGATCAAAAATAGAAACTCAATATTTCGACTTAAAAAAGGTAACAGTAAAAGGAGAAAACTATCCCGTATACTGATGATATGGTAGTGATTACGTTCAACCTATTTTAAGCTAAAAAAGTATATTCCAATTTAATTATGAAAGTGAGCTATTTTGCTACAATCTAATGAAAGAAAATTGGAGAAAAATCTAGTGAGCTTCTATTTCGATTTGACACTTGCATATTAATAGGATTATTTTCATATCTTTCATCTTCTTCTTTTAAGGTAAAAAGCCAAAGAATTCTCTCATTTAAATAAAAGTATTAATCTCTACTCATATTTAGCTATCAGTAACTCTGAAAAGGCATCACTCCATAAAAGAAAATTTAATCAGAAATAGAATTCATTTCAGTAGCTCACTGTATGTTACTTTTCATAGAAGCTTAGAATTTTTATGCTCTTCAACTCGTTTCTACATTCGAAAATATTGAAGAAATTACGAAATGACAAGATATTAAATAGCTTGATATACTTTAATTTTCAAATTCAAAAAAATGGAATTTCTATTATTCCTTCATTATATGATTTGACAGCAAAATGCTAATTTTATGAGCTTTTATTTTAAGTGCTCTTAACTTTTAATCTCCATCTGAAAGAAAGCCAAGATACTCTAATCTTATTGATTTAAACTATTTATCAGAGCGTTGTATCTTGAAGCTTCTCTTTTAAAAAGGCTTATCCTTTTGTGTATAATACACTCTGATTTAAAAATTCAGATCTGATCCTGCTTTTATTTATTCCCCTAAGGAGCTCATAATTTTATTTGCCTTCTTTACCTTTCATTTTCCTTTCACTTTTCAATGCTTTATCCTTTTTTTAGACTCTTATGTTCTTAGTAGTTTCCAAAAGTGGTTTTAAGTGAAAAATTTGTTTCAAAATATCCTAAAAAATATTAAGGTTAAACAACTCAAATTGAAGGATAACTTTGCACTATTTACTGACTTAGCTAGAAATGAATATTCATTTCGCTTAAAAAAAAGCAAATCTAGAACTCACTTGAATGAATGCTAAGAAGGTGGGTAGTTCTTTCATTGGTACTATAATCCTAGGAGAAGAAAGCTATGAAATAAAGAAGCTTAGAACTGACAAATTTATTTTAGTCACATTTCCGAGTGAAGATTTCTTAAGATTCCAAAATGTATAAAACAATATACCTTTAAGTCTAAAAACTAAGGATTATACCAAGAAAGAAAGCGATACAAAAGTTGAAAGATCAGTAAAAGGCTTTATTTAATAAAGCTTTCACATGAAGATAAGAACTGCAAATTGCTTTTTGGAAATTAATAAACTTTTTGCTAGCAACTTGATATTCAAACCAACTCTGATTGATCATTTTTACTGAAGTATCAAAGCGAGAAAATTAAACTTTTTCAGGCACAGGGAAAGTTAAATATCTTATCACGAAGAAAATTGAAAAAGTATAATTTTTGCTTGTTTGCTAAAAAGCTATAAGCATCGTTTATGAATCGACTAAATTAAAAAAACAAATGTCTCTTTATTTATCTGAGCTATTATTGTAAACTAAAGTTAGCAACTTTTATAAGCAAAATTTATAAAAAAGGAACTGAGGGAGAATGTTAAAAGGATGAGAAGAGATAAAAAAAAGCAAAGCAATAAAAGCGAATTGGTTTGGTTTGCGCTCAAACATTTTTTAAGGACTTTGTCTGAGATAATTTTTGTTAAACCATGATTTTATAATCTAAGCACGAACTAACTACATAGAATAGTGAGATGATGATATAAAATCTTTTATTGTCATGACTTAAACGATCTAACAAGCACTTAAAAATACAAAGTCTAATTTTATAATTACAGGCTTGCTAAAGCTTTTTCTGCTTGAAAGTTATATAAAGACTGGTTATAGAATTGTACAAGGTACAAGTTGAGCTTGGTACATTATAATTGATTAATTTTAATTGTTGAAGTTCAATTGAAACAGAAATCATATAATTCTTTGCCATTTTTCTATCTTTAAATTATAACTAAATAACTCACTTTCGTAATTAAACTGATACACGTTATTTTAGCTTAGTACCGGCTGAGCGTAATCACAACCATAGTTAAAGTTAACTGGATATATTTATCCTTAAACTTTAATTGCTTTAAAGTCGAAAATTTATGTGTCCATGTCGAATAAATTGGAGTAAATAAGGAAATACTTATAGAAAGGGATGAAAATAGCTTACGATCATGCTCCTTATGTTTATCTGCAATCACTTAGACTTCATTTGTTAATAGTTTCATCATAGATCTAGATACTATCACTATAAGTACCCTATTGTGAGTCGTAGCCTCCAAAAACGTACAGTTCTGAGTAGGTTTAATCACATCCGAAATAATACTCAGAAGTAATAATTGGTTCGATACTTTTAAATTTTTTAGACTAGATATCAAATACTTCACATTCTCTTCCGTTTATATTTAGATTACCCTAGCTTATAACCCCTGAAACTATATAGATCTACTTCTTTCTATCGAACTTCGTTTTATGTCAATGTCTCTCGAATTACATATTATACTCTTATACTCCATTCTGGCTCAGAATTGCAAACCTTTACAAAAAAGAAAATTATCCTCCTGATATTAAAAGAGTTTAGTCCTTAAATTATTCTACTTGGGTGTAATTATGATCAGTAGGCTATATTTACAGTTATTTGTCTTAAAACTATTTACTTCTATTAGAGAAAGTAACTTCAATGGATGAGTTTCTTTTTACAGTGCATACGTTAGTAACATTTCTTTATCATTTGATGTTACAACAAATCTCGTATTTCATCACTCCAATTCCAAATCTTGAAAATATCCTAACTCCTGATGGATTATTTGAGCTTCTAATGTTTTTTCTAAGAAATAAAATTTGTGCAAGACAGTCTTCAGAGCTTTTTTGCATTTTTCTTAATTAAAAGCTTTAAACTTAGTTTAATTAGAATCTAAGAATGAAGCTTAGGTTAGCAATATCATATTCATCCCTTTTTCCCCCAATTTTAAGGACCTTAAAAGTCTGCTATTTTGGACTTAAATATGATATACTTTTTTAGTGATTAAAGGAGTTCTAAGAGGGATCATTTTCATTGTCTTTATATGGTGTTTTTAAAAAAAATGAATAAAGGAATACGAAGGTTTTATAACCTGCTTGAATAAAATAGTTATGGCGACTATATTTGGAGTAATTAAATAAGGCATTAAATAAGTTAAGAGCTTCGTATGAAAAAGTTAAAACTTGAAATTTCGTTTTCAAAAAATTAGCATTTTTTGACTCTAATCGAGATATAAAAAATTGAACTATATTTCAAAAAAAGGGAACGAAAAATGCTAAAATATTTATAATGAGAAAGGAAGGAAATAAAAGTAATGACTATGAGAGTAAAAGAAAGAATAACTAGTAATGGTTTTGGAGACATCTGCTTTTTCTTTTTGGTTAAAGTAACTAATCAGTTGATTATTCATTCTGATCTTAATTCTCATATCCAAAAAAGTAAAAAGCTTCAGATTAGTCCATTTTTATCCCTTTTTTTAAATTTAAAAAACGAAACTTTTGGGATGCTAATTTCTTAGTCTGTGGTTGTTTCTTAAAATCAAACCATTTTTGCAATTGTCCTCTTTGTAGCTAATATAAAATCATTAATTTTTCCTCCTTAGCAGCCTTTTAAAGAAGCTTATCTACCAAAAAAGTTGATATTTGAATGCTTAGAAAACAGACTAAAGAAATCATTTAGATGATACATAAAATCCAAGGCCATTATCTGTTTATTTGACAACAAATTTTGCAAGTCACTAACCTGCTTTAATTTGAGAAGATTAACAAAGAGAATTTGTACAGTTTAAAGATATAAAAATTTATATTCTTAAAGTAAAAAAGTTGACTATCTCATTATTTATTTTTTAAGCTTGCCTTTATTCATTACAAACTTACCTAGAATATAGTTCCGCTTCCTACTTTGAATTGCATTTCATTTTGAATTTTTATAGGAAGTGAACTAAAGCCATTTTCATATTAAGATTAATTTTCCTTTGCTACAACCCAACTTCCTGATAAGCTTCCACTGTCTTTGAATATTCAACCATATTGATGGTTATATTCGATTCTGAATGAAAATATTTACATTGCATGTTCATGTTGAATGCCCATGTCTTTAAATTTTATTCCTTATTTACATTTTTCTGATCTTCCTATTAAGAAATTAGCTGAGGAGTTTACCTCAATTATTTTATCCTTTTGCTCCCCTTTTATAAATTACAATTTCAAACTGGGTTCTGGATTTTCTTTCTTTTGCTTTTGAACTTCTTAACTTTTACTTTCATTCTAAAATTCGATAAAAAGGTACTGATCTTATGCCCCTTCGCCGTGAAGTTAGAAAGGCTCTTAAATCTCCTTCACTACAAACAAGTTTTATTCTCCAAGTTAGATAATCAAATCTTTCCTTAACTTTAGTGGCTTTTATTTCGTAATTTAAATTAGAGTGAAGTATTATTTTCCATGGTCTATTAAATAAAAGCTATCATTCATAAATTTGATTTCTAACTGCATCTTCTCACATAAATCCTCAGAATGAAATTTTATATCCCCTTCACTACCTAAATAAGTATTAGCTTTAGAAAAAGGCTGCTAAGAAAATCCTTCCTTAGGTATTAGATACTTCTTTCCTAGGAAGTTGTCGTAGTTTAAGTTTTATTGCTTCAAATCCTTGACAACCTCCAAGATAAGACACTCTTTTTATGATTGCTGCCTCAATTAATTAACCCAATTCTAATCAGATAAGTATTTGCTAAATAGCAAATCAATATCTTAAGCACTAACTTGCATTTGTTAGTTTGACTTATAAATCTACAGCTCTTCTAAGCTTTCAATTACTAATTCTATTTCTCTACACTAAATTATCTTTTCATTTCTGGACAAATAATTAAGAATCAGCTCTTAAAAATTTTACCAAGTTATGTTCTGCTATCATAAGCTATATTCCTTATAAAATTGCTTGGCTTTTTCATTTTTTAGACTTTCCTTTATATTTTTCAATATCTTCTAGTTTTAAATATCAACATCAAGGTTTTCCTTTTCTATCTAGTCCATATTTTCTTCTTAAACCGTATCTTTTTAATAATTTTCTTTAGGGTTATACATTATATTCTGTCCTGGTAAATGCTTTATAGTTTCTTTAACATCTTTAATCTTATTTTCTTATAGTGCAACTTACTAGTTGCGTTTTTCGTTTATCCATGCTATATTTTTATTATCATTGACTTTTATAGTTTGCTTTCCATCATTTTCTAGCAATAAATTTTTGGGTTCTTTTCAAACTTTGATAGTTTATTTTTAATTGTTATCCCGAGGATCACCTTTAGTTTTTACTGTTGATTGATTTGTCTTTAGGCAATTACCCATATTTTTTTGTACTTTTAGCCTTTAAATTACGTTAAATTAACCTCTAAAGACAAAATTACAAGAGAATTTTTTTTTATTCATCAAAAACTTAAAATCGACATCTATGAGTGTCAATCAACTCACTCTCTATCAAATCTTCAATCTTAAACACCACACTTTTTTTTTTCTTACTTGCTGTGATTTTTTTCTACTTTGTTTCTTAAAAAAGCGAAATCTGGAGCTTATTGAAAGACATAATCATAAAGGGATAGTTTGTATTTAAACTGTAGCTTTATAATCCTCTAATGGATTAGTATATCTTTCTTAAGGTGGTTATGCTTTCGATAGAAATAGCACCAATTTAGTTTTTCGATTTTATACTTAGCTTCACTGCTTTTACTGCTTGTCATTATGATTCAATCTAGTTTTCTGACAGCAGGCTTTATTGTTCGTTAACGTTACACGTATTTCTTTCGTGATTTTTTATACGCTTTTAATCAATAAGCCGTGTGACCATCTTTAAGCTTATCAGAAATCAAAAAAGAAAGAACTCCTTAAAAAGTTTATTTCGCTCCTTATAAACTTTTTCCGTTCCTTTGAGCATTATACCTTTTTTTCCTTATGCCTTATTTTAATAGACTGATTTAAAGCTTCTCAAACAGAATAATCCCCTTTAATGATTATACCATAAAAATAAGTAAAATAAGTCCAATGCGGAAACTTAAATTCTACTCCCTTTCTAAAAAGACGGAAACTGAAATCATGCTAACATAAAAATTTCCTTTACTAGAGTTTCAAGCTTTGATTGTACAAATGCTAAAATTTACCTTTTTTGGTGCTTTTTCTAAACACTTTTTCTTTCAATAGATTTATGACTTTTAAAGTCACAAATTCTCCTTAAGACACTTAAAAAGGAAGCTGCTATATCTGCTATATTTTTCCCTTTTTACTATCTTCTTGAATAATATTTGCCTTACTGAGTTAGGTTTGCTATACTTTTTTTCATTTCTGGCTATTAAATTTTACTCAAAAACGCTAAACCTGGGACTCGAACCCACGACCACCAGATTAAAAGTCTGACGTTCTAACGACTGAGCTAACTGGGCTTTAGTATACTAAACCTCATTGTAATATATACCAGCAAATGGTTAGAACTTGAAAGGCTTAAGTTCTTCCTCTATTCTTTCTCAATCATTTTTTCTTTTATTTCCATACTTTCAACTTAGATTAACTTTGACCTTAAGGATGCTAGCATTATGAGATACTAATATAATGCTACACTTTGTTTCGCTTGACTATTAGAAAGACTAAGGATACTTATCTAGTCGTAAGCGAAATCGCTATTGTTAGCTTTAAAGCTTTTGCTTTCTACCGTTAAATTCAAACGACTTGGGTTCTATGACCCTCTAGTATCTTTTAACGCTCTCTCTTTATATTTCCCTATGAAAGTCTATTTTTTTCTTGCTCAACTTAGCTTTCAAACGCTTCTAGAGTTTATCCCTTTTTTTATAAGTCACAAATGAGTGAAAAGGTAGCTTAAGATTGAGCTATGAAGTATATTAGTTTGATAGTTTTCAATAAGAAAATAGATTAAAAAGCGATCACAAGAGCTTCAAACTTAGCGCTTTTGGCAGATCTATAAGAGAAGGAATTTAAAGGAAGCAAAAGTCCAGGAGACTAAGTAGAATAAAGCTACAAAACCAAAGAAATAAAGCAAAGCTTGACTATAGAAAGGATTATCTCAATATCCTTTGATGAATAAGCTACCAGAGATAGAACGCTAGAATACTCAAGAGTTAACTTAGACTTAAAAAAGCGTTTCCGTATAGAGAGAAATGAAGTAGGTTCAATGTGAATGGGGAAGGTGGATTAGATTTAGTTGGAAGTAAAGGATATAATAGTGACGCTTGGAACTATCTTAATACCTTAAATTTATTTAAACGGGTTTGATTTTAAACTCAGTGGATAAATATTAGGAAGTCTAGTATTTAAAAAAGTAAAAGTGTAGTGATATATCAAAAAAAGTCTTAAGTATCTTTAAAGGTTCAGGGTTATAATGAAAGAGTAGAGAGAATAAAGGAGATTCAAAAGCTAGATGATTGATCAAAGCTATAAAGACATAAAAGAGTCAATATCTGAACTTAAAGGAGATCGATGTGCTCAGTCTTAGAACTCTTGTGATGTGAAGAAAGAAGTAGACATGTTTTAAGAGCTTTAGGAAATGATTGTACCAAGTAGGGCTGTGATGGAAAGCAAGCTTATTAGTAAAAAGGAGAACAAAAGTCTTAAAAGATCCTTTTCTAATTTTGGAGATGCAAAAAGCCAACTAGAGTAATTGTTAGAAGAGTAAGAAAAACTGAAGTAAAAGAAGACGGTCAAATTAAGTCATATTAATCAGAATCTAGAATAGAATAAAAAGAATGAAGGACAATCCTCCAGCTAATAGGAAACTAATTACAAAAGTGAAAACCAAGAGTTGAGTATCCAGTAAAATGAAAATATGAGTAAGGATTAACTGCAAAACAGTTAAAAGGACAAGGATTTTAACTCAGATCCAGAATAATTAGATAAGAAACTACTCAAGTAACTATATTAAGAGCTTTAGAATATTAAACATAGTAAAAACCAATATAAGTAGTGTGAAAATCAAGAAAAGCTACAGATCTAAGAAATCTACTAAAAGCTTAACGAAAACGGTCTTACTTAGTAATATTTAGAAGTAAAAACAAAATTCACCAATAGAATTTTGTCTCTATTTGACTCATTAGCAGGAAACGTAGAAACAATTTCATTATAGCAATATAAGGATCTTACAAAGCAGATAAAGGAAATGAAGTTAAAAACTAGTCTTCAGAAGTAGAATTTAGATAGATTAAGGATATTTAAGAATCAATTTGAGTAAAATTATGGGAATATTAGAGAAATGCTAGAGCTATAAAAATGCGCTGACTTCTTGAAGAAATTGGCTTTAGTTTCTGAATTGAAGAAAGTTGAGGCTAGAAATGAAAGCTTTCTAGAAAACATTTGAGCTTACAACAGATTTTAAATAAAAGCTCAGTTTTAAAAATTCTTTCTAGAGTTTTACCTCAAAATTCTAGAATCTGACGAATATGAGTATTCCTATATATCAAGCAGTAAGGAAATGTAATTACCTTAGTAATTTTTACAGAAGTTCAAGTTCTAAAAACGTGAAATATGTTTATTCTTTACTATGCTGAAAAAATAGTTACTAAGTTTCAATTGATCTGCAAAGTATTTAACATTTTATGCTTTTAAATAGCTAAATTTCTGTTTTACTTCCATTGCTAAATCAAAATTTTTTCCTTTTCTATACTCATTCTTAAAGGGATATATTCTGAGATCAATTGAGATTCGTTATTAGTTAAAGCAATAAGTTCTTTAAATTACTTTTCTATTTTAAAATCCTCTAAGAGTTATTTATCTTAACTAGATGTTCTTCTGTCTTTAACTGTAAATTGAATTAATTAAATTCAGAAATTCAACTTTCGAAATTTAACTTCATACAGCTTTGAAAATTTTATGCCTGTTTTTGATTTTTATTTTCAAATGAGAACTAAATTTCTCAACCTTTGAAATATTAATTTTTGCTGCCTTTCTTAACTTTATCTTGTGATTCTTAAGTATAAACAAAAACTATATTTGACAGTGGTATTTTAATTTTACTTTTAGCCATTATTTTTTATACTTAAACCAACCTGAAAACTAAGATACCAATATTGCATATATTTGAGTCTGCTTATCCTATATAGAGATTAACTTGCTTTATTCGTTATTCTAATTCGATTAACTAGCTTAATTCCTTTTCTCGGTTTATTCTTCTATATTCTCTTTTTAAAAGCATAGCTTTCTTAAAATAGCCTCATTTTCATTTCTCCTTATCCCTTATAGCCATTTATGATATATAATTCATATAAACATACCATCATATACCTTATCCTTCTACCAGCTAATTCTATCACTTCTATACTTACCTTTAATGAAACTATCTCCCTTTTACATCCTAAAACCTTATTACCTCTCCTCTCCTCTATTCTTCCTTTTCCTTTTTAATATACATTAATAACTTAATTCTAGCTTTAACTTCTATTGGGTGAAACGTGAAATATAGTTTAAATCAGTTTTAGTTATTTATAAGTTTTATTGTAAATCCCAATTAAATTAACCGCTGAATTATTTATCTCTATTACTAATACATTATGTGCTATATCTATTTCCTGCTTATAATATATTGAGTATGTGACTACCCGATTTATTAAGATATAATACGAGTTTATCGAACAAAGCAGCTCTCTTATTATAATCAAGAGAGGAGTTTATTTGAGTGAAGGGTGGATCTAATTCCTTTTCTTTCTTCACTTTCCTTTTTTCGTTCTAGTGCTTGATAGATTTATTCAATCTTATTGATTATTTAAATGCTAGAACGGCTTTTGGAATTTCATTTAACTCTTAAAAAGCTTGAACAAATATGTTAGTATGCTCAATATCGCTAACTCCTTTTACCTTCCTTAATTTATATCCCTTTTGGTATAATTAAGCTTATTTAAATAGCTTTAATTTAATAATAAAAGCACTGTCTTACTTCTGTGCTAGACTTTTTGACTTAAAAAATAAGTGAAGGAGATAGTAGTCAGTTGACTATTGTACTCAGAGTGTTTACTAAGTTTAATTTTCACTCTTATAACTAGAACTATTAAGCACCTGTTTACTTCCTAGTTTATATAATGCTCTCCTTTTTACTCTCAATTATACAGGCTTTTACCTTATTTTTATGAAGCACTGAGAGGAAAATTAAATTGAAGGCTTGATTTACTTTTTCCTTTTTATGTACTCCCTTTCAAGATCTTTCGATATTAGTAAGCTTCTTTGATGGTACTATTATAAGTGGATCATCTGAAGTCTTACTAGGAATGTTTATATTCGTTCATATAAACTCTATGCTTGCTACTATACAGATAGTAAGGCTTAAAGAAGCTTACTCTCTTTGCTTGAATTTAGATTATCTAAGCTTAGAAAATGAGATTTGATCTCAAATGAGCTTCAAAACTATTTAATACAAGAAAGTGATTCCCCTACTATATTTCTGAAGTTGGCCGTTTCCATCTTTAAAAGAGGTTAAGCTAGTTAGCCTTTTAATATTACCTTAGCACTAAAAGTTTATATAACTCTAATTTGATCTTTGAGAAGCTACTTCATAATTTATAGCATTGGCACTAAGATTATCATTTTCTATGTTATTAATAATTATCCATTGCCGTGTAACTTTAAACCAGTTTATTTTCTTCTTGTAATTGAGTTTTTAAGATAGAGTATTATTCATTAATGCGAACGTGTGAAGTGTAGCTTTATTTAAAGTTAACAATTTATTAAATAATTTACTTCTTTAAATCTATCACTAATCTAGCTCGATTTCTTCAATGCTCCTATCAATACTGTTGAAGTTTTCCCTGCTATCATTACGACTGCTTATTTCAACTAGTTCTAGTAGCTTTTTTTATTTTCGCTTGTTCTCTTAGTTGTTCTAATCTTTGCTAGTTAGCTCTAGCTGCTGATCTTACTAAGTGATGTAATTTGTGGCTTTTCTGTCTTCTCATAATTGAAAGCTATTTGAGACTTCGAGTTGTTCTTCTCCTTATTTTAAGTTTCCGTTTTGTTGGGGTTAATTTTCTATTTCATTGAGATCATTTTAAACTTCAGTTTTGGTGCTCATTTAATTAGATTTCTGCTAAGAAGCTTAATTTCCGTTTTTCTATTTCAGTTAAGCAGAAGATACAGGAGATTAGCTCGAAAAGGACCGTAAGCCAGGCTTAATTTTTTAAATCAAGCTCCTCGATTAATTTCTATTTTAAAACCCAGATGTTAGATACTTACTGAGATCTATCTACTCTTAAAAGGCGGAACTTTTGTGCTATAGCATGTAGTTTATCTAATCTAAGTCCTCTTTCCTTTAGTTTATCTATAGTCGTAAAAGCAAATTTTAGTCCTCTATAGCTTTTTCTTACAGCATTTAGACTCCTTGAGACTTAGCTCTCTTGAACATTAATTGCTGCTACTGATGTTTTCTAACTAAAATTTCATCTAATTGCTTAAGCTTACTCAGTTAGTCTTTCTAGAAGTTAAGTTGCTTTTTAATAGTCTTAAGCTTATCCTCTGTAAATAGGGTTTTCAGATTAGGCATTACTTATTATCCAGCTATTTTAGTGAATCTTCTCTTAATGGAATCTCTGCGTATTGTATAGTTGATAATCTACTAGAACTGCTAGTTGTTAACCTCACCAATGTCCTAACTATAGTTGTTCTCATTAAGCTGCTAAACTGAATTTTTATAACTTACTCTGCTGATTGAAAAACCAGTTTCATCCTTCTGCGCTGGTAACAGGGTTAGATCTGTCATAGTCCTAAACTAGGGAACTTACTTCAAAGAATTGAGTAGCTTTTTTCTCATAGTTGTACTACTCTGAATTAAAGGCTTCATCGAAGTTTTTAACTCTGTCACTTTAGCATCTCTTAAATACTTTAGTCTCAGGGAATATTATATAGAGGAAGCTGATTATTATCCCTAATATTAGGAAGTAATGCACTTCTTAGTCTAAGTTATAGTAGAAGAACCAAGAGGAAACTGAATAAATTAGCAAGTAGTAAGAAAGTAAATCTGTCATGCTTTGATTTAAATGAGGTCCAAGGCTTAAAGGACGACTACAGTGACGGATGAAAGTATATTTATCTGTTCAGTATTTGATTAGAAAACCTATCAGAGTGATGATATAGGCAAATGGTAGGATAGAGGAATAAGCTAAAGTAGTTATGAGAGTCTTGTTTATGTGAGAATAGCTACTTATGACATTAAAAGGCTCGTCTTCGTACAAGTTATTTAGCTCAGCTTGAGAATGATAAGTCTTATTTATAGTAAGCCTAACATATAACCTTTTTACTTTCTTTATGATTTACTTAAAGTTAATCAGCGATTTTCATAAAGGAATGAGAGCGAATACAATCAGTAGTTGACAAATTCCAGTCACTAGACTGAAATCATTAAACCAATTCTCAGTTTTTGTTTCTACAAGTAGAATTAAAAAAGCTGAGGCAAAACTCTAAGTTAGGGTAATTTTTTTTGTGACACTTGTTGTGAAATTAGTTCAAGTTTCGTGCTTCTAGTAAACGCTTATTTAACTAAGAATAGTATTCAAAAGCTAGTTAATTATCAGTATTACTGCAGCTTGGTAAACTTCGTTTATTCAATCCCTTGTACCTTATTCGTGACTTTTATTTCTTAAAGCTTTCTTAAAGTAATAAAGGAAGTAAATTCCTCCTACCAATATGCAAGTTGTAGAAAGTCACACTATCAAAGTATATTTCAGCTTTTAGCCTATACTTATCCCTAGGTTCTCTCAATAGATATCACTAGGATCTGGAGGCTCAACTGAAATAACATACTCTCAATCTATTTCAGACTATTTACCTTTACACCATTTTACTATAGTCTGCTTAGCTCATTTAATCAATTATTTAAGGTAATGTTCACTAAAGTTTTGATGTATATACTTTGCATCTGATTATGTTCTTAATGTGACAAACGCCTATCCTGTAGCTAGAACCTCAACATGTACATCCTTTTTTTCAGTTTAGTCAATTAGATTCTAGATCTCATCCAATTTTTGCTAGTAAAACTCCCATCCTTACTCTTATTTCCAGCATATATTGCAACAAAGCTTTTAGGTATTTTAAGTTATCTTAGAGATCTAAGCAGCGTTTTTCTTAAGTTCTATTTTCTTGTACTATTTGACTAGTTTCAAATAATTCTACAGCTTAACTGGGAATATTATCTTAGAAACCTCGCATTTCTTACCATCTGCTCTTCCTTAGTCTTCAATAAAATCTTTAAGCTGGTTTTTTGTTATTCCATTAGGAAGATGCTTTAGTCAAACTACGTAGTCTTTTGGCTGAACTAATTTTAAATCAATGTCTAGCTCTTTTTTCTAGCAGTACCTTTTGTAGATGACTACCACTATCATCATTAAAAGCAAGTTTAGAAGTTAGAAAATTCCAAAGTAAATTGGAATTTAACCTTCAGACTGGTTGTTTAAGTAGTACTTTATACTGTTTTTAAGTTGAAGGACTGAAATGTCTGTGACCTTCTCTTTTTGACTCTCGCTTTGTAGTAAACATTGAATTCACTATGTAAGTCCGAAGGGAATAAATGCAATGGAGAGTAGAATAATTGTAAGTTTCAGGTATATGAAATAAAGGCTAAATCCTACTCCAAAGTTCCCAAATTCATCAACGCTGCAGTTTATTGAATAGTCTTAACCTTCAACTGGAAGACCACAACATTCACAACAAACATCATTTTCAATATTTTGAAGGTTAATTTTTTTAATTCTTTTAGCTTTATTGTGAAGCTTAGCTAGTTCAATAGATCCTTAGTTTACAGCTTCGAATCCTTTTCTGAATTGCTCATAGCCAATAGATTTTCTTCTTTCGATGTTTTTTTGTAGTTTTATTTTCGTTGGGCTAAAAATAGTCATGTCTGGGATATTTTATCCATTCTTAATATCACAAAAGTCATTACTTTGTTTAGTATCAGTCTAATTAAGTTTTGACTGAGATGATTCTTTCTCACTATCGATTTAATTTTGCTCTTCTTATGTAGGAACATCAGCACCTAATTCTTGAATTCTGATTTTATAAACATTGTTACTATCAAAGCTTTTCGTACTAATCTATTTCTAACTAATTTACCCATTCTAATCGATTTTATCCTCAACGCTTTTCTTTCTCCCTTAAATATTCTTTATCTTCAACTTCTTTTAAACTGTTTCGTCTTATTTAATCGAGGTGTTTAAGTTATCAATTTCATCACTTAAAAGTTCCTCTAATGGGTTTAAAATAGAAGGAATGTTAGTTGGATCTTCATCTTTTTCATCAATACTAAACATTTTAAATTATATAGATAAACGTAAATTACTTAAATGCTTAATATACGAAATTCTCATTTCTAGCAGTATGGAAGCTTTCTAAGTTTCCCTTTTACTAGAACTTATATATATCAGGTTTTTAAGCTTGTTATTAAGTAACTGATTTCTAGTTTGGTATGCTTAATATATGCTTGCTTTATAAGAGAGCTAATATAGTCTGTTTGAATCGTTCTATATTGCATTATGGTACCTTCTTGAAGGACTCACTTTGCTTGGTTCTTGTTTTGTTGGTGTTCTTAGGTCAGTTAACTAGAAACTTAATACGATCGTGTAGTAAAAACTACGTGTCGAGTATGGAATATATGAGCTTAGTTCTGCTAGCTGCTTTTAGTAAATGAAGCTATTCTAGTTACCAAACCTTAGGAAATAAATCTAGATCTCATCTTACAAACAACACTCTCACTTCATACATAGCGAGTCTTATAAAAAGAGCTAGCTTCTAGTTAGTAAGCTTTAGAAAAGCTTCTAGAGAGCATTTTAGTAATATTTAACGAACGAAAATTGGTAAACTTATATTACCAGATAAAGAGCGAATATACCCAATTACTTTAAGCTAAAATTATAGTGCCAACTTTAGAAACTTATATCCTTAACTCTTCTAAACGGTTATTATATAAGTTACAACTATGTCTAGGAAATGTGTATCTAATACCAGTTAACGTTAGTTCATTTGGCTATTTAGTTTCGCGAAAAATGATAGTCATAAGGATGATGAAAACAGTAGCTGATGCAAATAATTGTGACATTCATCCTATTGGTCTCTTCTTATCTAGTTGAACAAAGATTTAAGTATATCTAAGTATATCTATTGACCATTAAGATTATACTTATATATGTTAATTTTTCTTACTAAGCACTATGTTTATTCATGAGACTGTCTGACAATTAAAGAAGAGAGAGCATTTAGCTTATAAATATTAGTGCGATATGAAATGACTCTATATTATTACACCCTACGATATTATCATATCCCTGCTTAAAGTTTATATTCCCTTTTCTTATTTCTTAGATTTGCTTACTCTGACTATTACTAGTCTCTTCTTTTTTTGCTACTATGATATACCTAGTGCTATAGAATGCTTCGTAGTTAATATTTGCTCTGATTAAATATTTCATAGTTCTAAAATTAAAGCTTAGCTTCTTTTAATTAGAGTATAAGTTAAAAATACTCTTTTTCTTATCTTTTCAAACATTAACCTAACTACATATTTCAGCTTTGTAGTGTACTTATGCATAGATTATTAATTATTTAATCATTCTGGCTAATCTTTAACTACCAAATACCTCTTCTATTGTATTTAAATACAGAACTTGGTTAATTAGCTTCCTTAAGGTGCTATAATATACAGTCATTTCCTTATATTTCGACTTTAATTATAGGACTTGATTGTATAATCCTAGCTGTTTTTTATCTCACATATTGATTTAAAATATTTGCTGCTAGTTTGCTTTTAATCGATGATTTTATATGCTTTTCGATTACTCGTTTGCTTAAAGCTTTTTTAGTCTGATGCTATTAAAACTGATTTGATACTTACTCACTCTCTTTAAAGTGCTTTAAATACCCTTCTCTTACCTTTTTTCTACTTATTGACTGAAGAGAATGGAGCTTAAATATTCAAAGCTGCTTTCTTTTGGTTTTATCTATATACTGTGTTTTTAAAGTCACCAGTGAAAGCCTGTTCTCTTGAAGATCTATTAGATTCTAAAGGAGTTAGAGAATCTAAGGAAAAGCAAGTAGTTTAGAAGAAATCGCTAGATGACTAGTGTGGTAATGACCCTAGACTGTTATAACTAAAATGCCTAAAGTAGTTAAGACAGGTTCAAAGAAAGGAGCTTAGTCTTCTGTTTAGCATTAGCTTTCATTCTAGAATGAGGAGAAGGGAATGACTAGATCACTGTGAGGAAATTCAAAATACTTAAGTGTATTTTAAATAGATTTTAGGAGAACTGTACTGGCTTAAAAAGGCGGATTAGGTATAGATTTGCACAAGGTTTAAGCTTATAAATAAGGCAGGTAGACAATAAGATCTTACCTTACTCTTGACTCTTCTTGCTTTAAACCTTTAAGCATTTTATAAGTTGAATACCAAAAAGGCAACTTGGATTTCATATTTTGGTTTAGCTAACTAGGTTATGAATAGGTTTTTAGGCTCTAATATATAGGAGGAAAAAAAGTAAAGCTTAACTTAAAAAAGTTGGGGTTTAGGGAAAATAATAAGGAGAAAAATATCAAGGCTTCTGATGCAAAGAGCTGCGAAGCACTTTAAATAAGAGCTTTTATACTTCAAGCGAATCTCCTTCTCTTTCAACATTTCAAATCATTAGATAAAAGATAAGCCTTTGAGTTAAAAACTCGATATAGGTTTAAAGAACGTAGTGAAATGGTGAAAATATATGGACTAATGTGGCAGTTTACCAGCGCTTCTTTATATATCCAATAAGGAAAGTGACTAAGCAAGCCATCATAATTAAAAGTACAGCAGTATTAGATAAGAACTAAAGTAGTTGCTTAAGAAGCTAAATAATGAACTTAGAGTGTAGTATCGTTTTTATTATTTTAGGACAAGTAAATAGCTTCAAAAAGCTCTGAAGTAATTTCTCTTTAAGCTAATAAAAATTGGTAGCCTTTCTTCAATATAATAATGCTTTAACCTCATTATAAACTAATCTTCATATATATAGCAAACTAAAGCTCGAGATATAAGAGAAGAACGTTCTTACTCAATAAGATAGAGTATCTATAACCTTTTTGATGAAGTTCATGGTAACAAGGTAGAGTAAAAAGTAATTAGATGGATTAGTTTTGAAGTAGACAGTTATTTGATCTTCAAAGAACTGAAAGAAAGGAATTGATATGGCGAAAGTGTTTATATAATGAGCTTAAGGTATAAAAATAGAAATCGTTGGCTTAGTAATATTTCCTTAGGAGAGAAGAGCACTATAAAGGGAGAATTATATCCTTATAAGGTAGTTTCGCTTTACTAAATTCGAACTTTTCAATAACTTAAGATTACACAGTTGAAATAGGATAAAATCTGAAAGAGGAAAGCATTTTTTAAAAGCTAAGAAATAAAATCCAAGACAAAGCAGGTCAATTTAGTATACTATGATTATGACTTAAACAGCTATTTATTCATATATCTAAGAAAATAGATAGAGGTATAGAATTGGTAGTTGCTGGAGTGCTTAATGAAGGTTCTAGTCAACTACCAAAAGACATTAATAACCTTTAAAGGAAATTTAACCATCTTCTTACAGTCTTGTCTATCTCTAGTTTTTGTATGATCTTTTACATTTTACCACTAGAAGGAAATAAATAATCTCATACTTAAATACTTATCATTTTTAAACAATTCATAGTGAATTTTATTTTTTAAGTTAAAATGCGAGGAACTAAAATTATAAAAGTGTTCACATAACCATACAGTCAGATTTGTCTGCACTAACTTTAATCTCCTTGCTGTTAAAGGATTGTGGCTTAGACTTCACATTTGCATATTTTATATTAATGGGCTGGTAAACTATCTATGCTTGAAAGGTAGTAAGATCTACTTTTATAACTTGATAGTTGCAGTACGATTTCACTCACATTCAGGCATAGATGTAGTTATCTTTAACTTTAGCAGCTGTTAGACTTGTAAATCTCATAGGAAGGGTTTACTATTTCCATCCTTGCTCTGATTTTTAAAAAATCTGGTCGATTTAAATTTAATTTTGGGAATCGAAGCCTCCTATTATGGATAAAGGTTCGAGGGATATAGCTGTATCACAGAGACTTATAGGAAGACAAAAGTCAAGGATCTGTCAATTATCCTTTGAAATGCTATACTTTAAAATAGTGTTTATGCATTTCCTTTAAGAGTTAGCGCCTCCAAATGATCAAATGTTTTCTTCGCTTTAATCACTTATAAGAGTAAAATTACTTATTGCAATTGGAAGGGCTTGACATACTTTTCATTTCTCGTGAGAATTGAGATCTAGACTTTCAACTTCCTTTAGTGTTTATATGTTATATTTTTGCTTTTATTCAGGACTTTAAGTAGTTTGAGAGCATTATTCACATTTTTCTATTTGAGTTCCACCAGCTACAAAGATCCTTGACTTAGCTGCAGTTAAGCCACAACTTCCTCTAGCGTAATTAAGATCTGGCATTTCTTAATACCTTCCTTCATAACTTACTAATCACACTTTTGTACTAGACTTCCCATTAAACTCACCTCCAACCAAATATAGCTTGCCATTATACTCAACACTTCTATGACAAAGTGGAATTTCTAGTTCAATTGGAATACATTTATACTAATAGTTTTCATAGTTAAAGCAATGCAACTTGTTCATGCCTTCATCAAATCTATGGATTATATTTCTTTCTGAATAATCCTTTTTAGGTTCTTACTACAGCATTTCAAAATCCTTTGTTGTCTTCTCCTTGATAAATTGATTTTCTCTTTCCTCATTAAAGTTACTTTCCTCTATCTAAAAATTACGCATTTCATCTTCTTTCTTTTAATTCTCTTTCTATAGTTCCTTTATAGTATTTTCCAGCATAGTGATGTGGTCTGTTAGTTTTTCTATTTGTATCTATTATTCCTAAATTTTCTCTTAAAGGCATTAACTTTATTTTTAATCCTGAGAAGCTTGTAGTTTTGATATTATTTCCTGCTTTATATGCCAATCAATTTCTTCTTTACTTTTAGATTCAACTTTTACAAATTCGCTTTAGAGGTTAGCACCTTAAAAGCGTTGAACATTCATTAGAAGATCCAGAATATCATCTATATCTTTGCAGGCTTCGTTTTTAACCAGTAATATATCTCGAAATTGTGTGTTAATGCTTCTCATCAAGGACTAGTTTTGCTACAGCTTTTAAATCTTTTAATTAGCCAATTAGCTCATCTTCCAATCTAGAATTTCAGTTATTAATTCCCTTACTTCCTCTTAAACGCTCTAGAATGTGTTCCTTCTGATACTTTCTTGCTAATGAATTTCCCTTTAAATATCTTTGCCCTCTATCTCTAGCTTTAATAATTCTTCCTTCAAGTCCTGCTTCACTCCTTTTATTTTCTCCTTTAGTTCCTTTTACAACTCATTCAACGCTTCTTTTTTCTACTATATCTCACAATCACCATGACTTCCAATACACCTAAAGCACAATTACTATCTCTCACTCTTACAAAAGTACTCTAGCTCCTAGTCATGTTAGCTGCATTTCTTCTTACAATTTCCAATATTCTAAGTTCGGTTATGTTCAGTAATCTGACTTTCAAACTCTAGAGCTTTCCACTAATTAAGACTCATTTCAGATAAATCAATTTCATAGGACTAAACTAGGCTCATCTCCATTATTTGATTTAAACTTTAGTTTAAATCATTAGAAATTAAGCTTTGTGCATACCTCAAACTTCTACTTGTCTTTGTGTACTTTAATCTGCTTTATGCTACTTACTTCTCTAGCTCTTCTCTAGCCGTTTTTGAAGCTATAATGATACAGCGATACTCTTTAGCCTAAACGCTTTTTGATCCTTTTTGAGTGGACTTCAAGGTTTGTAATCTTCAAACTGAGAGTAAGTCTCTGGTTGTTTTAAGTTATAATAGGAAGCTAAAAAAGTCAGAAGGTGTGCTAGGGTTAGGAGGAAATGGGGGTAGTGTAGTTACATGAGGCAAGAGCTGCTAGTAAAGAAGTAAACTTGATGATCATAAGAGTTGAGATTGCAAGGAGTTGCATAATGGGACTAAAGGAAGAACTGGAAGAAGCAGTATGCAAGGCAACACTCAAAGGAATCTAATAGTCCTTGAATACCAGAACTATAGATAGCAAAAGTAACTGGGAAGTTTAATTAGGAATGAAGATAGAAGATCAATAGCCAAGTGATTCCAATCAACTAATACCTCATTCTAAAATTACTGCTCATGCAGGTTTCTTTATCTAATCTAAATCGCTTGTCTAGTATATTGTACTCATAAGCATCAAAATAAGCCCTCACTGTAGCTTTATCTATATTGGCTTACTTATAAATTAGCTTTGTCCTAGTCTATCAAAATTTAAGCATTGTGTTAGGTAAAGAAGTACCGTAGTCATTTAAATAGAACTATACGTTTCAATGCTAATCATTAAGTTTCTTTCTTTGAGTTGAATAAGCGAATGCAGTAGTCAGAAAGCTGCTTAGTACACCAAGAAAAGAAAATTAGACTTCTATAGGGAAAGCTAATAAACTTAGCTAAGGATAAGTGTAAAGGGTTAGAGGTAGAAGTCAACTTCACTAATAAGCATTGACGGAATCAGAGGGCAGCTTAACTACTAGATTCAACTTAGCATCTATCAGTAAAAGGAAATAGCATTGAAGTTAAATATCTATAAAGCACCAGTTTTATATAAAAAAGAGCCTTAAAAGATATTTACCAAAAGTATGTAAAGGTCATTATTAGTATGCTAACTAATTAGTTGAAAGGAATAAATGGGATATTCAAATGAGGCTACTAAGCTTAGGTACTAATAAGGATAATTATAAAATAGAGGTAGGGAAAGTAGTTTAGTGTTTTGCGTAGTAAGCTGACTAGATAAGTTAGGAATCAAACATAATAAAATAATCACTTTGCTGATGTATATTCTGAAGCTGTCCCTTAACTAAAAGAGTATAAAGAGAATCGGATAAAAAAATAGAATGGAGAATGAAGGGAAATTGTAAAAGTAAGTGTGTTTGGTAATACTCCTTGGATCAATAATGATTACAAGGATCTTCATACAAGAGGTATAGAAGGATAATAGCATTATATTTAGGGGAGAAAACGAAGATTTTTGATAAAAGGATAAACATAAAATTGAAAGATGCTCCTTCAAACATAGAGTCATTGTAAGTTTAATTATAATTTTGATGATTAGATAGTTAAAGTGATTTTTAGAAGCCAAAATAAGCGAAAGGAGATAAAAAAAGATAATAAGGTAATAAGTTAAATCGTATAATTAAGGAGATTTTCGAGGTATAATTCCAAAATTTAAATGATTGAAATAGAAATAAATGGAAGAGGTAAATTGCTTGACTTAAGCGCTGAGTAAATAGAATGCTTTCTATTAAAAGATTATCAAAGCTTATTTATAATTAGTAACAGATAGATAACTACTAGCTGGGTTAGATTATAAAAAGAAAGATTTCAGTAATTTATTTTTAGCTGATAGTTCACAAAAGAAATAATTAGATCAAAGAGCAAAAAGGATTTATTTAATGAACTTAAAATATACCATTTATTATTTCACTCTCTCTATTATTTTCTCCTTCGAAAATTAAATTTCTATTTATTTTTCCCAGCGATCTTCTTGAGAAGCCATAGATTAGTATATTGCTAATGAGAGTAGCTATATAATAAGCATGAAAGCTCCAGAGATTCCAAGATACTTTTCACCATCTCAGCAACTTCTTTTTTTTCACTGAATTAATTTATTTGAAAGCAAAAAGGATTAAATCTTGTTTATAGCTTCGTTATAAATGAAGCTGTTAATTTAGCTTTTACTTCTATTACTCTTTTAAACTCAGACTTTTGACTTCTTTGACATTTTAACTCCAAACAATCCTACCTAAGTTTCTCCTAGTATATCTAAATCTGCAAGTTATACTAGTTATAGCTACGATCCTTCACAACAAAGCTAATTTAGTCTGACTGTTTGATTAAAGAGGGATTCATATTCAGATCCAGATTCAAATTAATGTGTTTTTACTCAATTTTATAAAACTGACGCTTGGTTTTTAGAACTGAAATACTGGCCATAAATTAATTCAAACTTAACTTGATTTAGTGCAAAGCAGTGGTACGAACACTCTAATGAGCCTTAAATGAATATAAGCCTAATTACAAACACTTGGATATTTTTCGCCTTTTCCTTAAATAATCAATTCAGATTTTAGCTAGCAGTAACACACTCCTATATGGACAATCATTTTAAAAGCATAAATGGGTCACTAGGAGAATGAATTCCTTTTCAACAAACAGATTTGATTTACTTAGGAAGCTTTGCAAATTACTATAACTTCAAAGGCTAATTGTATTCTGCTAGATACTATAAAAACTAGTTTCTTAGTTTGAAAGATTTGGAAGAAATTCTAGCTCCTGCATTTTAAGGAATGATTGGAAACTTATAAGATGCTTGCGATCAAAACTGTTCTAAATGCTATGCTTCAGGAAGTAATTAATGCCTCCAGTGCTTCAAAGGATGGACATTCACAGCTAGTAGTTGTAGTTGTCCTTTCAAAGTTTCTTATGAAAAGGAGTGCGTTTTAAAGTGTCCTTGAACATAATAAGATCGTAATAACGATAAGTTCTGTGGACTTTGCAGTGAAATCAATTCGAATTGCTTTATTTGTGAGCAAGAAGGTGATATATGCTTAAAGTGCTAAGAGCCTTATTTGTTATACTAGAGTAAGTGTATAGGAAGTTGTCCTAATGAAACTTTCTATGTTTATAACTAGACATGCAAAGAATGTAAAACCAGCATTGGAAATTGCAAGTAGTGTAATATCAATGGTAGCATTTGTAATATGTGTGAACTTCCTTACCTTCTGCTTGATAATGTATGCTTGTAAAAGTGTCCTTCTGATTCTTATTTTGCTGAAAATGGTAAGTGCAAAGTATGTAATAGTAAAATATAAAATTGCTTAAGATGCAGCTACATTGGGAAAATATGTGACTAATGCTAAGAGCATTTTGTACTTTATGAAAATGAGTGTTTAAGTTAATGTCCTAGCAACTAATTTTATATCCAGGACCAAGTATGCCGAAATTGCAGTTTAAGTATAGAGCATTGTTAGAGCTGTGATGATAATGGAGAAACTTGTACTCAATGTCTCGAGCCTTTTCTTCTATTTCAGAATGAATGCATCCTAGCTTGTCCATAAGGAACGTATTAGTATAGCAACAGAACATGTTCAATGTGCTTTGACAAACTGCTGAATTGCTAGAACTGTTCCATAGACGGATAAATATGCACCTAATGTGAAAGCTCCTATCTTTTGCTAGATAGCATTTGTGTAGAAAGATGTTCAAATTAGTCTTACTTCATATCAAATTAAGCATGCATCAAATGTAGTTACTGATTAGATAACTGCTTAACTTGCAATGCTACTGGAGAAGTATGCACACAGTGCTAAGAACCTTATGTACTATATGAGAACGAATGCTAGCAATAATGTCCTAGTGATTAGTTCTACACTTATAACTAGAAATGCTTAAAGTGCAATTCTTAACTATAAAAGTGTCTAAGATGCAGCCAAGAAGGATAGAAATGCTACTAGTGTGAAAACCCTTTTCTTTTGTTTGAATATGAGTGTATCAAAGAATGTCCAGGTCATAAATGGTACGTTTAAAACTAAGAATGTATACAATGTAGTAGAAAAGTACCCTAGTGCTTATAGTGTGATGAACAAGGAGAAATATGTACTAAATGTAATGAACCTCTAGTTTTATGAGATAACTAATGCATCGAAAATTGTCCTAATAATACCTTCTACGTTTAAAATAACTAGTGCATAAGCTGTAGTGTGACGATTAATAATTGCTTAGCTTGTGATGATTAAGGAGTAGCTTGTACAAGGTGCTTTGATAATTACACGCTTGATTTATAAAATAAATGTGAAGGATGAAGGGAGACAAATTAAACGTATATAAATGACAGTCAATTATCATGTAATCTAGTTCCTTTCTGTAAGTTATGCTTCATAGATGAGAAATAAAGTTTTTAATGCGAAGAATGTTAGGAAAATTATACTCTGGTCAGTAATTATTGTGTAGAGTAGTAGATTTAGAAACCAAATTTAAATTAGACTGAAAATAGCGAAAAAGAATTAGAAGGACTTTCTTAATTTAACATTTCAGAAGCTCAGGAGAAAGCAATAAAGGTAACTAACGAAATATCTAATTCACTTACTTATTGTACTTTTGTAATGAGTTTAGGAGGCACAATAATTAACTCTATAAGCAATGTTTAGTCTTAATCGCAAAGAAGTGCTTTACAAGGCATTTTAACTACCCAATTGATTTTTATGAACGCTTTTATTGATGTCTAGAAAACTAATGCTCTTGATGCTTATTATTATCAAGGCTTCAAAAATAGTAACTAGATGACCTCAATAAATAATAACAATTTTATCTTCGAACTCGATTCTGAAAATTAGCAGGTTGATAAAAACATCTACGTGCGTCTTAGTTTTCAAAGTTACACTTTTCTTTCCAATGTCTAAAGTGCTCTTTTTTTGCTCCTAGTCCTATTAGCTACGGATTTAACTCTTAAAATGCTTGGATGCCTTTTTTATAAATCAAAAATAGAGAAGCTAAGAAGTAACTTGACTAATAGAAATCTAGTTACTATGATTTACTCCATTAAGTTGCTGTAGATAAACTACTCTATACTGATGCAGCTTGCTCACTTCAATTTAGGCGATTTTTATTCAGCCTTTAATTCCTTCCTTGCTGTTATATTCTTGGTAAGCTCATTATATTCAGTCCATCCAAATCTTCTGCATTTTCAGTAGTTGCAAGATTTCCAAACAATTTTTTGACTTAAACCAAAAATATGAAAAATCATAGGAAGAAGCTATCAAGCAGTAGGTAGAAAGGATGAAGTTGAAGTATATCATTTACTTTGATCAGAAAGTCCAAAGGACGTTACTTTAAACTCTGTTTTAGCCTCTGTTCATGATAAGAAGATTCCTTGTCTCTCTATCTGCCATTATACTAGTAGAAGCCTAAATCTCATAAATAATACTATATCTAGCATTCTGTCTCTTGTGGATGGCTTATATAGTTAATTACAAGCCCTATGCTAGTAAGCTACTTATAGCTTAGGAAATACTAGGGGAAATAGTCCTTATCGTTATTTATTTTTTTAACTTCCATTTTAAATCCACGGAAGATAAGAGTCTAGACGATACCTAGGAGTACTAAAGAGAAGTAACTGGAATGATTCTGGTTTTGATCAGTATTTCTTACTCTCTTATTAGCTTTGCCTTATCTCTGGTTTTGGTTTGTGTGGATTTGTATCAGCAATGCAAGAAAATTCGTAGTGCTAAAGTTACTTCAAGATAAAAAAGCCCTAGGTAAGAGGGATAAAACCCACTTAACTACGAGGTATAAAGAAACCAAATTATGGAACAAACTACATAAAGCTAGTAAAGCGGCAGATAGGATTTCTAGTAAAGCTAAATAATACTGAACTAAACAGGAGATGGAAGAGAGTCAGATTACATGTCCAGATTCAAGAGAAAATAGAAAAATAGTCCTGCTAAAGTAAAAAAAAGGAAGAGAAACTTGATGATAGAGATCTGAAAAGGTATCGTATTACTTTTAATTAACTTACGATTAAATAGAAGCAACTCTATAGTTATATTTCAATAAGTTATATAAGCTAAGCATACTTGGAATAATCAAAATAGTAATGACCAAGAAATATAAAAAAGTACTCAGATGGTTACTATCTAAGCATGCTAGTAAATTAGCTCTCATTCAATTATTTAAACTCTACAGCATCTCTATATAATTCAGCATTTGCTAAATGTAAGATATCAAGTTATATTCAAAAATTCCAAGAATAAAATAGGTAAATATGATAGAAAAGTAGAGTCTAATAAAAGTAGTAAAGGATTAGGATAAAAGTTGATCTCTTGTTTTAGCAATAAGAACAGATAATGTTAGTTATTGCTTTCTATGAATTAAGGAGATATAAGTCAAGGTAAATAAATATAAAGAGAGGCAAAAATAATTATCCTCAATGTTATTTATAAATTAAGCTATAAAACTAGGATTTAGGTGCTAAGTGATAGGAATGAACTTAAGAAAGGAGTTAGCAAGGAAGTTTAGAATTATGAATATGAAAATTGAAAATCGTCAAGCAAAAGATAAAATTTAATGCTTTTATCAATTATTCAAGTTTTATTTAAAAATAGAAAACAAGAAAAGAACTTCGAATTGCTTCTGCCTTATATATTTACTTTCGTACTGTTTTATAATAATACTTAAAGATATTATACTAATAAAAAGTAAAAGCACAACAAAGAGGATAAACAATGTAGCTATAAAATGCTTATCTGTAATCAATAGAACAAAGTTAAGAAGAAGTAACTTTAATATACATGATAATGAAGTGAAGCTACTGATATGAATCAGATACTCCATTTTAAATATGCTCATTAAGTTCAGGTATCATTCTTTTTCCCCTTCCAACTCTTCCCGTTGCTTCTTTTACTTTCTTGTCTCTCTTTTTTAGCCTCCAATTATTTTTTTTGTCCCACAATTTCAATTCCTTTTTTAGTAGATTCCTGTGAGGAGCAAACAGCTTAAAAAAAAATAAAGTTTACTATGCATTTCCTTGAAAAGTTACCAAAAAGGCTCATAATAGACAAAAGATCTAATTAAGTCAAAACTCAAGAAAGCTAAAATAAAAAGAACGCTTAAGTACTGAAATAAATAGACACCTATGTAATAATAACGAAACAATATGAAGTCAGAAAATGAATATAAATACCTTTTATTTCAGTAATAAAACAGCTATCAGATATATATGTTCGAAAGAAATGATAATAGATATAAGAGTAGTAATAATTAAGTCTTCAGTTACAAAATTTATATCCAGTTGCTTCTCAAAGATTTTACTATACTGAGCTCTTTCCATTATTTTATCGTTGCAGGTTTGGAAATAGAACAACTAATGAATAAGACTGATGATTGACATGTCTTAATATTAAATTTGTAAATCCACATAGAGTGTCATTCTTGAATGAGGATTTGACTATCATCGTACTATTTCAATTTTATATAAGACCTCATTAAGAATGTACCATCTAATTAAAAAAATATCTAAGTCTAGCATAACTTAAAAACTACTTAGATCGACTTGAAATTTTAAGAGCCTAATTAATAAACAAAAGTTACGTTAGATATGTTTAGATATCATTAGCAAGGTAATCTTAATAAAGAAAGCCTAGGAGATTGACTAGCTTCTCCATAAATTTCTAAGCTATTAAGTTGTAAACTAGTTTTAAAGAAAGTGTTCATCAACGCTACATTCTTTTTTTGGACTTTATCTAATCTCAACTTTTCAAATTTTTAAAACAGCTCATTTTTTTAAATTCTACACAAGTGTTCAATTTTAATTCTTTCATGATATGAAAAAAGAATAATCCAAAAAGATTAAACGGTAGTCATATATTAAGGAAAAAGGATGCTTAAAAATCTTTTCCAGACACTTGAGATTGTTCTATCCTTTAATAATTCAAATCTTATTACCTAGCTTTTTAACTTTTCAATAGATTAATAAATAAAAAAGGAAAATAGACTAGCATGTAAACTTGCTAATTCTAAAGGAAAGAATGATATTAAAATTGGTTTGAGTGTAATCCTTTCTTTTGATTATAGCACTAAGGTTTCTTAAAGAAGATTAGTTGCTAACTATTTTCTTAAGTTCGTTGCTTAGAGTTTTCGTTTAGTCTTTGCTTTAGTTTTATTAGCTAGTGATGTTATGTTAGGTTAATATGAATTTTAAGGATTTTATTCATTAATTTTCTTAATCTAGCTAAAGATAAATTTTAACCCTGTAAATCTACTATTTCAAGCTCTATACACATGCGTTTTATGACTCTATCTCCATATACTTTTTCCTTCAGACCTTCCACATCTGAAAATGATAATATTTACTAAGGATGAGAAAACTTACAACTGAGATGATATCTCAATCTCTTCTTCTTCCTTATTTATAAGTTTAAAACTTTAAGCCTTAAGAATCCTATCCAGCGTTCTTAGCATAAGATCTTATAATTGACGAACTTGAAATCTAACTAGCTCTTAGCAGACTTCATTAATTAAGCAAAGATACTTTTATTTAAGACAACTTTTAGTAAAAGCTTTTAACTTTGTCCTTGGGACTAAAACTTAGATAGTATCTTAATTTTTTAGGTTTGAAAACGAATAATATAGTTAAATAAGCTATCTAGTCATATATTACTACCTTACTATACATTCCTTACCTTTCTTTCTCAATGAATCTATTTTTTTAGTTTTCTTGCCTTTCTGCTCTATAAGCTTAAAAATTTCTTTCAGTGATAAGCTCTTTAAAGGAAGCTAAATACTATATAGCTTTATTCATTATTACTTCTAAAACGCCAATAACTCGATATACAATACTCTTAAGCTGACAGACTAGTAACTAGCCACATTTAATAGCTCCTTCCACTTCTTTCAGCATAATTAGCTACTTATTTCCCCAGATTTGATACCATAGCTCCTTCCACTTCTCTTCAATCCTCTTCACTATACTGTTACAGTTTGATATATCTTAAGTATGACTCTGATTGAAGGTAATCTAGAGTTACTATTTAGGCACTAGTAGCATTGATAGCTATTTGAGGTAATATACAATAGCATATTTACCAGCACTAAGCATATTGTTCTTAGTAAGCATTAAATACTTATAAGAGTGCAAATTAAACCCTTTTAGCACTTACTATAGATAAAGATCAGAGCGCTTTTAATAATTACATACAAAGCCTTAACTCAGAAAACTAATTACCTTCACAAATTTCCAGTAAGAAGAGATGTGAAAAAAGTGAAACAGAAGGTGCAAGAAACAGATCTGAATTGATTAGAACGAAGATCATAGCGATTTAGTAGTTTAATCAAAAGGAATAGAGATGATCAGAGCTATGATAGTGATATAAAGCTGATTCAATCTAATAAATAATCCTAGTTTAAGTAAGCTAAGAAGATTAAAAAAAGTAAATAAGGTTATTTATTTGGTTATTCATTACTAAACTAATTTCATTACATTAGCACGATTATAGTGTATTAAGCTTAGAAGTCTCTATTATATATATTAGAACTAAAGATGTTTAGTATTGATGAAAAAGATGAAGATCCAACTAACATTCCTTCTTTTTTAAATCAGTAAGAAGAACATTTAAGTGATGAAATTGATAACTTAAATACCTCTATAAAAGAAGAGAGAGCTGGTTAAAATCAGGCGAAAATGAAAGCTAATTAGGAGAAAAATAAAAGTTTAAATGATAAAATCAAAGAGAATGGCTAGAATTATTATAGAAAGACCAGCACTGAAAACTTTGATAATAGTAATGCTTTTAAAATCAGAATTTAAGAATTAGGTACTGAAGTTCCAACATAAGAAGAGTAAATATTAGTTAATAATGAAAAAGATTAGTCTTAGTCTGATTAAAAATAAAGTAATGATGCTTATGATCAGAAGGGAATATCCAATATCCAAGAAATTGATATTTTTAGCCCAACAAAAATAAAGTTACAAAAAAATATCGAAAGAAGAAAATCTATCGGTTATGAGCAATTCAGAAAAGGATTCGAAGCTGTAAACTAAGGATCTATTGAACTAGCTAAGCTTCACAATAAAGCTAAAAGAATTAAAAAAATTGACCTTCAAAATATTGAGAACAATGCTTTCTGCGAATGTTGTGGTCTTCCAGTTGAAGGTCAATATTATTCAATAAACTGCAGTGTTGATGAATTTGGGAACTTTGGAGTAGGATTTAGTCTTTATTTCATATACTTCAAGTTTATAATTATTCTACTCTCCATTGCATTTATTCCCTTCGGAATTACATAGTGAATTCAATGTTTATTACAAAGCGAGAGTCAAAAAGAGAAAGTCACAGACATTTCAGTCCTTCAACTTAAAAACAGTATAAAGTACTACTTAAACAACCAGTCTGAAGGTTAAATTCCAATTTACTTTGGAATTTTCTAACTTCTAAACTTGATTTTAATGATGATAGTGGTAGTCATCTACAAAAGGTACTGCTAGAAAAAAATAATCGAAATTGATATTAAAATAGTTCAGCCAAAAGATTACGTAGTTTGACTAAAGCATCTTCCTAATGGAATAACAAAAAGCTAGCTTAAAGATTTTATTGAAAATTAAGGAAGAGCAGATGGTAAGAAATGCGAAGTTTCTAAGATAATATTTCCAGTTAAGCTATAGAATTATATGAAACTAGTCAAATAGTACAAGAAAGTAGAGCTAAAGAAAAATGCTGCTGAAAAGGCGTAAAAAATAGACTCAAGTACTAAAAAATGAGTTTGCTTTGAAATGTGTAGAGCAAAAGAGTAGAATCCAGAGTCTTATTTATAGAAATTGAACGAAATTTAGAATTTAATAGACGAAACTGAAAAGAAGGAGATTTAAATTGAAAATTTAACTACAGGATAAGCTTTCGTTACTTTAAGAACACAATCTGATGCTTATTATGTACATTAAAAATTTAGTGAAAATCACCTAAAGTAATGAATTAAATGAGCTAAATAGATTTTAAAAAGATGGTTTAAAGGTAAATAGTCAGAAACAAACTGAGAATTCGTTATTTCAATCCAACCTCCAGATCCTAGCGATATCTATTGAGAGAACTTAGGCATAAATTTCATATAAAAGCTAAAATATACATTTATGGCATGACTCTCAACAGTTTTCATTTTGGTAGGAGGAATTTATTTCCTTTATTACTTTTAATCAACTATGATACATAAAAAAAAAGAAAACGTTATAAGTAATTGAACTAACGAGATTTAATAAGCTGCTGTCATTTTAATAATTAACTAACTTTTGAATTCCATCCTTACCATGATAAGTGTGTTGTAAAAGCATGAAACTTGAACTAACTTCACTACAAGTGTTACGAGAAAAATAACCTTAACATAAAGTTTTGCCTCAGCTTTTTTAATTTTATTGGTAGAGAGGAAAATAGAAGACTGGTTCGAAGACTGCAATCTTGTAAATGGTATTTGCCAACTTTTGATTGCATTTGCTCTCATTCCTTTATTGAAGTTACTGATTAACTTTAAGTAAATGGTTAAAAAAGCGAAAAGACTTTATATGCGATTTAAAATTAACAATACTTATCATTCTTAAGCTGAGTTAAATAGTTTGTACGAAGATGAGCCTTTTAATGTTATAAGTAGCTACTCTCATATAAATAAGACTCTAATAACTACTTTAGCTTATTCATCTGTTTTACCTTTTGCCTACATCATTACTTTGATAGGATTCCTTATCAAATACTGGATAGACAAGTATACTTTTATTAGACGATGCAGCCGCTCTTTAAGTCTTGGGCCTCATTTAAACTAAAGTATGACAGAATTACTTTCTTACTATCTTCTGATTTACTCAGTTTCATCTTGGTTCTTCTATTATCACTTAGGCTAAGAAGGACATTATTTCCTAATATTAGGGATAATTATTAGCTTTATCTATTTAATATTCCCTGAGAGTAAAGTATTAAAAAAGTGTTTGAGAAATAAAGTCAAAAAATTTGACGAGAAATTGGATTCAGAGCAGCATTACTATGAGTAAAAAGCTACTCAATTCTTTGAAGTAAGTCATTAGTTTAGGATTATGACAGAGCTAATCCTGTTACAAGCGCAGAAGGATGAAACTGATTTTTCAATCAACAAAGTAAGTTATTAAAATTCAGTTTAGCAGCTTAATGAGAATAGCTCAACTTAATAAATCAGTGAGATAAACAACTCACAGTTCTAGCAAATAATCAACTATACATTTAACAGAGAATCTATAAAGAAAAGATTCACTAAAATGGCTGGTTAAAATGTAATGCCAGATTTGAAAGCATTATTTACAGAGAAAAAGTTTAAGAATTTTAAGAAGTAAATAAACGTAAAGAAGGACTAGCTAAATAAGCTTAAATAACTTGATGAAATTATAGTAAGAAAATAATAGCAAAAGCTGTAGAACTCTTAAAAAAATACTATTGAATAAGAAAAAAATATAGAAGACCAGAACAAACTATTACGAGAGTAGATAATCTAAAGATAAGAGGAACCAATTAAAATAAACATTATATAGCGTAAAAGTTTTAATGAGTAATAGGAGATAGACTTTAGTAACTATTTGTTGTCTGGATTATAAAGCAATAAGCAATCGAAGAGTGTATTTTGGAAGTAAAATTTTCCTTAAAAAGCATTTGCTAATTAGACTCAGAATTTTGCTGTTTAGTCAGATACATAAAATTTAGAAAAATCTTCTAATTAAAATTAAAATTTATTAACTGTCAGTTATGCAGTTAAAGATATATCAGATAAGAGATAATAAATTCTCTAATATACTGATAGATAGAAGACAGTACAAAACTAGCTTCTAGACCCTGATATCTTTTAGAGATAAGAAGAGAAAAAAATTCCAAGCATATAGATATAAAAAGATCAAAAGGAAGATTTAAATGATCTTCAAAATAGTTAGAAAGCCCAAAAAGCCTAGGATAACCAGGAGAATATTCAAAGCTAAAATAAAACAAAATAAATAGTTGAGGTAACTAACTAAAATAAAGACAGTAATTATTTAATCAGTGTTGATAGAAGCATAGAAGAAATTGAAATAGAATAATTATTAATTTTCATAATTTTAAATTTATTTAAAATGTCATATCTTAATTCCCTACCTTACCACATCCACAGTTGACTTTCTATATACACTTTTAGTTTTTCATAACTAAAAAATAATAAATTTAGTGAGTAAAAGATTCTTTTACTTTCAGCTAATTATTTTTAATCCTTCCTAAAAGTAAAATCAGAAGTAAGAAGATGATGATAAAATTTCCAAATATAATGATGAAAAGTATTAGAGAAGCAGAACTGATTGAAAATACCCTAGTCATTTTATGTTTGTCTATAATTTTATCTTCAATGAAAGTTATTTTCATTTATGAATACTTACTATTTTCAAGTCTTTGATGCTAATAATATTAAGAATAATTTTTTCAGAGTAAATGTATTTGGAAATTATCAACTATAGAATATTTTTTGACATAACTAGATCCTTGTTATTTCATCATACATTCAACTTCAAATGTTAATATTTTAAAATATTTAAATCTACTAGCTATGTGACCATATTAGTGATACTACCTAAGAGAAATAGAATCTGAATTAAAGCTACATTCTAACTATCTTTAGTTGTAGTTCTAAATGCTATAGTTCTACTTTCATATGATCTCTATTATTAAAGTTGCTGCTTTCTATTTATCATGCTTCTTTTGATTTCAGGATGTTAAAAGGTGTCAAGCAAAAGCTTTCAATTAATTTCTTTTTCTATCTGGTAATTAACTTAATTGGTTTGTTCATATAAGTAAGTGTTCTTTTAATTAATATAGTTACTTATATCAATAAAATTAGTAGAAGGGTATTAAATGTCACTAACTTTAAGCATTTTAAATGTGAGAAAAACCTTAGAAGTGACTAATAAAGCTTAAGGGTAAGTCCATAAAAAGAAAGCATAAGCTTCTTTAAGTAATTACTATAAAGTTTTATCTTTTTGCATTTATAAGCCCATATAATTTAACTAAGCACTATAATAAAAATCAAATAGTATGCTTAGAAAATATTCAATTCCTTAAATTCAAAACTGAAAAATAAAACAAGAGACATTAAGAAAAAATCTACATTTGCAACTCTAAAATGTTTAGACTTAAGTCTGCTATTATAGTTTTTAATTCTAAATTCTTGATTTCATTAAAATTTTAAGATCTACAGTGAATGGTGTTACTTCATTTAAATTGTCACCTAATATAAAATAAATAATTGCTATGAAATAAACTTGAGAAAATTTTAGTTTATTTTATGATATTAAGTTATTTAATAAAGGAAATAGAAACCTAAAGTAGAAGTCTAACTCTATGTATAAATATATCCTTAATATACTATAGATATTTAAAAAATGCCTATAATTAAGAGAAAGTTTAATTATAATATAAAGAATGCATTATAGAATGAGAAAGTTATTAAATCTATATCTAAATATCATTAAAAATGTTTAATATTAAAATTATTTCCTCAGAATAAATTCCTCTTTCATAATAGTTTCTTCAATAAGAGACTTTATGCTTTTATTGTATATAAGGCTGTTTTGTTATTACTATGCAATTTTGTGATTTGCAGTGTAAATATATTAGCTAAATTTTAATAAGCTATTATATAATAAACTTTAATTTTAAAAGTGTTTCTAAATCATATGATACTTTAAAGTTTAAAGTTAATAGATTGAATTAAAAGAAATAGATAAAATATGATTAATGCTTTCTGCTAGTAGGTTCTATCTAAATAAATTATGAGAAGATTTATGCTTTAACTTCTAAATCTAGGAAAGAAAGCCTATTTTTGTTGCTTTTTTGCAAAAGTCTTAGGTTTTTATTTTTCTTAATTATATATTTGTTTTCACTGTTATCGACTTTGTCTAGTTAACTTACATGCTTAATAAGCTTGTCATAGATTTTAGTACAACATGATATTGATTTAAGACAATTTCGCTTCTTTATACTATTTATTCCTTTGAGTATAAATGTGCCTTTTTAAAACTGGAGAACTAAATCAGTTGCTAATCAAGTTATATAGATAAGAAATAAAATGCTTCTAATTCCTAAACAAACTTGCTTTTATTTTTTAAGATTATGCGCTTATTTCTAAACTTTAATAGCCATAATTTAATAATTTCTTCTGAAATAAAGCGAAATCTTAGAATCTATATATCCCTTTATTTATAGAAATTCTTATGATTTAAAAGTTTAAAATTACTTATACTTTTATAACTAAATTCACTTTAAATTCATATAGCTTAGAAAATAAATCTACCAGCATGATTAAAAGCATTGAGTACATATTGTTGTTTGTTCTTTTGAAGGTGATAATTTAATAGCTCAGTTTATATCTTATTATACACTTTTAGTATTAGTTTAAAACATTAAGTGTAGGATTTAATCTCTAAGTATTCCTTTTATTTTATAAGTTTGATAATTATATAAAGTAGATAAAGAGTTGTCTAAAAATACGTTGTTTTAGTTAAATCAAATGAAGCATAAATTAAATTTTCTTAAAATCAAATTTAAATGTGAAATGAAAGAGTATTTAACTTATCATTCAAACTTCTAGTTTCTATTTTCTCTTTGTAAAATTTTTTTTCCTAGGATTGATATTTTCATTTTCTCTTGAAGTCTCTTTTAATCAGAAGATCTTATCTGCTTGTTACTGCTTTCCTCTTTCTTCGCTCTCCAATAATTTTATATCTCGTTGGGTAATAAAACTGGTAATGGTTTTGTTTATTATCTAAGATTCATTGAAACCCGTCATTCCTATTTATGGTAACTCTTCATTTCTGTCTTCAACTTAAACTTTAGCTTTACGATTTTTTTAGTACTCTTTAACTAGATTAACTATTACTAAAATTTAGTTAACCAATAAACTTAAAGTAGCATAAGAAATGCATAATATTACAATAACTGATCCCAGTATTTCTTTCTATTTCTATTAGCTTTCATCCAAAGCTTTATTTTCAATATTTTTAAAATAAAAATTCAGGAAGTAAATTGGTATTAGCACTAACTCTCCAATAGCTTCTAAAGCAAATGTTATTTTGCTTGTATATGGTTTAAATATTTGTATATAAAGCAACCATAAAAAGCAATTGGTTATATATATGATTATTTGAGGGATATATGAATCTACGAGAATTATAGCTGCAAAAGAAACAAAGAGTCTTCTTGTCAGAAAAAGAGTCTAGAACAGAGTTTAGGGTAAAGTATTCTAAAACTTTTAGTCGAAATAAACGATATATTTATCCTTGATTTCCTGCATCTACTTTTCATACTTTTCTTCCTTGAGCTCTCCAAACCTTTATTTAGAATAGAAATAATTTTTTGAGATCTAATAACTGCTGAAAATACAATAAATCTAGATGTTCTAAAATTAAATAAAGCTCACTAAGACAATAACGGCAAGAAAGGAATTAAAAGCTGCATAAAAGTCACTTAAACTAAAGTGAGCAAGTTACATCATAATTGCATTATTTATCTACAAGGCTTTAATGCTATAAATCATAGTTATGTAGTTTCTATTTGTAAACTTAGTTCTCAGCTTTTCTATTTGCTACTTAAATTTGAAATGTCCAAGTGCTTTCAGAATTCCATCGATAGAAAAAAGAATTGACAATAGTAAAAGAGGATTTATGATATTAGAAAGTAGACTGTAATTTCGAAAACTTAGAAGGACATAAATTTCTCTATCTACTAACAGTTTTTCAGAATCAAGACTTTTAAACTTACTATCATTAAATCCATCCTTTTTGTAATTCTCGAAGTAATAAGTATCTAGAATGTCAGTTCTTCTAACGTCAATATATGCATTCATGAAAATTAACTAAGTAGTTAAAATTCCTTGCAAAACATTTCCTGATGATGATGATTAGGACTTAGATTGGTAATTAACACTTGTAGAAACTAAGCTACATACTAAAATACTATAAGTAAGAGCATTTGTTAAATAATGAGTTGATTCGATTAAATGCTGTTCGGAATTGGATAAATTAAACTTAGAAAAATTCTTAATTTCTAGCAATGTTTCATCAGTTTCTTCAGTTGTATTACGTTCTTCATTTTCCTCGTTGGTTTAGTTAAGTTATTATTCTTAACTTGAGTTATTTAAAATACAGATATTCTCTATTAAGATATAAGGTTCCTCACAGTAAATACATTTAGTACCATCTTAGCTGCAATATTAGCAGCCTTCTATTTTATCGCTGCATTTTAAGCAAGCTCAATCTCTATTATAGTAAGCTTAGTATGGACAACTTTATATACATTAATTTTCAAAAGAAAGGTAAGGAACTTAACATTAAGTACAAATCTATCCAAATGTGCTACAACTGAAACAATTTGTAATACTCTAATTGCATAATTTGCATTCTTGGCTTTAGATGTAAAATTCATTGCTAGGACAGTTTTATATACAAGTATTTTCAAATAATAGATATTAATTTTTACACTTACTACATACTTATCCATCACTGGAACATCTTAGGCAGTTTTTTAATTTATTATTGCATTTTATACATTTTCCGCTTTAAATGAAATAAGTATCGTCTGTACAAATTTCTACACAAGCATTATCCTGCAAAAGAAGAGTATTTTCGCACTAACTGCATATTTCTCCATTTTCACTACAACTTGAGCAGTTTCTTTATTTGTCATTACATTTTATACATATCCCATTATAAGCAAAATATCCTTCACTCGGACATTTTAAAACACACTCGTTTTCTAATAGAACATAAGGATCTTGGCATTTATTACATATTTCTCCTTCTATACTACAACTTGAGCAGTTTTGGATACTATCTTCGCACTTTAAGCATGTATAGTTATAAACATAGTAAGTCTCATTAGGACAGCTTTCAAAGCATTTGTCTTGGAAAAGGATAAAAGGTTCTTCACACTTTAAGCAAATATCTCCTTCTTGTTTGCAAATTAAACAATTTTATATAGTTTTATTGCAAAGTTCACACTACTTATCATTATTCTTATCCTACTAAGTTCAAGGACACTACTAAACGCACTCGTTTTCCATTGATATTTTTAATTAGCAAGAACAAGAATTACTTCCGAAGGTTCATCCTTTATAGCACTATAAGCAATTATTATTTTATTTTTCGTAGCATTTGTAACATAAACTTCCGCAGATAAGTTCGCTTTAACTAAGAAGGAATCCTTAGTAAGAGTGATCTAAGATAGACTGCAATTGATCTTAAGTAAGAAATTAATCTCCGTAATATCTTAAAGAGTAAATGCAACCTACAAAATTATATTAATTTAAGAAACTTCCTTAATATATTAAATCTGTCTATGAAAATGTAATTCAGTTTTCAAAATAATTCTAATAAGTTTAGAATTTATAATCCATTTAAGAATAAGTAGCAGACAAACTGAAATTGCCTTTGTTATTCATAGAAAAGCCTACAAATGCTCAATTATCTTGAACTAAATCTATACTTAAAGGAAATTAAGTGTTTTTTTATGTATAGCGTTGTTTTACATTAAAGAATGTTAATTTATCTTAATTCTATTAGTAAGTAGCTAATTCCAAAAATTATTATTTATCTCTGAAGAGTTGAAATCAAACAAAGCCAACTTAGTTAGAATCAATCTTTAGTCATGCAGTCACACTAAATTAAGTTTAAGTTTAAGGATCGTGTTTGTAATAAGAAAAATTTTTTATTTGAGATGAACTTTGCGAAATATAAGTGGGAATATTCGGATCCAGTATATCAAAAAAATCAAGCTAAGATTGAATTTATAAGACCAAGCAACATAGAACCATTTTGAATATTTTCATTTTATAACTAAAATAAACAAAAACTATTTAACAAACTGATTTTAAACCAACCTTACATCTTTTATTTATATTCAACTAAATCATTTAATTTCTTAGTTTCTACCTTATTAAATTGTATAATCAAAGCCTGCTTTTCTTTTATTCCAATCTAGAGTATACATTTATTGTCTAAGGAAACATAATAAAGGTATGGTATAATAATTTCTGCTTTGTATTTTATTTAATATCTCTTAGAGATAATAAAGGCTAAAGTAAATTAGTTATATCTATTTAAATTCTTTTAGTATACTTTAAAGGAAATTGTATAGCTATAAATATTTCATTTCTTCATCAGTTTATTTATTTAAGGTACTTTTCTACAAGCAAAGAATCTTAACCTTAAAAATCCGTATTTATTGAAATAGCAAGTGCTTTAAGAGGTTTAGAAAACCCTAGATTGAACTAAATTTTAGTATTAGTATTTTTCGTTGAAAAATAGATTTGTAGGAACTTCAAATTAGTATAAGAGAGAAGATTATGAATACTCATCGAAATTTGGTTATAGTCATAAAGCCTCAAATCAATATTTTAAATCTAACTATAAATCTGGGACGCCGATTTAAAAATGCATAACTAATAAATAGAAAATGCGAAAAAGTTTATTTAATATATCTAAAACTTAGCTGGACTTATAGAGCTTATACAATACAAGATCGACCTATAAGGGTTAGCTTTAACTTTTATTTATTTAACTTTGATATAATTTACACTTGTTATTTTAACCAATTGTTAGACTTTAAATTTTACATTGTTAGAAAAATTAGTTTCATATCAAACTTCCTTTGATTAAGCTATTAATGATTTTAACTTTGGCATTTTTATTTTTCCTTTTATTCAAATTTAAAATTACCTAGCTAATATAACTTTAGATTGAAGGTTATATTCTAGTTTTAAAATGTCTCTTATCCATTTTTCAACTAGATAAATAAGCTACTATAGTTATACATTTAGACTTCTAACTTCAATTCTTTTATACTTAATAGCTTCGTAAAGCTCACTAATAATTTATCTTTATCTCTATAATAAATTTAATTAGTGGAACTTAAAGTTTTAAGATTGAAATATAGCTTGTTAATTCTAACCAAGCTGATAAATCGAAAATGAGCAAATGATGAAACCATAAAATGACTTTAAGCTTATAAATATAATAATACATTAAAAGCTCCGATGCTTTCAATCAACGACTTTCTCTTTAAATAACGCTAACTCTATTATCTTTTCAATTCTATGATATGAACCTTTATTTTATTTAAGTGACTTGATTCTTTTAGTGTTTCTTTTTGTTCTTAAAGCATTTCAAGCAATTGCTTTACATTTTTGGCCAAAATATTTGAAGAATCTAATATAACTAAGAATTTTAGTTTTATAGTAATGTTTACTTTAATAGCTGTAATATCCAGAGGTAATCTCCTTATCTTTCCATTTTAGAATGAATCACTTATAATTCCAAGATAAATTATATAATTTTATTATCTAAAATATAAGCAAATTCCCTTTATTTGTCATAGATTTACAATATTAAACGTTAAGGTGACACATATTGAGTTCTTATTTCAATTTAAAGAAAAGTTGTAGTCATTTTACAAACAGCAATAGTCTCTTTGTAAACTGCTAAATATAAAAATCAAAGATAGTTTAAGAAGCATTCTTTAACACCTGTCTATTTAGTCAATAGCTCTTTAAATAGTAGCTTTAAATATGTTTCTTTAGAGTAATTATTTAAGATTTATATCCTAAGTATTTGTTTAGTCATTTTGTAATTTAATCTTGCTAAATATCAAAGTTATATAATTAACTCTAGAAAATTCTTTTAAAAATAATAGAAAACATAGGGAAAATTAATTTAGCAGTTAGTATAAATTTTTGGTTTTTAGTTCATTTAATAAAGCTTTTTTAAAAGCTATTTTGCTAAAGTTTTCGAATTAAGTATTTAATATCTATCCTTTTGTTTTAAGTTTAATGCGAAAACAAAAAAATTTCAATGAATGGTAAATACAACTTTAAAGAGGTATTTATTGTAGGAGGATAAAGGAAAATATATTACCCTTTATTAGTGTTTTTGTTTCTAAGCATATTTGTTATATCATATATTTAAAAATCTTCCTTCATGTGAAAAAAGTGACTTGATAAGTTTAAAAATCTTTGTATATTTAATTAACTAGATAGTTCATGAAATACTACTAGAAGATAAAATAAATATCCTAGAAATTAATTTGACTGTAGAATGTATATAGTTTAGTTTATTCTAATAAGGATGAAACTTAGATAAATATTAAGCACTAGTTACTCTGATCTTCACTAGTTGAGATTTAAAATTATAAGTAAGAGATTTTTATTTTAAAATGAGTACTTCTTTAAACTTATTAACTAACTTGAATATCTTTACTGTTTCTATTGGAATGAGTTATTTATACATAATCTATTTTATTTATTTTTCTAGTCTAAAATATTAAAATAAATTAGTAATTTAGCTTAATTTATTATAGTTGTATAAAATGGATGTCGGCTGTGTCAGAAAAACTAGTAGGTAATCTGGTGTAGTGTATACTGCATTGCGAGTAATCTCACACTAGATGCCACCACTGAGAAGGGTGGATAAGCTCCGTTGAGACATGCCTAACTTACCCCGAGGGTTCTCTCTAGCAGTATGAAAGTTTGACTGAAAGGTCTTCTAATTAACGACTTAATAATTATTTCTTATTTGGACCTTATTCAAGAAGACTGAAACATTTGACTCAAGATTTAAGAATAAATTTTAATAAGAAGATTCCCCGTTTGGAGAAGCTGACATGACTCATTGAAATTCTAGAATTTTAACAAGAAACATGAAAACATTTTCTTAATATTAAAAGAGCTGTGCGCCAATGAGGTGCTACGCGCTCTATAATAATTTTTACTTATTATTATTATTTTAATTTCTAGGAGTTATTAATATACTAAATATGTTAGCTGGTTAAATTAAATTAAATTAAAAATTTTATGGATAATGGAATATTTCCTTAATAGGTCCATAATCCCCTGCATTACCTTTTACAGGGTCTCGGACTCACCGGTGTCTCCACCCAAGTTCACTTCCGAGCTTTCCGAATGGTCTTGAAGTTATCTTTTTTCTTCAAAGCTAATCATCCGAGGAAGGATAAAAATTTGTAAGTTCTTTCCAAATATTTTTTCTTATTTACCAATTCCTACTACATTTTTTTCATAAATGGAATAAACTGCCTCATATATTACATTTTTTCTTGAAAAATTTTTCTGTCATCATAGGTTATTCTTCTATTACCATTGGATCATTATTTCTTTTTAGGTCTTATTCCTCTAATTTTCCTAATCTCTTTTTTATGTCCGTTATTTATTAAAATGCGTTTTCATATTTAAGAAATCTGTTCCCATTAATTCATCAATTCTTACTATATCACATTCTATTTCTTAATATCTGTTGTTAATGTCCTCTTTGGTCACAAATTCATTATGCGGTCTCTCGTCCTCGACATGATCTTATAAGTCTTATTGTAAGCTCATGACGTAATGTTCGAGGTTCTCTACCTTATCAATGTAATCAAAAATGATTTAAACAAGAGACTTTTTATCTTAGTTCATAAGTTGTTCGAAGGTGTAACTTTTTTTTTAAATCTTGGAAGGAAATTATTTTTCTTCTAAGATTTTACAATATTATTTCTTTTTTGTCTTTGTTGGAGTTTGTTAGAGCTGGAAAGATTGATCTAAGGAGCTACGAGAAGCCTTTTAGTCGAGAAAGCCTTTGTTCCATTCCACCATCTTTTTTTTAATTAGCTGGTTAATTATTTTTTTATTTTAAGATAAGTTGCTTTTAATTCCTAAAACTAATCTTAAATCCATTTCCTTTTACATTTTTTAATAACTTTATAGTTAGTTTTTAAAATTAACAATATATAACCTCAAATTCTATTAATTTCAAGTTAATAATAGCTTGCAATATTAACAAATAGATACATTTAAAATGTTCATTTCATCTCAATAAATGATAGAAACTATTTAAAATAGTCTATTTAATTTAATTCTAAGTATCTAGTTTATGGTATACCTTTTATATTTATTATAAGAAATGCTTATTAAGCAGCCATCTAATTTACTTCCACTCTTAAATCTTTTAAGTCTTAACTTCTTTCCTCTATTTATTTGATAGTCTTTAGATGTTATGTATTAAGATTCTAGTAAAGTAAGTTTATTCCCAAGCTTTTTTAACTTAGTTTAAGAAAAGCTTTTTGTATTATAAGGATATTCATAGAAGCAAACTGGTGGTATAGATGATAGTAAGATTGTAAAGTTAAAACAGTATTCAAACTTAAACCAACTCAGTCTATGAAGCTTTGAACAACAAGATTAGTTTATATATCTTATATATATCTAAGTAATGAGTTTATTCACTAAAGAAATGAGTGTTTTAGGATTATTCATCATTGAAACATATGAAAAGAAAACGCAAAATAAGTTTAGGAGATACTCAAAGCAACTAGTGTTTCTATAGACTTTGATACTAAAAATATAAACTTTTCTGATTTAAGAGAATTAATTTCAATAAAAGCTTTCCTTTTTGATTAAAGAACATTTACCAAGCAAGGAGTTTCTCGTTAAACATAATATTACAGTTTAGACATAAGTTTCATGATGATAAAGGAATAAATCCTTTTTATATTAATAATATAGAATAAATTAAGTGTCATTTTAAAAGATAACTTGGAAAAAGAGTGCAAGCTAACTAATATGATTTCCTTTATTTAAGATCTCAAATTTATGTTAGCTAATTAAGAGAAAATTTCAATTTTTATCAAAAGAAAGTTTTAAGAAAATCATGAACTATATACTAAAAAGATTGTAATACAATATGATAAAAAACGAGAGAGTATAAATATATAACTAAGTATTAAAAAAATAAATTTAGAGTATTATTTTCTGATTTAAGTTGGTTATTTAACTTGCTCTCTTTAACTAATATAGAGTATTTTAAGAGATTAGTTAGATCTTCAACTATATTTATGAATATAAAAACGCCTTGCTTTCTTACTATGTCCGGTGCTTTATTATACTCTCTTTTCTCAAGTTTCGCTCATTAATAGCAAAAACTAAGAGTAAAATTAAAAAATACCAAGATATATACATTATTAAATCTGGAAGTAGTAGAAAAATTAATAAATAATGGAAATAATTTATTTGGCATTCTAAATAAATAGATTTAAAGGTGATACAAAATTAAGATATTGATGACTAGTAAAAATAAAAAGTAAATAGACCAAAAAGAGTGCAAATAGTATCTAAAAAATTTGTCTACAAATAATTCAGCATTTTATTTAAAAGTTACTTGTAACTTAAACTTTTTTATAGAATTAATAAACTCTAGACAAAAGATAAAGATTATCCTCATAGCATTATAGTCCATTAATTTAAGTAATCAGTACCTTTTAGGAATGTTTGCAACAACTTATTTCTATGTAATGCTAATTTTAAGGAGATTGCTTTTTGAATTTTAAATGAGATATTTGAAATAATAAATGCATGATTCTTTCTTAGGAAATTCAAAAGAAAAAATTTTCAGTTAAGTTCTCTAGCAAATAATTTAAATGCTAATATACTTAAAATAAATATCTAGAAGCTAAGAAATATTCAATAAGATGTATTCTATTTAGAAACTTAAAAAGAAGGCGATGTAAATGTGTATTGAAGTAGATAACAATATAAGAAGATTATTTTAAGTGCTAGTAGATAACTGATGTAGTTGCTTTCATTTAATAGTTTAGACAAACTATCTTATATCTTAATCTCCTTTCTATTATAATTTTTTTATTTATTTTAATTGAATTTTTAGTAGAAAATATCTTTATAAAATAATTAAAATTAAAGGTAAAATAATGTTATGAAAGCTTATTTATCATATTTACTAACACCCTATTTAATTTTAATTTCTAAGGAAGATATATAAAGCATTAGGAGAATTAATAAACTTTAAGATAATTAAAATTTATTGATAAAAGAAAGAATTATTTGGAAATTAGCTCTTAAAAATATTAAACAATCATAATTTATAAAAATAAAGATACTAAATGTTCACTTCTGCCAACATCGATATAAATATATAAAATTAATTTTGCTTTAATGTTTTCAGCAGTTCAATTAAGAAATATCGTTTATATAACTAAAATAATTTTGAAAGTAGTTAATATAAACTTAATTAAAAGTAAAAACTATTTAAGATATTCTCTTAACTTTTATCTTTATCATAGTTTTCTTTTTTCATACTATTATATATAAAAAACTTTCTAGATTAGATAAAGATAAAATTAGAAATATATTATTATTAATTTATTTTTATTTTTAGTTATTTTTGCTAAGAACTTTTATTAATTTGTTTAATATGAAAAAGATTTTTCCTTATTCCATATTTTTGCTTTCAGATCGTAATAGAAAAGATTGGTATTTGTACTGAACATAAAAAGTTTTTATTTCCATTCTTAAAAACTGAATCAGCAATATGAGGTTCCAAATTCCTAGTGGATTTGCTATCCATGCTCATATAAACTTTTATAATCTTAAATAGATGTTTTCAATATAGTTGACATATTGTTGAATAGGATAAAGCATTTTAGATAGATTTCCCAACCTGATGTTATCGCATATGTTGGAACTGCTAACTTTTGACTGAACGTAAGTCAAGTCTGAGTTGTAGAATCAAAATATAAAATCTCGGAAAACTAAATTTTATTATATCCACCCCAAATAAATATATTATCAAAACCGTAAGCCATTCCAAATAAATTTCTTTTCTTTTCAATTGGAAGGGATTTTAAGACTGTAGATTTCTAAGTCCGTAAATTAAAAGATTCTGCTGTGCTTGTCTAAAATCCACCAACTAAATAAACCAGATCTTTTTAATCATATACAGACTTATGTGCAGATCTCTATTGTAGCATTTCATACTTTTAAACTGATTATCCTCTAATAATTTATATTTAAGTTTATCTTTAAGAATCTAATTAGTAATAAGATCCTGACACAAATAAACTGTCTTTTATTTGCTCCAAATAACTATAATGCTCACCAATAGGAGTCATTTCTTTTAAATCTTAAGTTTACCTTTCTAAATTTTCTAAATTTGTAGTAATTAACTTATTCGAATTATTAATAATTATTTTATAGATAGACTTTTAGTAGCACAAATTAGAAACTATTTCATACTTAAGCAAAAGCAGTCCTATTCTCGGAAAAACAGTTGCACAATTGTTGTACTTTTTTAACTGTTTTCTTAGAAATAAAATTTTAGCAGATTAAGTTTATTTCTAATGCTCATTCATTTTTTATTTCTATCTTTAAATTATCTTAAATATAGCCAATTCAAAACTAGAATTTATAGGATTTAATAATTAAATTCTTATAAATAAATAAATTTGATTATAGAGCGCGTAGCACTCTCGTTGGTGCGCAGCTCTTTAAAAAAAATGTTTCATACTGACAAGAATGTTTGTTACTGGTAAAATTATCAGATATTGATAAACCTTGTTCAATACTGATATAATTATTCAGTACTGATAAAAATGTTCAATACTGATATAATTTTAGAATACTCCTATCTTTAATACTTGCTGGAGGTCCAAGGACATGGTAGGATTGTGTCTCATTGCATCACCAAAGCAGATGACGACATGTGTCAATTATGGGTACTTAAATTCCCCACCTCTGATGAAGCTCGCAATATTATTTCTTTTTCGTTCCAGAATTAAGTACAAATTAACCCAGTGCCGAAGGTCTAAGAATCTTATGTCTCAAGGCCAAACCAAAGCAGAGGAAGACATAAAGTCGATTATGGGTACTTAATTTCCCCACCCTCTGATAAAGATGACCTTGTTGTTCATCTTCGAACAACTATGGCGATTTTAAAAAAATATTGAATATTAAAGTAACTTTTATGACTAACTTATTTAGCTAAATTATTCAATACATGCTTTTTATATTTTTACCTGCCTAACTAAAATTATAACTAAAGGCTTATTTCCATATACTTAATATTTTTTAGTATATTTAAAATTCTTTAAAAAAAAGTAAGTTATTGAGATATTAAAAAAATGTTGTATTCATAATAAAAAAGTAAGGTAATATAAGAAAAAATGATATGATTATAATAAATCAAATAATAAATATAAATTATTAAGGAAAACTAATTTATACTTTAGGAAATTAATTTAATTTGGAGTATGATAACTAAAAATAATTAGGATATTTTAACTTAATAGTTATTATTTAAACAATATTTTGGATGATTAAATGAAAGGTATAAGTAAAAATTATTTTTAGATTTAGTATAATTTAAATATTTTATCTATCCTTATTTAATATAAAATATTGGAATATAATAAGCCAATTAATTAGTTTTTAAAAGAGATTAAGCTTTTATAGTATAAAGATTAAGCTAGTTTTTTATTAATTATTATGTATAAAAATTAAAAATTTATAATTAAAGTTAGATTATGTTTAAATAATAAACTTGAACAGTTAAAATTAATACTATAAAAGTGCTACTTGAAATTACTCTCCTGAAAATAAGAATTAAGTGTAAAATAATTAAAAGATTAAATATTTAATCTATAATAAATAAAAATTAAATATATATAATTCTATTTAAAAAAGCTGAGAATTTAATTAACCTTCAGTTATATTCATTCTTTTTTTCTATAAATTAGTTTAATTTATTTCGATTGAGATTCTTTATAGTTTAATTTTAAAATGCAAAATATTTGTTGATGTTATTGTTGTTTTAGTATATTAAAAGAAGATAAATTAGAAAGTAATTTTAGTATTATTAATTTTAAAGTTCTTATTATTTATGATATTTTCATAATAATAGTAATTATTTAATTATTTATAACTATAAATAATTCTAATTAGTATTTTTAACTTATAATATTATTTATTTTCTTCGCTCTTAACTTTACATTTTAATATTTTAATGCTAATTAGCAATTTTTCCATTTGCTTAATTTTAATTTTAAGAAATTTAGCAAATCATAATTATTTATATAACAAATTGATTAAATTTAAATTATTATATTTACTTATATTTATTACTATTTTCTTTTTTACTTTTTTAAGCTTAAAATTCATTTGTTTTTTCGAGATTTTACTTCTTTTTTAGCTTTGAAAAGAACTAAAATTAATAAATAAATAATCCCCTAAATTTGATTCTCTTATATGTTTTTGCAATTAAAATTAACTTTTTATTATTTCTCTTAATTTTAAGTGTTTTCTATCTTTTAGCTACTAAAATTATTTTGTTAAAAAATAGTCTAAGTTTCACCAAAAATTTAAGCAGTAGATATTTATTATTCTCTTTAAGATTATGATACTGCAATTGCTAGTTACTTTGATAACTTCACTTTTCACTAGAGTTTATAGTGATTAATGATATTTCTTATATTTGGTTAAATTATTCCTAAACTTAAAATAAAAATAAGATACTCTAAAAGTATATTGAAAAATCTCCTATTTACTCACTATTTTTCTCATTTCTATGTTCTATTTAATCCTTATTCACCTATATAAAGTAGATATTAGATAAATAAATTAGCATCAGAAAAACTTCAAATATGCATTCTAAATAATTTCGTTTTTTAGTCTCATATAGCTTATAAAATAGTAAAGCAAAAATTAAAGTAAGCTTAAGCTTATTAGCATTACTTATATTTACTGATTACCTAATAGAACTATTAATTTACATCCTAAAAAGAAACATCTAATTAGAAATAAAGGATAGTAAGCAGGATATTTGGTAGCTTAGAAGGCTTATAAGAAATTTTTAATCTACCTTCCTCTTTCTTAATCTATTCTTCCTCTTCTTAAGTATTTAATCTATTTTATTAACTAAAAGTGAAAATAACTTTTTGCAGCAAGTAAAAATGATGATGATCTAGAATATCAGAGTATAAGAACTTACCATAAATATTAAAGCTAGCAACACATTTAAAGTGTCTAACATTTTTCCAAAGTTTAAGTAGTAAATCTATAAGAAAATAGCGCAGTTAAGTTTAAAGTTTAGCCTATATAAATATCAATTTCTAATTCATACTAGCATAAACTTCTAAGCATCTTTAAAAGCTTTAAATCTTTATCTAGTGCGAAATTACTAACAATGCAGTATACACTTAACCAGATTACCTATTAGACCGCGACGACATCCATATTTTTTTTATTTAATAATAATTATTATTATTATGAATTGAAGTGATCATCTTCATTAGGTTAGATTTTACTTTAAAGCTTATTAGTTGGTTACAAATATTAAATTTCCAATCTTCTTCTGGATCATCTTCATTGAATAAATATATGCAAATACTGTGTTAATCCTTTTTAATTACAGTTATCTTACTTCAGTCTATTTTGATTCCAATCTTACTTAGGTTTCTTCTTTATTGTGTAAATAAAATGTCATCAAGATTTAATTCTCTTTGTACGGTTTTTTTCTGCATAATAGACTTTCTAAAGTGTAGTGTAGATTATTTATCAATTTTTTGTTTCCTATAGCTTACTATTTTTTTCTAAATCTTCAGCATTATTTTTAAATATGTCCATATTTCCTGTAATATCAGCAATATTTTCATCTCTTTAGAAAAAAAAAATTTTTAGCTAGTAGTTGGTTCCACGTTCATGAGATTATGCACTGCTATATTTCAAGAAACAAATTTTCAGTCAACTCGAATAGTTGATTAAATTTTATTACAATTCATACAAATCTGAACTTATTTGATCATGGATTTACGTTCTTTAGTTTTAAAGTGCTTAAAATAAGTTAAAGAGTTTTCCTTAAAGCTCTTATACTTGACGTTAAAGCCTTTCATTTTCATTTTACATATTTTGATTTTTTAGTTATTTATCGTTGCTTAAGAAAAAGTTATCCTTTTAAAAAAATAAAGCGAGAAGTTTTCTATTTTTTATTAATAAATTTAAGACTTTTCTTTCAATTAAAATTACAAAGTAAAGAGCAATTTTATTTATATCGAAGAGTAAATTCAGCAACCTTTACTGTTTTTCTAATTTGAAACTAAGAAAGTTAAAATGTAAAAATAAATCTACTTTATAGTTAGATTATTTAACTAAATATAGACATTAGTTTTAGTATATTATTTATATAATATTCTTAGATTATTCTATTTAAACTAAAAACGCCCAACGTGGGGCTCGAATCCACGACCACCAGATTAAGAATCTGACGCTCTACCGTCTTAGCTAGCCGGGCTTGATTTAATTGAATCAATTTTTCTTGAATACTAACTATCTTGAATGAAATGTAGTTAACTCTTAGCTCCTTAGTTAATATCCTTTATTATTTTAATCTTTCTTCGCTTCCTAATATTTAGTTATTATTTTTCTACCTAAGAGTAAGAACTTAATTCTTATATTCAGTAAATTAAAAATACTATCTAGCTAAGATATTCACAGCTTCATTATATTCTGCTATATCAATTACTAGTAATACTAAGAATCCTAATAATAGACATTTAGATTATAAAGGTATTAACTAGTTAGTTTAGATAGGATATAGTTATAAGTATTATACCAAAGCTTTAAATCATATAGTTAGTAAAATATATTCAGTTACTGTTAAAGTAAACAGTATAAAAGGTTTATAAGTGAAAACTAAATTATATCAGTTATATTATTGTAAATAAATAAGGTAATTAAGAAATATTTATTATAATAGAAAGTATTAAGTTTAGTAAAATTTTGGAAATGAAATGCTGTAATAGCAAAATAGAATCTAATTATAAGATAAATAATTAAAATTTTATTTAAATTAATTAAGGAAATCAATAAAGCAATTAGTGAATTAGACTTTAAGATTACAAAACTAAAAATAAAAAATAAACTCTTTTAGAATTAACAAAGAAAAACTTTATATCTCTAGCCTAACTAGATAGACATAATTAAAATAAAGTTAAATTGTTTTTAATTAAGAGGTGAACAAATAATTTTTTCAAAAGAAGAAACATAATCAAGATAAAAAAACGATAAGACAGATATCCTAATTGTAATTAAATTAAAAGATAGGAAAGTTTTAGAAAATGTATTAGTTACTAAATAAATTAATAAAGCAGACAAAATTCCATTTAATTACATTAGAATAAGAATGAGAAATAAAGAATCGAAATTGTCTTAAATCAATATCATATTGTACTAAAATATGTGAAAAGTTTATTAAGCTCATAAGCTAATAAACAAAGTTGATATCAGTGAAAAAATACATAATTAAGAAAAATAAAAATCTAAGACTTTTGCGAAAAAGATTCAAAAATAGTCTTTCTTTCCTAGATTTAGAAGTTAAAGTACAAATCATCTCATAATTTATTTAGATAGAACTTATTAGCAGAAAGCATTAATCATATTTTATTTATTTCTTTTAATTCTATCTATTAACTTTAAACTTTAAAGTATCATATGATTTAGAAACACTTTTAAAATTATTATTTATAGCTTATTAAAATATAGCTAATATGCTTGCAACAGCAAATTACAAAATTGCATAGTAATAATAAAACAGCCTTATATACAATAAAAGCATAAAGTCTCTAATTGAAAAAGTTATTATGAAAGAGGAATTTATTCTGAAGAAATAATTTTAATACTAAACATTTTTAATGATATTTAGATATAGATTTAATAACTTTCTCATTCTATAATACATCCTTTATATTCTAATTAAACTTTCTCTTAATTATGGGTATTTTTAAATATCTATAGTATATTAAGGATATATTTATACATAGAGTTAGGCTTCTACTTTAGGTTTCTATTTCCTTTATTAAATAACTTAATATCATAAAATAAACTAAATTTTTCCCAAGTTTATTTCATAGCAATTATTTATTATATTAGGTGACAATTTAAATGAAGTAATATCCTTCACTATAGATCTTAAATTTTTAATGAAATCAAGCATTTAGAACTAAAACTATAATATCATACTTTAATCTAAACATTTTAGAGTTGTAAATGTAGATTTTTTCTTAATATCTTTTGTTTATCTTTCAGTCTTTATTTTAAAGGTATTGCATACTTTCTAAACATACTATTTTATTTTTAATTTAGTGTTTAGTTAAATTATATGGGTATATAAATGCAAAAAGATAGTAATTACTTAAAGAAGCTTATGCTTTCTTTTTATATATTACTCTTAAGCTTACTAGTCACCCCTAAGGTTTTTTATACATTTAAATTGCTTAAAAATAATGATATTTATAATTTATTCTTTATACCTTTCTACTTCTATTATAGATATAAGTAATTTATATTAATTAAAAAATAACTTAAAACGAGAAATAGACAATTAAGATAATTATGAGATAGATAAAAATATTGGTAGAAAGCTTTTGTTAGACATCTCTTAATATCCTAAAATAAAATTAAGGATGATAAATAGAAAGCAACAATTTTAATAATATAGTATTAGATATTTCATCTAATACTCTAAAATTATATTAAGATACATATTTCTTTTATTAAATCATACTTTATATTTATCATAGTACCAAAGCTTTTAGAGTTTGTATTTATTATTATCTTAAACATGGAAAATTAAAAAAGTATTAAATTACTTTTTTCAAACATTAAAAATTTAAATTTTTATCATTTTTAGTTTTTTAGTTATGAAATAAGAAATAGATAAAGATAAAAACTAGATCATATGAAAGTAGAATTATAGCATTTAGAACTTAAATTAAAAATAGTTAAAAATGTAGCTTTTATTCAGATTCTATTTTTCTTAGGTAATATCACTAATATAATCATATGCTAGTACCTTTAAATAATTTAAAATATAAACATTTGAAGCATGAATGTATGATACTATAGCAATTATCTACTCATATCAATAAATACTCTATATTTGTTGCTTTCCAAATATATTAACTCTGAAAAAGCTATTCTTAACTATTATTATTATCAAAGAATTGTAAAATAGTAAGTATTGATAAATGAAAATAACTTTTCATTGAAGATAAAATTATAGACAAATATAAAATTTTTAAGGCATTTTCAATCAGTTCTACTTTGCTAATAATTTTTATCAAATCATTTGGAAACAATATCATTAGCTTCTGACTTCTGGTATTATTTTTAGAAAGAATCCAAAGTAATTGACTGAAAAATTAAGATTGTTTTACTCATTAGGTTATTTATTTTATAATTATAAAAAACTAAAAAAGTATATAGAAAATCAACTACAGATGTAGTAAGGTAGGGAAATATTTTATTACATTTTTAAATAAATTTAAAATTATGAAAACTAATAATTATTCTATTTCAATTTCTTCTATGCTCTTATCAATACTGATTAAATAATTACTGTCTTTGTTTTAGTTAGTTACCTCAACTATTTATTTTGTTTTATTTTAGCTTTGAATATTCTCCTGGTTATCCTAGACTTCCTGGGCTTTCTAATTATTTTGAAGATCATTTAAATCTTCCTTTTGATCTTTTTATATCTATATGCTTGGAATTTTTTTCTCTTCTTATCCCTAAAAGATATCAGGGTCTAGAAGTTAGTTTTGGGTTGTCTTCTATTTATCAGTATATTAGGGGATCTATTATCTCTTATCTGATGTTTTTTTAACTGCATAATTGACAGTTAATAAATTTTAATTTTAACTAGAAGATTTTTCTAAATTTTATGTATCTGGCTAAACAGAAGAATTCGGAGTTTAATTTGCAAATACTTTTTAAGGAAATTTCGTCTTTTAAATTACACTCTTCGATTGCTTATTTCTTTATAATCCAGATAGCAAATAGTTACTAAAATCTATCTTCTATTAATCATTAAAACTTTTATGCTATTAAATATAAATTTAGCTTGCTCCCTCTTATCTTAAGATTATCTACTCTCTTAATAGTTAATTCTGGTATTTTATATTTTTTTCAAATTAAATATTATTTCCTTAAGTGTTTTGCATATTTTGCTATTATTTTCTTACTATAATTTCATCAAGCTATTTAAGCTTATTTAGATATTCCTTCTTTACGCTTATTTACTTCTTAAAATTCTTAAACTTTTTCTCTGTAAATAATGCTTTCAAATCTGGCAATATATTTTAGCCAGCCATTTTAGTGAATCTTTTCTTTATAGATTCTCTGTTAAATGTATAGTTAATTATTTACTAGAACTGTGAGTTGTTTGCCTCATTGATTTATTAAATAGAGCTATCCTCATTAAGCTGCTAGACTGAATTTTAATAACTTACTTTGCTGATTGAAAAATCAGTTTCATCCTTCTGCGCTTGTAACAGGATTAGCTCTGTCATAATCCTAAACTAATGACTTACTTCAAAGAACTGAGTAGCTTTTTACTCATAGTAATGCTGCTCTGAATTCAATTTCTCGTCAAAATTTTTGACTTTATTTCCCTAGCACTTTTTTAATATTTAACTCTCAGGGAATATTATATAGATAAAGCTAATAATTATCCCTAATATTAGGAAATAATGCATTTCTTAGCCTAAGTGATAATAGAAGAACCAAGATGAAACTGAGTAAATCAGAAGATAGTAAGAAAGTAATTCTGTCATACTTTAGTTCAAATGAGGCCCAAGACTTAAAGAGCGGCTGCATCGTCTAATAAAAGTATACTTATCTATCCAGTATTTGATAAGGAATCCTATCAAAGTAATGATGTAGGTAAAAGGTAAAACAGATGAATAAGCTAAAGTAGTTATTAGAGTCTTATTTATATGAGAGTAGCTACTTATAACATTAAAAGGCTCATCTTCGTACAAACTATTTAACTCAGCTTAAGAATGATAAGTATTGTTAATTTTAAATCGCATATAAAGTCTTTTCGCTTTTTTAATTATTTACTTAAAGTTAATCAGTAACTTAAATAAAGGAATGAGAGCAAATGCAACTAAGAGTTGGCAAATACCATTTACAAGATTGCAGTCTTCGAACCAGTCTTCTACTTCTTACTCTACCAATAAAATTATAAAAGCTGATGCAAAACTTTATGCTAAGGTTATTTTTCTAGTAACACTTGTAGTAAAGTTAGTTCAAGTTTCATGCTTTTACAACATACTTATCATGGTAAGGATGGTATTCAAAAGCTAGTTAAGTATTAAAATTACTATAGCTTGTTAAATCTCATCAGTTCAATTACTTATAACGTTTTCTTTATTTTTATGTATCATAGTTGATTTAAAGTAATAAAGGAAATAAATTCCTCCTACCAAAATGAAAATTGTTGAGAGTCATACCATAAAGGTATATTTTAGCTTTTATATGAAATTTATGCCTAAGTTCTCTCAATAGATGTCACTAGGGTCTGGAGGTTCGATTGAAATAATAAATTCTCAGTTTATCTCTGACTATTTACCTTTAAACCATCTTTTTAAAATCTATTTAGCTCATTTAATTCATTACTTTAGGTGATTTTCACTAAATTTTTAATGTACATAATAAGCATCAGATTGTGTTCTTAAAGTAACGAAAGCTTATCCTGTAGTTAAATTTTCAATTTAAATCTCCTTTTTTTCAGTTTCGTCTATTAAATTCTAAATTTCGTTCAATTTCTATTAATAAGACTCTGAATCTTATTCTTTTTCTTTGCATTGATCAAAGCAAAATCACTTTTTAGTACTCGAATCTATTTTTTACGCCTACTCAACAGCATTTTTCTTAAGCTCTACTTTCCTGTACTATTTAACTAGTTTCATATAATTTTATAGCTTAACTGGGAATATTATCTTAGAAACTTCGCATTTCTTACCATCTGCTCTTCCTTAATTTTCAATAAAATCTTTTAGCTGATTTTTTCCTATTCCATTAGGAAGGTGCTTTAGTCAAACTACGTAATCTTTTGGCTGAACTATTTTAATATCAATTTCGATTATTTTTTTCTAGCAGTATCTCTTGCAGATGATTACTACTGCCATCATTAAAAATAAGTTCAAAAGTTAAAAAATTTCAAAGTAAATTGGAATTTAACCTTCAGACTAGCTATTTAAGTAGTACTTTATACTGTTTTTAAGTTAAAGTACTGACTCATCGTCAATTTTCTAATGCTTATCTTCGCTTTGCAATATGCAAAGGATTCATTGAGCGAATCCAAAGGGAACAAAGGAAATAGAGAGTAGAATAATTATAAACTTGAAGTATATGAAATAAAGACTAAATCCTACTCCAAAATTTCCAAATTCGTCTACACTGCAATTTATTGAAAAATCTTGTCCTTCAATTGGAAGACCGCAACATTCACAGAAAGTGTATTTCTCAATATTTTGAAAGTAAATTTTTTTAATTCTTTTAGCTTTATTGTGAAGTTAAGCTAACTCAATAGATCCTTAGTTTACAGCTTCGAATCCTTTTCTGAATTCCTCATAGCCAATAGACTTTCTACTTTCGATGTTTTTTTGTAATTTTATTTTTTGTTGATTAAAAGTATTAGTTTCTTAAATACTGGATTTTCTCTTCTGATCACTAGCATCATTACTTTATTTTTAATCGGACTAAGCAAATTTAGACTAAGACTACTCTTTTTCATTATTTACTAATATTTACTCTTCTTATGTTAGAACTTCAGCACCTAATTCTTAAATTCTGATTTTAAAAACATTACTACTATCAAAGTTTTCAGTGCTAGTTTTTCTATAATGATTATAACTATTCTATTTGATTTTATCATTTATACTTTTATTTTTCTCCTAATTAACTTTCATTTTCTAATGCTTTTAGTTAAACCCCTCTTCTTTTATAGAGGTATTTAAGTTATCAATTTCATCACTTAAATGTTCTTCTTACTGATTTAAAAAAGAAGGAATGTTGGTTGGATCTTCATCTTTTTCATCAATACTAAACATCTTTAATACTAATATATAATAAAGGTTTCTTAATACACTAAATCATGCTATTTAAATTAAATTATTTTAGTAATAAATAAACAAATAAATAAGCTTATTTACCTCTTTCTTCTTAGCTTACTTAAACTAGGATTATTTATTAGATGTAATAAGCTTAATATTATTATCATAGCTTTGGTACTTATTTTTTTATTTTAGCAATTAAGCTATCATAGCCTAATCATCTAATGGGCTAAGATATTATCTAACATCTACTTGGTTCATATTTTTAAGCCCTTCTAATCAAGAGACTAATAGAAGGAAATTAGTTATGCAAATAAGATTTTACAAGTAATTATTAGTAAGAACTATGATCTTTATTTATACCTAATATGCTATAAGGGTTTAATGGTATACTCATATAAGTATTTAGTGCATATTAAGAATAATATGCTTAGTGTTAGTAAATATGCTACTGTATATGTAACTAATATAACTATCAATGATGCTATTGCTTAAATAAGTAACTCTAGTTATATGTAATTTATGATGTATTCAATCAATGCTATACTTAAGATATATCAAATCTGCTAGCTTTATACAGTAAATTTTATAGTAAATTTTATTTAAAAAAATATAATATAAAATGGATATCGGCCGCGTCCGACAAATTAGTAGGTAATCTGGTGCAGTGTATACTGCATTGCGAGTAATCTCGCACTAGATACCACCACGGGGAAGGGTGGATAAGTTCTTTTGAGACATACCTAACTTACGCCGAGGGTTCTCTCTAGCAGTATGAAAGTTTGACTGACGAGCCTTCTAATTACCGACTTAATATCTAATTCTTATTTGGACCTTATTCAAGAAGACTGAAGCATTTGACTCAAGATTTAAGAATAAATTTTGATAAGAAGATTCCCCATTTGGAGAAACTGACATGACTCATCGGACCTCTAGAATTTTAACAAGAAACATGAGAATATTTTCCTTAATATTAAATATTAATATTGAAAGAGCTGCACTCCAATGAAGTGCTGCGCGCTCTATAATCATTTTTATTTAAAGGAAAATGGGCAAGAGTTATGATATCAAATCTGGGGAAATTTATAGTTAATCAAAATTAGAAATTAGTTAAAAGAAGTGGAAATCAACTAATAAATGTAGCTAGTTACTAGTCTTTCAGTTTTAAGAGTATTGTATATCGAATTGTTGGTATTTTAGAAGTTGTAATGAATAAACTTATATAATATTTAACTGCATCTAAAGTGTATATCATTGAAAGAAATATATTAATCATATAGAACAGAAATACAAGAAAATTATAATATATCTAAGAATTAGACTAATTCAAAAGAAAGGTAAGGAACATATAGTATAGTAGCAGTATATGACTAAATAGCTATTTAAGTTATATTAATTGTTTTCATACCTTAAAATTTAATTTACTATCAAAGTTTTAGTTTCAAGTGCAAACTTAAAAGCTTTTACAAAATAATTTTTCTTTTAATATTTTTATTTGCTTATGAAATTTGCTAAGAGCAAGTTTTATTTCGAATTTGTCAATTAAAAGATCTTTTATTGAGAATTTTAGCTAGAATTCTTAAGGCTAAAGATTTATAACTTATAATTTAAGAAGAAGAAAAGATAGAGTTATCATCTCAATTAAAACTTTGTTAAGGAATTTTTTATTTTTTCTAGTTTATTTTCTTTGCTAGTGTTTAAATTAGGGGTTATAAAAGATAGTAAATCAGAGCAAAAATGAAAAGATAATTAGTTACATAGGAAAAATAATAAATGCTAGAAAACTTAAGTGTAAGAGTAGAAGGAGGGGAAAATAAGGTTAAAAGAAACATGATATTTATAAACTTTTATAGGATGAGGTATCTAATTTAGTAAGAAACTTCAAAGAGTACCATTTTCATTAAAGTGAATAAATACGATTATAGATCAATAACATCTCTTTGGAGCGCAGCTCTTACAATATTAATATTAAAAGAAATTTTTCATATTTCTTTTTATCATTCTAGCCATCCATTGAATAACAACAACTTCTCTAGCTAGAATCTACTTTTTTAAAAATTATTCTTAGATCTTGAGTCAAAAGCTCCTGTCATCTTGAATAAGATCCAAATAAGAATTGTAATAATTCATTATTAGGCCCGTCAGTCAAATATTCATACTATTAACGAGAATTCTCGAAAAAATTATGCTTGTCTCTTTTGAGTTTATCCCCCTTCCTCGTGGTGGCATCTAATGCTAGATTACTCGCAATGAGTATACACTGAACCAAATTACCTACTAATTCTTCTGACTATGGCCTAAATCCATATTTTTTATATAATAATTAAATTATTAGTTAATTTTATACTTTTATTTAGCAAATAGTAGGAATAACAAGCTTAAATTCTTAAATACTTGTCTAAGCTACTAATAAGATTAAAAAAATAAGGATTTAGTCTTTAAATCCGATATTATTAAGTTTTATCATAATCCTTTAGTTTTAAATTAAGAAAAAATTTAGAAATAATTGATAAGAGATTTAATTTCGCGAATAAAGAAGCAGGCTAAATAATTTTATTTATAACTTCTATTAATTGATAGCTATATTTTAATCTGCTTATGCTAGTTAATTTAAGGTAAATTAGAAATACCTTCATTTGCTAAATTTAAAAAGCTTAACTTTTTTATTTACTTTCTGCTTATTATCTCTCTAAGAAGACTCTTAAAATAATAAAATTACTGAGACTATGAAAAACTAGCATCAATAATTACATTAATTCATATTAACTAATTTTACAATATTGTGATATTATTGGACTAAAAATCACGATTTTAAAAAATCAAAAGGGCTTAGATAAAAATTATCTGGCTAACAATAATTTAAAGCTTATAAAAAATGACTTGAAAAACAGAATTTAAGTACAATAAAATTGTTAATAATAATAATAATAATAATGAACTTAAAGTTTAAAAGTCTTGCAATACCTGGAATCTCATCCAGTTTCTTGCTGCCAATTTTTTAACGTGGATGGATACCACGACCGAGTTTTTTACGTGGGAGGTAACCACTAAAAATCTTCCGAGTTTTCAGCAAATATTTTTCTTTTATAGACTCTGGCTTCAGTAATTCATAGCCTATTAAGAGTCTTTCACGTTCTTATTTGTTCTTTTATTTATATTTATTTTCAGCCACCACAATTTTTCAATAAATGTCATCTTGACTTGCAATACCAACATTGTTTGGTTTATCTTTTCAAAGGTTTTTTCTAAAATACTTTTTTCAAGCTGATTTATTCATTTTATTAAATCTTATTCAATATTTTCATCTTTCTGTTTTTCTGCAACATCTTTTTAAATTAATTCCTTTTCAATGATCATGTCTTGATTTTGTTTAAGGTTCGTTTGAGACCACTAGTATAATTATTATTCCGTTACTAAATTATTCTGGATTAACTGACGTCTAATTACTAACAATTCATTATTTTGATCATCTATGAAGTTCATTAATTCTCTGATTTTTTCTCCTTGGTTGTAAATTATTTCTTGATACTCAGAAATTTTATTTTTCATTTAGTCGAGCTATAAAAAAAGTTCTGAATTCTCTCCAATCTTACCTGGATTCTTCTGAGCTGTTCTTATCATAATTTTACCTTCTGATGAGGAACTCGATTTATCTTCTAGTTTTTGTTATTTAAGTAATTGTTTCGCCGCTTTCCTTTTTGCGTTTCTAGTTAATTTTTTGGAAAGGCGTATAGATTGTTCCATTTTTTTTAATTCTACAATGAAATTGTTAAATAAAGTCAATTATAACTTGATAAAAATAAGAGTTAAATGGGAAGAGCTTTAACCAACAAAATATTAAAATAATTTATTCAGATAAATTAAGTCAGAAGATTACTTTAAAGGTTAGCTTAACACTAAGTCATCTTATTACTAACTAAGAAATTTGAAGAAAATTGATAGCTGAGTATGAAAATTAAATAAAATGCGGTTGATGGGTTGAAAATTATAGATAGATTAAGAAATAGACTACTACAATTTCTCTTTCAATTTATTAATTTATAATAAAATAAAAATATTCATACTTTACAACTAATTTTAACGATCTTGAAGCTAAATTGATTTCTTCGACATATTATCTCCCAATTTTTCCACTTTAGGTTTATCACAAAAGTCTAAGTTTAACAAATTTAGTAATTTTAAATTTAATCCTTAATCTCAAACCCAATTTAGAACAACCTTTTGACTGAAGATTAAATCTGACTAAAAAGGCTATATTTTCCTCTATTTTATCGCAGTCAAAAATTATTTTAGTAACTTTCATATGCTTTTAATACTTAAAATTAATTAATTTTAATTTAAGCTAAATAGTAAAGCTAGAAGTAAGGAAAATGAGATTTAAAAATATATTTAGTTAAAGATATATGAATATGAGTTGCATTTTCAATAGTCAATTAAGGAATTTCACTATAGCATAAACTGATTTAAAATTGAATAATTTATATAAAACTTTAGAAAATTCATTTGGAGATTTAATTTCTTTAATAAAATATGATCTCATTTATTAAAGAAGCTTCATTAGTTTTTATAAAAGGTTATATATTCTCTCTAAGATATTATTAAGCTTATTTCTCAGTTAAAAATATTAATTTAAATCTTAATTCATACTTATCAAAGATTCTTTATTTAGGTTATTGAAGTTGTATGCTATAAGCATTGCTATAAATTCTTTGTTCAATGAATCATAAATGTATTCAGTGCAACGAAGGATTGGATTTTAAGGTAGATTCTTGTGCTTTTTTGTTTAAAACTTCATATGAAGATGGGTATGCTTTATAATATTCTTAAGCATAATAAGTTTATAATAATAGTCAGTTTTGAGGATTACATAAAGAAACCATTAGAGTTGTCTTGAATGTGAGTACTAAGAAGGAATTTGCTTAAAGTTTGAAGAAATTTTTATCCTTTTCCGAGAATAATGCGTTGCCAGCTGTCCTAATGAGACTTATTATGTTTATAACTATATATGGTAAAATATGAAAATAGTATCCAGAACTGCTTAAGTTGTAGTATAGAAGGAGAAATATATACTAAATGCCAAGATTCATATGTTTTATTAGAAAGCGAATGAGTTTTAAAATGTCCAAGAGAAGGATATTTAGCTTATAATGAAATATGTATAAAATGTAATTATAAATAAACAAACTGTTCAAGTTTAGTGATAATGGAGAAATTTGCAGTTAGTGTGAAAGACCTTATCTAATAATAATAATAGTAAACTAAAAGTAATTAAAGTTTAGCATTCCCTGGATTTTCAACCAGGTTTTTGCTACCATTTTTTTAGCGTGGATGGATACCACGCCATTTTTTTATGTGGATGGAACCACAGAGGATCTTCTGTCTTTTATGTGAATAGTTTTCTCTTGTAAATCCCTGTTTAGGTTATTCAGAGTCTGCTGAGTATGCTTAACGTTCTTTATTGTTCTTTTATCTAAATTTATCTTCACTAATCGCAATTTTGTAATAAGTGTCACTTTGATTTGCAATAATAGCATTGTTTGCCTTGTTTTTTCTTGAATCTCTTCAGAAATACTTTTTTTTCAAGTTAATCGATTCTTTTGATTAAATCTATATTAATCTTTTAGTCATTCTATTTTTCTTAAACGTTTGCTTATGTAGAAACATTTTCGATAATCATATTTTGTTCTTGCTTAAAATTCGATTGAGATTATTCATATAGTTACTATTCCGTGACTAGATTATTCTAAATCAATTATCGTCTAATTATTAGTAGCTCGTTATTTTAATCTTCGATAGTATTCATTAGTTCTCTTATTTTTTCCCCTTGGTTGTAAATTGTTTCCTAATAATTTTGTATTATTGTTTTCATTTGGTCAAGCTATATTTATATTTCGGATTATTTTTATACCTTTACTGGATTCGATTCTATTGTTCCGATTATGATTTTTCCTTCAGAGGAGGAACTTGATTTATCTTCTTCTTGTTGTTGTCTCTGCATTTGTTTCGCAGCTTTCCTTTTTGCGTTCTTAATTTGGTTTTTGGAAAGGCGAATAGATTATTCCATTTTTTTTTATGAAAGACCTTATCTATTATTTGAAAATACTTGTGTATTAAAACTGTTCTTTCGACGTATTTTACAGTTATAAAGTTATATGTTTAAACTTACTCAATTTCAGATTCGATTTAAGTCAATAAAACATGATAAATCAAGGCTTGAATATAAAAAAATTAATTCTTTACTTAGTAATTTTAATTTAAAAAGCCTTATAAATTAGTTAAATATAATATATAAAAATATTAGCACTATTTAATACAAAAATAATAATAAAAAACAATAAGAATAATAGATATTATTAAAAATAATAAATACATATAAATTTATTTAATTTATTTTAAAAGTCTAATTCTCTAACTTAAAACGATGCTGTTTCTTAGATTTAAATTATAATTAAATAATTTTAATATAAATATAAATTTGAATATATTTAGTGGATTTAATATATCCTTAATATTATTAAAATTATTCATATATTTATATTTAATTTTCTTTAAATTTATTTATTTATTTTCTTTAATAGTAATAGGTTGTTTTTACAGTCCTAAAAGTAGTTTACTTTTTTATTAGCATTACTTTTTTAAAATATTTACATAATATCTAAAATATATCTCTATATTTAATTTCTTCTAACTACATAAGAATATAAAGTTGATATGCTATTAAATATTATAATATTTAATAAAATATAAATAAGCTTTAGTAATAAAGTTGCTATAAACAATAAATTTTAGTTTTATTATTTTTTCTCATAAAAGAAATTAATAAATTAATATATTTAACTTAGCAAATATTTTAAATTATTTAAATCTTTATTATAATAAGCTCTTTATTACTAAATATTTTTAAAATAAATTTTTTACCATTCTATAGAAAGATTAAAAATAAAGAATTTAAAAAATAAAAAAATGATACTATTAAATAATTTAAATTTCTTAAATTAATATTATAAGTATTTTAATAAAGTTAATTATTTAAATATTTTAATTAACAATAATTAAGAAGTTAATTTTGAAAAAGTTAAACTATATGGGATTTTATATTTTTTATTATGTCCGAAAATATAAATTATATAATTATATAATAATAGATAAATATTAAATATGTATATAGTTTGTATCTTCTAATCTAATTTAAAAATTTATAATATAAATAAGCAAAATTACTTATATGAAAATATTTAATTATTTAATTTATTTTTTGCAACTTTTATACAAAAATATATTTAAATATTTGCTTGTATTCATTTTCTTTTGGTAGTTTAAAGTTTTTAGGATTAAAATATTTTATGATGTGAAATTGAAAATACAATCATGAGTATAAAATGATATGAAGTTTTTGATTAAATTAGATACTTTATTTTATTTAAGCTTATAAATATCATATTTCTTTTTAACTTTATTTCTTCCCTTCTTCTACTTTCTATTTTAGTTTGCAAACATTTTTTATTCTTTCTATGTAGCAAATTATCTTTTTATTTCTCTACAGATTGACAATATTTTTATAGCCACCAATTTAAATACTATCAAAGAAAATATTGTAAAAAATAAATGAGAAGAAAATTTACTAAATTCCTTAAAAAAAATTCTATCATTACAAACATACAAATATACAAATATACTTAGATTAAAAAATAAATAAAAACATTCTGATATAAATAATTTGCATTTCTTTCATTCAGATTTCTAATAATTTATTTTAAAGATAAATCATAAAATATAAACATAAATCTAAGTAAAATGTTTAGTTTAAATAAATTAGATAATATTATATTTAATAAAATAAAATATTATCAAAATAAATATAATTTCGTTTAATGCATATTAGTTTAGTTTTATAGATTTTAATTATTTATATATTCTTCTTAATAATTAAAATTCCTTTTTATTATATAAATTCTATATAATTGTTTAATTAATTAATTTTATTTATTTAAATATCTTAAATTTTTAAGGTTATTGAAATATTTTAAATAGGATTGAGTTTATGAAATCTGATTAAATTTATAATATTCACCAAGATCTAAAGTAGGTTAAGTTAAAACTTTTTAAATATTAATCTTAAAGATAGTTATTATTAATCTTAAAATAGTTATTATTAATTTCTTTAGTCCTTATTAATAAATAATTTTAACTATTAGTTTACATTTTTATTTTATTTATCTTCTATTGATTCACTTTATATTATAATTTTTATATTTAGCTAACATTTTTTTAATTATTTATTTATAATTTTTATTTAATATTTTTAAATATATATTAAAACTTATATATATATATATATATTAAAATTTATTTATTTAATTTAAGCTAAAATATTTTTACTTGGTTTAAACATTTTTTATAATATGATAAATATAAAATAGTAAAAATTATACCTTATAATGTTGTTAAATTTAAAATTATTTTTATTTATTAAATAAATTTTAAGACTTTTATTTTTTAATTTAAAATTATTTTTTTAATTTTAGTACATTAAATTTAATTTTTCTTCAGTTTAACTTGTTTTGAAGTTTTATTTTTTTCTTCTATTTCTGCTCTGGCATATCTTGATTTACTTCATTTGTTTTTGACTTATTTCGCTTTTTTTTACTTCTTTTTTAACTTTTAACTTTTCTCATTTCCTCAAGATCTTGCTTTTTTTTTTTTTTCTGAAAAATGTCGAAATTAAGAAATAAATCATCACTAACTTTTTCTAAATTCTTTATTTAAAGTTTATTTTTTTATTATTTCTCTTATCTCTAAGTGCTTTCTAGCTTTATGCTACTAGAATTATTTAGTTAGAAATTAATCTAAGTTTCATCTAAAACTTAAGTTCTTGATATCTATTGTTACCTTTAAGATTATAAAACTTCAACTACTTAGTTACTCTGATAACTTTATTCTTCACTTTTAACTTTTTACTTAAGTTTATAGTGATTAATAATACTTCTTATATTAAGGAAAATCATCCCTAAGGTTAAAATAAAAATAAAGATACTCTAAAAGTACATCACAAAATCTCCTAACTACTCTATACTTTTCTCATTTCTATGTTCTATTTTATCCTTATTCATTTCTATATCAAAGTAGATATTAGATAAATAAATTACCATCAGAAATACTTCAAATATGCACTCTAAATAATTCTGTTTTATTGTCTCGTATGGCTTATAAAATAGTAAAAACAAAATTTATAGCAAGCAAGTTAAGCTTATTAGCATTACTTATGCTTAATAGTAATCAACTAGAACTATTAATATGCATCCTAAAAAGAAACGTCTAACTAGAAATAAAGGATAGTAAGCAGGATATTTTGTAATCTAAAAGCCTTAGAAGAAAATATTAAATTTACTTTTCTCTTTCTTAAGCTATTCTTCCTCTTCTTAAGTATTTACTCTATTTTACTAATTATAAAGGGTTAACAACTTTTTACAGCAAGCAAAAATGATGATAATTTAGAAAATCTGAGTATAAGAACTTACCATAAATATTAATGCTAGCAATACGTTTAAAATATCTAATACTTTTCTAAAGTTTAAGTAGTAAATCTATAGGAAAATAGCGAAATTTAAGTTTAAAAATTAGCCTAAATAAATACCTATTACTAGTTCATACTAGCATAAACTTCTAAGTTTCTATAAAAGCTTTGAATCTTTATTTTTGTAGCTTAAATACTAAATTAAGAAATTTAGTAGTAAAACTATTAAAATTACTAGCAAAGAATTTAATGAGTTAGCTATAAAAGCATAGGAGACGTATTTTAGTTATTTTCAGAATGGCAAATCTATTTTCATAATATTTCACTTAATTCCTAAAAAATCTAAATTTAGGCTAAAAGGAAGCTTCAAGTTGAAGTTTTATAAGTAATAATTGTTAAGATTAGCAGGCCTAAGAGCATTTATATAAGCATTAAGCATTATCATTTATGTTATGAATGTAACAAACCATAAATTTTAAAACTTATTTGTTTATTATGAAGACCCTAAAATTACACTGGTAATTCCTAAGGCAAAGTTTAAATACTAGGATAAATATTGCATAACTTAAGTGAAAGTAGCAATGGTCTTGTCAGCTTTAGACCATGAGCTTCTGCAAATTTCATTTATTCCACAAATAGGTTTGCAAGTATTATTATCATTCAATTCAAAATTATCTTTGCATTTTTGACAATAAATCTCTCTATCTTCGCATAATAAGCAGTTTATATCAGAACAATATTGTTAAGTATCATTTTAAGTAGTTTAATTTATAGGAGAATTATTTAAAATACAAATGTTCTCTATTAAAATATATGGTTCCTCACAGTAAATACATTTATTACCATCTTAGCTGCAGTTCTAGCAGCCTTCTATTTTAGCACTGCATTTTAAACAGGCTTTATTTTTAATATAGTAAGTTTAGTTTGGACAACTTTCTATGCATTAATTTTCAAAAGAAAGGTAAGGAATTTAGCATTAAATACAAATCAATCCATTTATGCTACAACTGAAACAATTTGTAATACTCTAATTGCATAATTTACATTCTTGATTTTAGATGTAAAATTCATTGCTAGGACAGTTTTATATACAAGTATTTTCAAATAATAGATATGAATTTTTACACTTACTACATACTTATCCATCACTGGAACATCTTAGGCAGTTTTCTAATTTATTATTACATTTTATACATTTTCCGCTTTAAATGAAATAAGTATCGTCTGTACAAATTTCTACACAAGCATTATCCTGCAAAAGAAGAGTATTTTCGCACTAACTGCATATTTCTCCATTTTCACTACAACTTGAGCAGTTTCTTTATTTGTCATTACATTTTATACATATTCCATTATAAGCAAAATATCCTTCACTCGGACATTTTAAAACACACTCGTTTTCTAATAGAACATAAGGATCTTGGCATTTATTACATATTTCTCCTTCTATACTACAACTTGAGCAGTTCTGGATACTATCTTCGCACTTTAAGCATGTATAGTTATAAACATAGTAAATCTCATTAGGACAGCTTTCAAAGCATTTATCCTGGAAAAGGTTAAAAGGTTCTTCACACTTTAAGCAAATATCTCCTTCTTGCTTGCAAATTAAACAATTTTATATAGTTTTATTGCAAAGTTCGCACTTCTTATCATTATTACTATCCTACTAAGTTCAAGGACACGGCTAAATGCATTCATTTTCCATTGATAATTTTAATTAGCAAGAACAAGAATTACTTCCGAAGGTTCACCCTTTATAGCACTATAAGCAATTATTATTCTATGTATCGAAGCATTTTTAACATAAACTTCCACAGATAAGTTCGGTTTAACTAATAATGAATCCTTAGTAAGAGTGATCTAAGATAGACTGCAGTTGATCTTAATTAATAAATTATTTCCCATAATATCTTAAAGAGTAAATATAACCTACAAAATTATATTAACTTAAGAAACCTCCTTAATATATTAAATCTGAATTTAAAAATTAGATTTAGTTTTCAAAATAATTCTAATAAGTTTTGAATTTATAATCCATTTAAGAATAGGTAGCAGATAAACTGAAATTACCTTAATTATTCATAGAAAAAGCAACAAATACTCAATTATCTTGAACCAAATCTATTCTTAAAGAAAATTCAGTAAACATTCCTGTATACTATTGCTTTACATTAAAGAGAGTTAATTTGTTCTAATTATCTTATTAATTAAATAATTCCAATAAATTTAAATTATCCTTTTAGAATTGAAATCAAAAATAACCTATTTAGTTAGAATCAATCTTTAGTCATGCAGTCACACTAAATTAAGTTTAAGTTTAAGGATTTATTCCATAATAAGAAAATGAGTTACTTTTAGATGAACTTTGCGAAATATAAGTGGGAGTATTCGGATCCAGTATATCAAAAAAGCTAAGTTAAGATTGAATTTATAAGGCCAAGCAGCATAGAACCATTATGGATATTTTCATTTTATAAGTAAAATAAATAATAATTATAATTTAAGTTATTTTTAACTTAAATTTATACATTTTTTAATTATATTCAAATAAATCATTTAATTTCATAGTTTCTACCTGTCTAAATTGTATAATAAAAGCATGCTTTTAATAATTCCACATTCCGAGTATGCACTTATTATCTTATGATACTCATTAAATGTATTTTATAATAATTTCTGCTTCATGCTCTATTTAATATCTCATAAAGATAATAAAAGCCAAAGTAAATTGATTACATCTAATTAAATTCTATTAGAATGTTTTTAAGGAAATTGTTTAGCTATAAATATTTAGTTTCTTCATCATTTTATTTATTTAAGTTGGCTTTATACATTTTAAGATTTTATCCTTAATTACCTGTATTTATTGAAACTAGCTTTTACTTTTTCCTTTTAATGTAGAGTACTTTATAAAGTTAGGAAAAATTAATAAACCTGCATTAATTTTAGTATTAACATTTTTCATAGCAAGAGATTTATAGGAACTAAAAATAACAATAGGATAGAAGTTTAAGAATTCTCTATTAAATTTGGTCAAACAGTCATAAAGATACAGTTCAATGATTTTAAATTAAACTATAAATCTAAAGCTTTATTAAATATACATAACTAACAAATAGAAAGTGTGAAAGGGATAATTTGATATATCTAAAACTCTTATGAAGAAGTAGAGCTTTATAAAATACAGAATCAACCTACAAGTGTAATATCTTTTTATCTTTAGTGTTTATAATAAATTCTTTCAGCTTAATTTAGCTATCTAGATAATCTTTTATCCTTATTTAAACGAAGCTTTCTTCATTTTGCATATAAACTCAACATTAAAATCCCAAATTATCTATTTATCTCAATAGCTAGCTTTAACTTTTGCTTTAGTGAATTAAATATATTTTTAACTTAATTAAGTCTAGCTACTCATAATACTTTTAGAATAATAAAATTCTATATCTAATATCTAAAGAAATTAACGTTAAGCTTTATCTTTTATTTAATTTAACTTTGATATAATTTACAATTATTAATTTTAGCCAATTGTTAGACTTAAAATTTTGGATTATTAGAAAGTTAGTTTCATATAAAATTTCCTTTGATTAAGCTATTACTATATTTAACTTAAGCATTTTTAACTTTTCCTTTTATTTAAATTTTAAACTACCAATTTAATATAACTTAGATTGAAGGTTATATTCCATTTCAAAGCATCTTCTATTTATTTTTCAGCCAGATTTTAACTTAAAACAAGTTGTATATAAATAAAGACACCTTGATTTACAACTCTCTTAATTTATACTAAACAGCTTTTTAAGACTCAACAATAATTAAGTTTTTCTCTATAAAAAATAGGAAATAGCGAAACTAAAATATCTAATTATTGAAATAGCTAGACAAAAGAACCTAGCTAATTTAACTTAAAACTAGTTGATAAACCAAAAATGAATAAATAATAAAATCATAAACTAAAAAAGTTTTATTATTTAATAATAATATCCTTTAAGGCTTAAATATATAGAGCTAATATACTTTATCTATCCTGCTTAGAATTACAAGATAATCATCATAGCTTTATTAACTAAAACATTATAAAATTTCCTTAATTTTTGTATTAGATACAAACGATATTATTTCGTTAAGTTGACTCATATTTATTTCTTATTTTATCTTAAAGAAAAGTCTTTATCATTTTATATATGGCAATAGTCTCTTTAAAATACTGCTAGATGTAATAAATAAAGGTAGATTATAGAGAAACTCTTTATTTATTGCTTATTTAGTTAATAAATCTTAAATAGTAGCTTTAAAAATAAATCTCTTATCAATTATTAATATTTTTGTTCCTAACTAAATTCATTTTACCATAATTTTAAATTCCTTCAATATGATAAAGTATGAATCGACAAGTTTAAAAAAGCTTGCATATTTAATTGAAAAGTAAAATTAATAAAATATCTACTAAAAGATAAAACTAATGATATTAGAAAATAAATTAGATTGTAGAATGTTTATAGTTGAGCCTATTATAATAAGGATAAAAACTTTATAAATACTAAGTATTAGTTACTCTTTATCTATTATTATTTCTAAATCAAAAATTATAGCAAGAGATGTATTTTAAAAATTAATTTATTGCTAATCTTATTAGTTAATTCATGCTAAGCCCATTTATTAGAATATTATGTTTATACATTATCAATTTTATTATTTTTCTAGTCTAAGATATTTAAATAAATCACTAATTCAACTGAATTAAAAATTATTTACCTTTAGAAAATAATCTAAGGTTTTGAAATTAGATTTAGATCTATTTTATAATAAAACTGATTTAAAATTAGAAAATATATAGTCATAATATCTAGTTTATTAAGGATTGTTATAAAGAATGTGAATGTTTAATTGATATATTTAGGTTTTTCTTTCTATATGATTTTAGTTTAATTCATTTTCTAGGAGTTATTATTATACTAAATATATGAGGTGACTAAGTGGATTTTCTATTCCATTTTGGTATTTTTAAGTAGACTTATTAAATAGCTTCTAAGTAATCCTAAAATCAATTAATTTTTACTTTTTTAGTTATACATTTAGTTAGTTATTTAAAATATTCCTATAGAACTATAGAACTATAGCATTAGATTCGTTTACTTTATTTCATTTCCAGATAATAATAACTAACAGCATCACATATCTTACTAGCTTGATTCAGTTGAAATACCAATAATTTGATATAGAATTATTTAACTTAAGGAATTGTAGTTTGATGCTTTAATAAAATAGATAGAGCTAAGTGTTTACTTTTATTATTTTAGTTATTGTTTTATTGATAATTTGCGTAAAATTTATAAGATGCTTTAGTTATTATTATCTATATTATACCATTATTGATCCTTATTTATTTATCTTTTTCTTAGTAGCTTTAGCTGAATTAGAAATATCTTTTTGATTCATTCTAAGTATTAAGCAAAGTCTCTTATATCTATTAAATAGAGTAGATGCTAATAACCAGCTATCTAATTGGTTTCTTCTCTTAATTCCTTTATTTAGTTTCAGCATACTTTGATCTTAATAACTGACAGTTATTAGATATCTTCTCATTAAGATTCTAGACTAATAAGCTTATCTCTAGATTGTTTTCTTAATATAAGATTAGCTATAAACTTATGTTCTAAGGGTGCTTATAATAAGTATATTATTATATGTTTATTGGAAACTAAGGAAACTCATTTAGGTATAATAAAGTAATAAAAGGAATGCTAATTTTAAAGATCTATTAGTAGATCAGAAGTATATATAACTACTAGAGTATCAGCATATTTAACTTTAGTCTACCTAACACTCTAAACATTTATACTTTCTACAATTGTTCATTAATAATAAAGCTTTAGTTATTAATTAATTATAATGATTCTCAGTATAGTTAGATTCTTTTAAAGATAGAAATCCTTAAATTAACAAAACTGTGAAATCAAAATCTTTAGTTAAGTAAGAATAGTTAAGTGAAGCTTCTGCTTCGATAAAGTAAAGGGAGAAGAGTTAGATCTTTATGATTTTATCTTAAAAAAGATCAAGTGCTATTTATTCTTTTGAGTATACCAGGGTTTTTAGAAGACTCAATAACAAATATAGCCGCTGATCAAGTTATAAAATAGACTTCTCCCAACTCTTAAACAAACTTTATTTTATCATTTTTTAGCTATTTCCTAAATTTTATTAACCTTATCATGATAATTCAAGAAATTAAATAAAATCTTAGCTTCAAATATAAAAGCTATCATATACCTAGATTTCTCTTTATAGAAATCCTTATATTTTAAAAATTGGACTTTGGATAAATAAAACCTAGAAAAATTCTTTATTTCTAGCAATGTTTCTTTAGTAATGTTACTCTCTTCATTTTTCTCATTGGATTAATTAACTCCCTTTTCATTTTAAATTTTATTTATCGAAGTTAAATTTTTCCACCTTTCCAATCATTAAAGCTTCTATTGCTAATTTATAAAGCCTTTTTCTCAAAACGGAATCATATTGTATGAGGTACAAATTTAGTTAAAAAATGTAATCTGGTTAATAAAGACTCAAATGCATTATATTCATGAAGTGTATTTAAATCAAATGGTTATTGATATATGATATTGTTGTTGCTACCATTTTAGTAATATTTAATTTAGGTGTTATATTCATAGTACGACTTGATAAAAGCATAATAAGCATCATTTGGACAATTTTTAAGCATCATTTTAAAATAAAATATATTAATTTGCATAAGCATCCATCACTTGAACATCTTAGGCAATATTCTAATTTATGATTGCCCTTTACACATTTTTCATTTAAATGAAATAAGTATAGATAATACAATTTTTATGCAACTTGATCTTGCAAAAAAAGAGGTTTTTCACATAGAAAGCGTATTTACCTTCTACACTACAACTTAAGCAGGTTTTAAAAATATAATTGTATTTTAGCATATGCCATTCTAAACATAATAGCCTCACTTAGTTACGCATTTGCTTTCAACATGCAAGAGAATCCCTGATTTCAGAATAAATTTATTTTAAATTGTAGCAACAGTTTTGGATATTATTTGCACTTATAGCATGTTTAGTTTATAATTATAGTAAGTTCCATTAGGGGATAGCTTTCAACGCATAAATCTTGAAACATATTATAAGGTTCTTCACATTTAAAGGCAACTTCTAAAAGCCCTCGTTTTCCATTGATAACTTAAATTAGCAAGAGTTATCTTTGAAGTTCATTCTTTATATTCTTATTCTATGTCTCGAAACATATGTAACATAAATTTCCATAAAGAGATTCAACTAATTAGAAGTTCTTAGTAAGAGGAATCTAAGATAGAATAAAATTGATCTTAAGTAAGAAATTACCTTCGATAAATCTTAAGAGTAAATATAGCCAACAAAATCCATTTAGCTTGACACACTTCTCTAAACTGTTAAATAGGATTATAAAAATATAAATCAACTTAAAGAAAAATTCTGATAAGTTTTGAATTTATAATCCATTTAAGAAAAGATAGCAGACATACTGAAATTACCTTTACTATTTATAGAAAAACCTATAAGCTCCCAATTATCTTGGAATTAATCTATGATAAAGCAGATTAGATATAGGCTGTAATAAAGACTTAGCATTAAAATAAGTTAGTTCTTTTGAAGCGTTATTTACTAGTTAAACCATAAAATTATCCGCTATTTCCCTAGATTTTAAACCAAACATAGCCTTTCTAGTTAGAATCAATTGTTTATATGAATCCAAACTTAAAAATTTATTTGTAGAAGTATATCCTAAATTTTAAAACTGAGCCTTTATAGATTAGCTACTTTAAAGTAAAATTGAACTGCTCAAAAAATAAATAAAAATTAAGCTAAGGTTTGATTTATAAAGCCAGCAACATAAAGCCATTATTAAATTTTTCATTATATAGTAAATAAAGAAAGCAAAAGCTATTTTAAGAAAAATAGCTCCGGGGAAGTAAAATAACGCCTAAAATTATAGTAAAAAAGATAAATCCGCTGAATAAGAAGAGTACATAACCCATATTATAGAAGAAAGAAATGCAATAATGGTTTGATTATCATTAGCCAGTAGGTAATTTAAAATTAATGAAGCTGATGTTGAATATTAAATTGAGAAAACGGCAAAAGCAGCAAAAGATATTTTTCTTAGAAACAAGTACCTTGCGGAGAAAGTGGAAAATGCTTTAAAAATTATAGCAACTCTCCTTTAAAAAACTAGATTAATCTACTTCTGAGATGTAAAATTAATTGGAATAGAATATTCGTTAGATATAATATAAATGCAGGTATTGTCATTTTTATTTTAACAGAATCAATCAGTATTAATAGAAAATAGAGAGTAAGTTATAATTAGATCAAATATGAAATGGTAATTAAATATAAACTTAAAGCAATAGTTTATTCTAAGCTAAATAGTTGGAATAAATAATTGAGAAGAAGGATATAATTATATTTGCTATTAGTCATACAATTGAAAATTATGTAATCAATTTAATCGAGATATATAAAAGATTAGAGAGGTATTTATAAAAATCTGTTTAGATTATATCCAACATATAGTGGCAAAATATACAAAAAATCATATAGTTCAGCTTACAATATTTAACATAAAAAACCCTGGGAATACTCTAAACAAGTAAATAACTAGTCAATTTTTTAGAGGATGTTAACTAAATATAATTCTTTATTATGGAATAAATAAAAATATTTGCTTATTATACATTTTAATGAGTTGATTACCTAAAATAAGTGATTTATAAGGAATTTAAATGATGAAGACTAAATTAAAAGTTTAAAAAGGTTCATCGTGTTGGGGATTTAAAACTCTGAGTTGAAGGGCCGATTCTTTCTAGTGGCTGGAATCATTCTCTTCCCATCTTCTCACCTGGTATATTTTATCATTATAGTTTATAAATTTGTCCTCTTTCATTTGGATAGAATTTATTACAGTTTATTTCCTCACTTGCCTGGCTCACTTTAATTCCTAATTTTTTTCCTTAGTTGAGTCTTGTTAAGATCTATTGCATTAGTTCCTCTAGTTCCATCATAGTTTGTTATTTCCCTACATAGTGTTATGCTTGCTATTATTCCAATATCTATCTTCTTTACTAAGTCTACCTTCATTCGGAATCTTCAAAATTTATTCAATATTTATGATATTTTAGTTGGTGGCTCTAATTTCACGAAATAATCCTTCAAGATCCCTGTCATGTATTGTTTGAAAGTTCTCCTTTCAATCCTTTAGCTCAATTAATTCAGTTCTAAGGTTTCTATTCTCCAATTTGAGCTTTTTGAGATCTTCTTTGAGCTCCGCGAGAGCCACAAGCATTTAAGCTTCTCTTCCTGATATTGTGGTGTTACGAATTGTCTCACAACTGCAGCCTCCTCCTTTTATGTGCCTTTCCTTCACTACTCTTCCTAAATGGGAGTGCTAGAACCCTTTCTAGCATTTTATTCCCATTTTATGTGACTCTGGTAGCCTCCAACTTAAGCTGACTTAAACTCTGGTACCAGGAAGTACCCCATAGGTGAAGAACCAGCCAAGAGAAGAGAAAACAATATCGAAGAAGCATCAAGTAGCATTAATGATGAAAGATGCCAGATAATAGGTCTCATAGGGTAGCATTTCAATCGGAGCCCTATAGAAGACAAAATTCACAAGGGAATGCAAGTACTGTAGAAGAATTCAACAAGGAATTGTTTAACTTTTAAAATCTTTAAAGAACTGCGTACCATTGAGGTGCTACGCGCACTATAATCTCATTTATTTATTTATTTTTTCTTAGATTTTTCAGCGGTCGGAGGGGTATCTAAGTTAAATATAAGGGTGAATAAAGGAAGGCTTGAAGATTGCTTGTTAGTAGTGTTAGGTCGAAACTTGCTCAGCTCCTTCAATTTTCATCTATACCTTAAGTTGGTGAATGCCTTCTTTTAGCCTTCCATTTTTTTTATTAAATTTAGTAAATGAAAATTTTTTTTGACTTTGCAGCAAATTTATTTAAATTTTTATAAGAACATCAGATAAATCTTTATACAATTATATGAAATATTACTCTTTATCTTTAATAATTTCTAAAGTTTCAAATTTCTATTTAGATAATTTATCTTTAATGCTATAATTAATTAATTGTTAAAGTAAAGCCTTAAAAAGTATTTATTTGATGTCTGATATTTTTATATTTTATAAAATTAAATTATTAAATTATTATTAGCTAAGTTTTCTCAAAGTTTTCATTTATAGTAGAATCTTTAAACATATTAGTTAAGGTAAAATTTAAATAAAACTTATTTAGATAAAATTTAATTTTTCATGTTGAGAGTACTTTTAAAATTCTACCTTAAAGCAAAATATTTATTATTATGAGACATATAAAGAAAAATTTAGAACTAAAATAATTTTTTTAAAAGCTTTTTTATTTTTAGAATAGAGGCTCTACTCAAAAAGTTTTCATATAGAGATAATCTAGATATTATTTAGTTAATATCTTTTATTCTAATAATTTAAATTTCTTTTAATTTAATAAAAATCTTTAAACATTTAGAAGTTTAGGAAAAGATAAATATTAGTTAGATAAGCAAATAGCTTTACCTGTTTCACTAGAACCAAAACTATATTTAGGATTAAATTTTAAATTTAAAGAAAAAGCAAAAGAATAATAAACACTTGAATAGAAGTAAAAAACGTTAAAAATTAATAGAAAAAACCAAATTATTGACGAATATCTTTATTGAAAGATTTATTTGATGAAACAAATCTTTAATTATTTTAAGTGAAGATTTTAAAATTAATTTATTTGATTAAGTATAATTCATAAACCTAAATTTTTATAAAGTATTATATTTCATAACTATTAAAAATTAAAAAATCGTGCTTTCATTGTTAATCTCTATTTTTTATTTAAGAAATTTTTATAGAGTAGATTGCAGAGATGCCATAAATATATGGTTATAAGGCAATCTTGAAGGCAGGAACAAACTCAACAAAGGAGTGGCTTTTTACTTAAAAGAAGAAATTAAGAAAAGAATTAAGGAATGAGAGGTAGATAGATTTAAGTAAGCAGATGCGCTTTAAGGAGGTAGAATAATATGTATAGGATTAGACAATAAATTAGCCTTAATAAACGTATACGCACCCACAACAGTTGAGCACAAGAAGTTTATTCCTTTCTATGAGGGACTTCAATAATTTATACACAGGGTGAGGAATGATGGATTAAAAGTATTAGTATTTAGTGATCTTAAAGTGCACATTCCATAATTCCTATCCAACGAATTAAATCTAGCTGGTCAATATTTATTAGGGCATAATGAGAGATTTTAAGCTATAATACTAAGATCCCAAGGATAACCCAACTTTTATCACAAATACAGGTAAAAAAAGCTTCAAAATTGACTATTTTTTGACAGATTAAGATATTGACCTAATATAATTAGCACAAAATTCTATCAAAAAAGAATTATAGGAGATCACTAGCAAAAATAACAATAAATTATGCAATAAAGGAAAGAAAATCTACAAAAATAAAAAGACTATTTTATCAGAAACTATAAAGAAAATAGATATAAAATTAATTCAAGAAATGAGCAGACTAAATTGAATAAATGGGTTTTGAAAACATAAAAAATGAAGACTATTATAAAACATGAAAGAAAAAGTACAGGAAGGAGTGGAGAGCATATGTGGATACACAAATCAACAATAAAGAAAATACAATTACTCGGAGGAAATAAAAAAACTAAGAAGAGAATTAAAAAAATAAGCAAAAAAAGTGAAAAATCTTATAAGATAAGAAAATAGGAGCATTTCACTCAATATAAAAATGAGATAATAAGCCAGAAGTAGGTTTAGAAAACAAGAAAGAAAAGATAAAAGAAACTACTGAATGAACTAAAGGAAAACAAAGCTGAGATTACAATAAAGACTGAAACAGAACAGGGAACAGAAGCAAGATATGTAGGTACCCTAGCATATGCTGATGATTTTGTAGCATTAGTTCATCCAGATTAACTAGAAGATATGATTGATATACTATAATAATAATCATAACACTATAATTTATAAATTGTGGACAAAACAAAATGAATGGTATGAAATGGTAATGCATGATAAAATTAAGAGATAATAACAATAAATGGAATAGTAATAGAGAAAGTGAAGGAATTTAAGTATTTGGGTCATTGGATATAAGAAAACATTTAATATTAAAAACCTGGAAATAAGACTCTAAGAATGCCAGAAAGCCCAAGCATGAATCTTAAGCAAATTAACAATTTAAAAAGGAATCACTCCATATATTGCATCTATAATAATAAAATCCTTTATAAATCAAATATTTGGTTATGGAAATGAAAATTATTCCATTCATAGAAGAAGCTATAGGAAACAACTCTTTAAATAAATTGGAAAAAAATGCAGTGTAGATCATTAAGAGCTGTGATAGATGGACCTTTTTGCATATAAAACGAAATCCTGGAGAATAAACTGCAATTCCTGAAACTACAATACTATATGTGATAACGTAAGTTAATGTTCATAAGAAAATTGCTCCTCTACTAAGAATCAACATTGGGATGGATGATCATGTCAATTAGCAAAGAGAAATAACTATATATTTGAAACATACTCAAGGAAGGTAATGGAGACACTTCAACTCAATGACGAAATAATAATATGAGATAACTGAAAAGGAATAGATGGAAAAACATTGATAAAAAAAGCGATAAAGTTTCATAATGATGTAAATTCCATTAAACGAATGTAGAATATGATAACCTGCTAAAAATATAGAAGTGAAAGAATGTAAAAGTCATACAAGGAACACCAAACTATCAAAGATTCAACAAACACAGAAAACAGGAAATATGCTACTTATTTAGACTACGAACCAAATGTAATGGATCAGCATAAACAATGAAAGAATGAAATTTAATAGAGAGTGAAGCATGCTAATTCTGCAATTATAGAGAAGAAGATGAGATTCATATAATAGAAGGTTGCAAATAATACAAAGAAGAAAGAAAACAGTTAATAAAAAATCTCGCGAAAGTAAATATCAGTAATAACTAATAAAAATAAGCCTTCCTGGACCTCAGACTTGAAGAAATAGTGTGAGAAAATTACAAATCCGAAAATTACAAGTTCGAAAAATTGACACGAACCCTACAAGTGAGCAAAAGGAAAGAAACAGATTATCACATTAAAATTTTTTCTGAAAGATATATTAGAGAAATGAAAAAGTGGGTTATATTTAAAAATCTCTTCCAAATTAGAAAAAAATTGGTAAAGACTACAGAGCAGGATCCAACGAGCATATTGAATTTATAATCAATTATCAAGAGGACAAAAATAAAAACTTGATTAAACAACTTTATAACAATTCTAAGAAAATGTGAAAAGAAAACTTGCGATGCTCTAAGAAAAGTCTAACAGATAGCTTAACTATCTAAAGACAAATGAAAGAGTTAGAAAAGTAATAGAAAGAGAATAGAATTCTAGTTTTTAAAAAGACTAACGGTGGAAATTGACTCTAATTATTCAGATCAGAATATAATGAATCTATTGGAAGAAGAATTAGGATAAATGGAAGAAAGTGAGAAGATTCTGGTCAAAAAAAGATAATTTCCAAGAATACTCTTACTTTTGATTATCTCTTAATTATGGTCAACCTATCAATGGTGAAGTCATAAATAAATAAATTAATATTAAAAATTATAATAAATAAATTAATTAATTTTTTAAAAGAGATTAGTTTTTTAAAGTATAAATATTATGCTAATTTTTTATTAATTAATATATATAAAAATAAAAAATTTATAATTAAAGTTAAAATTATGTTTAAACAATAAGCTTAAACAATTAGAATTAAATATTATAAAAATGATATTAGGAATTACTCTTCTAAATATAAGAATTTAGGTAAAAATAATAAAAATATACATATCTAATCAATAAAAAATAAAAAAATAAAATATATATAATTTTATTTAAAAGCTGAGCATTTTTTATATTAATTCTTTTTTCTATAATTTATTTATTTCGATTTAGATTATCTATATTTTAATTAAAAAGTTAATGTTATTCTTGATATAAATGTTTCTTTTATCTATATTAAATAAAGATAAGTTAGTAAGTTATATTTAATATTATTAAATTAGTATTCCTTTTTCTAAATTAATTTTGCTTATAATAATTTAATTTGATATTTATGATATTTTCATTAAAAAAAACTAAGATTATAGAGCGCGTAGCACTACGATAGCGCGCAGCTCTTTAATTAAAGTTCTTTAAAGTTTAAAAATGTATTACATTACATTCTTCCCTGTGCTAGCATCCCTTGGAAATTCTTGTCTTCTATAGGGCCAGTGTCGGAGTTCTTCCCTAAAGAGACCTTAATCTCAGGCATAACATATCGTTACTTAATGCCTCGGTCTTAACATCCTTGGCACCTGCCAAGATTCTTGTTCAGGTCTTCACACGGGGGTACTTTCTGGTTCCAGATTTTCTGTCAATCACAGTGGAAGGATTTCTCCTCCCTATTTAAAACAAATAATAATATAATAATAGTAATTATTTAATTATTTATAACTTAGTAACTATAAATAATTCTAATTAATATTTCTACATTATAATATTATTTATTTTCTTCAATCTTAAATTTACATTTTAATATTTTAATGCTATTTAACACTTTTCCATTTGCTTTATTATTTTTCAAGAAATGTAAAAAGTAATAATATTTATATGATACAATTAATTAAATTTTTATTAATATAATTACTTACATTTATTTCTATTTTCTTTTTTAGTAATAATAAAAAATTTAATGTATATTACTATAATTTATCATTTAACTATAAAATTTTAGATTTTTTTACTTTGCTTTATTTTATTTTTTTATATTAATTTAAATAAAATAATTATCTTCATTTTCATATTTTTTGTTCAAGTTTTTGCTTTTTTAGCTTTGAAAAGTACTAAAAATTAAGAAATAAATTCTTCCCCTAAATTTTATTCTCTTATATTTTTGGAATTAAAATTAATTTTTTATTTTTTTTAATATTGTTTAAACAGCAGAATCATATCCACCCGTTCAAATAATGGATCTAAAAGTTTAGTCCTTCTCTACCAATGGTTTTGAGTTTCTCTTCCTTACTATTCCTGCCCCATAGCTGATTACATTACAATAATTCTACGCTTGAAAATTCTCCCTTCTTGATCACATCATAGCCTCTGAGCTCTTTGTATCTCTTTAAGTCAGTATTATCTTTTAAATTATTGAAATTATCTACATTTTTTTGCAGATGATAACTACTTTTACAAAAGTAGCATCGTTTTTTAGGTTTTCAGTTCTATTATTATGTTACTATCGTTCTTTAGTAAATCTTTTCATTTTCATTTTCAAATTCCATTCTATTATGCTAGGGAATCAACTGACTTTATTGGCTTTATTGACTCTATATTATGTTTTCAAGGAATTAATTTTAGTCCTAAATCTTCTTTACTTAGGAGTTCGTCTGACTAAGTTGATCTTTTTAATAATTTCAGAGAGCAGTGAGTTCTCTTTCCTAATTTGCCATTCTAAGGTCTAGAGTATCCTAAAGCCCGTGTTAAATCTGTTCAGTCAACTTTTCATTTTCCTTTCGTAATTTTTTAACCTCTTCCTGGAGGTTTAATACAACCCTGACGAGCTAATCAATGCTCATCTGACCAGTAGGGTTAAATTCGGAGACCTCCTGATAAAGTATAGACTTGAACTACTTCCTCGGTTTCTCTTCCGAGGCAGGAGTTGTCGCAGTATTGATTTTTGAAGGTTTATTTGTTTCCTAACATTATTGTTAGGCGCCAGCCTCCTAGTTCTTTGGAGCTGGAAAGAATCCTTTTCGGAGGTTCGACATTTTTTTAATCAATTTTTTATTATTTATCTTAAATTTAAGTGCTTTCTAGCCTTATACAACTAGAATTATTTAGTTACAAATTAATCTACGACTCATCAAAAACTTAAGTTCCTGATATTTATTATTAACCTTAAGATTATTATATAGCAATTGCTTAGTTACTATGATAACTTTATTCTTCACTTTTTACTTTTTACTTAAGTTTATAGTGATTAATAATATTTCTTATATTTAGGAAAATCATCCCTAAGGTTAAAATAAAAATAAAGATACTCTAAAAGTACATCACAAAATCTCCTAACTACTCTATACTTTTCTCATTTCTATGTTCTATTTTATTCTTATTCATTTCTATATCAAAGTAGATATTAGATAAATAAATTACCATCAGAAATACTTCAAATATGCACTCTAAATAATTCTGTTTTATTGTCTCGTATGGCTTATAAAATAGTAAAAACAAAATTTATAGCAAGCAAGTTAAGCTTATTAGCATTACTTATGCTTAATAGTAATCAACTAGAACTATTAATATGCATCCTAAAAAGAAACGTCTAACTAGAAATAAAGGATAGTAAGCAGGATATTTAGTAGTATAAAAGCCTTAGAAGAAAATATTAAATTTACTTTTCTCTTTCTTAAGCTATTCCTCCTCTTCTTAAGTATTTACTCTATTTTGCCAATTGTAAAGGGTTAATAACTTTTTACAGCAAGCAAAAATGATGATGATCTAGAATATCTGAGTATAAGAACTTACTTTAAATATTAAAGATAATATCATATTAAAAGTGTCTTAGTCTATATAAATATCTATTACTAACTCATACTAGCGAAAACTTCTAAGTCTCTCTAAAAGTTTAATTCTTTATTTTTTAGCTTAAATACATATTTGAAAAATTTAATACCGAAACTATTAAATTGTTAGAAAGGAGATAAAAAAGTTAGCTATGAAAGCTGAGAATCTTGATTAAGTAATTTTATTGATATTTCATTTAATTTCTTAAAAATTTTAATTAAGACTAAAAGGAAATATCTAATTTAAGTTTTAGTAGTAATAGTTGTTAAGTTTGAAAGGCTTTAAAGTATTTATATAAGCATGATAATCTATTTTATAAATGTTACAAACCAGATATTTTAAAAGATTCTTGTGTATTATGAAGAATCAAAAATTACAAATGCACCTAATAGGAATTTGAAGCACTAAGATAAAATATACATAATTTAAGAGAAAGCAGAAACATTTTAATCAACTTTAGATGCCAAACTTAAAGATAAATTTTCTTGTTAATTATTTGCATTATTTTAATCTTATGGGTATAAGCATTAATTATTAAAATGTAAAAAGTTTTAATAACACTTTAAACTTTGAATGGTATATTTATTTAGTATCTAGGATAAATAGCAAATACTTGCTTCTTAGCATGTTCTATAAGTTTTATTTTGTACAACAAATAGAAATGAAAGCATTATATAAATTAGTTAAAAATATTTTTATATCCTTAGCAATATCTCTCTCTATATCGGTATAATAGTAATTTATATTAGAACTTTAGTGGTAAGAATTATATTAAAAGTTTAGTGTTGCCTAGTGAGATATATGTTTCCTTAAATAAATAACTCTTTAAATAGTATTTATAATTTATTTAAATTTTTATATTTCGCTTTAAACTTAAAATAAAAGGATAAACATTAGATACTTAAATAAAAAACTTTAGTAAAATAACTTTCAAAAAGCTTTATTAAATGAACTAAAAAGCATAAATTTATACTGATTGTTTAATTAATTTTGCTTATCTTTTTTAATTATTTTTAAATTTATTTTCTAGCATTAATTATATAACTAAACATTTAGCAAGATTAAATTACTAAAAGACTAGGCAAGTACTTAGAATTAATTATAAAGCTTTTTATAATTACTCTAAAGAAATATATTTAAAGCTACTATTTAAAGATTTATTAATTAAATAGACTATTTTTTAAAGAATATTTCTTAATCTATCTTTAATTTTTATATCTACCAGTTTTTAAAGAGACATTGCTATTTATAAAACGATAACACTTTTTCTTCAAATTGGAATAGAACTCGATATGTGCACCTTAAAGTTATATATTGTAAATCTACGACAAATAAAGCGAATCTGATAATATTTTCAATAATAAAATAACTTAGATTGTCTTGGAATTATTAGTTCTTTATTTTAAAAAGGAAAGATAAAAGAGATTATCTCTGTATATTACAGCTATAAATACTCATAGTTCTATAAAGCTAAAATTCTTAATTATAATAAGTTCTTAAAATATTTTGGTTCAAAATGTAAAAAATTCTTAAAATCCTTTAAGAGCAAAAAGATGCACTAAAAGAATCAAACCACTTAAATAAAATAAAAGCAAATCATAAAATTTAAAAATCAATAAAGTTTGGGTTATCTAAAGAAAAAGTCATTGATAGAAAGCATCGGAGCTTTTAATTAAATATTATATTTAAAGCCTTAGACTATAAGTATTACTAGAAGAGTGTCATTCTACTAAATGGCAAAATTTTTGATTTTATGATTTATTAATTTTTGGTTTGTCAGCTAGCTTCAAATTATTTTATAATATCTTTTTGCGTAGCTTTTTATAAAATTAGGAATTTGATTTTAACTATTTAAATTTATTATAGAGACAAAGATAAATTATTTTAGCCTTAAAAGCTATTAAGTATAAAAGATTTGAAGCTAGAAAGCTAAATTTATAACTATATTAGCTTATTTATCTAGTTGAAAAATAAATAAGAAATGCTTATAAATAGAATATAACCTTCAATCTAAAGTTATATTAACTAGGTAATTTTAAATTTTAATCAAAGGAAAAGTTAAAATGCTAAAGTTAAATTTATTAATAGTTTAATCAAAGGAAATTGATATGAAACTAAGTTTTCTAAAAATTTAAAATTTTAAGTCTTAAAATAACAATTTTAAATTATATCGAAGTTAAATAAATAAAAGCTAAAGTTTAATAATTAATTTCTTTATATATTAGACATAAAAATTAAATTATGAAAAAGTATATCAAATAACAAGAAATAAATTAATAATTAAAGTTGGGGATAAAGCTTATAAACTAAGAAGCTAATTTAGAATTTTAGTATTGAGCTTTTCGTCAAAATGAAGAAATTTTCGTTTAAATAAGGTAAAAAAGATATCTAGATATCTAAATTTAATTGAAAAATTTATTTAAAAAACAAATAAAAAAGTAGCTACATTTGTGATTAGAACATGTATTTTATAAAGCTCTATTTCTTCATTAAAGTTTTAGATGTATTAAATAAAGTATTTTCATACTTTCTATTTATTAGTTAAATACATTTAATAAAATTTTAGATTTAGAGTTTTTATTTAAAAATATTTACTTTAAAGCCAAGTTTCAATAAAAAATCATTAACTTCTATCTTATTCTTATTTTTAGTTCCTATAAATCTATTTTTCTATGAAAAATGCTAGAATTAAAATTAATTTTAGTTTAAGAGTTTCCCCAAACTCTATTAAGTACTTGAACAAATATAGAAAATAATTTTTGATAAAAACAGTTCATTAAGGTTAATAACTTAAAACGTAGAAAATAATCTAAATGAATAAAATGATGAAGAAATGAAATGTTTATAGCTATACAATTTCAATTAAATAATTCTAATAGAATTTAAATAAAGATAAATAATTACATAAGCTTTTATTATAACTATGAGATATTAAAAAAGCATAAAGTAGAAATAAGTATATCATACTTTTATTTTGTTTCATAAGATTATAAATGTATACTCTGAATGTGGAATAATTAAGAGCATGCTTTTACTATACAATTTAAAAAAGGTAGAAACTATGAAATTAAATGATTTATATGAATATAAATAAAAGATGTAAGATTATGCTTTAAAATAAATTTAATAATTGTTTTTATTTATTTTAGTTATAAAATGAAAATATTCATAATGGTTCTATGCTGCTTGGCCTTATAAATTCAATCTTAGTTTAGTTTTTTTGATATACTGGTTCCGAATACTCCCACTTAAATAACAAAAAGCTCATCTAAAATAAACAAATTTTTTAAATTTAATTACGATCCTTAAAATTAAACTTAATTTAGTGTGACTGCATGACTACTGCCTGATTCCAAAAATTTAGATTATGTTTGATTTCAACTCTTCAAAGATGAACAAAATCTTTTTGAGTTAATTAGTAGTTATTAGATTTAAGATAGATTAATATCCTTTAATGTAAAGCAAATATATAATGAAAATGAATAAGAATTTCCTTTTAGTATAGACTTAGTTCAAGATAATTGAGTATTTGTAGGTTTTTCTATGAATACCAAAGGTAATTTCAGTTTATCTGCTACCTGTTCTTAAATAGACTATAAATTCAAAACTTATTAGAATTATTCTTTAAACTGAATTACATTTTTAAATTCAGATTCAATATATTAAGGAAGTTACTTAAATTAATACAATTTTGTAGGTTATATTTACTCTTTAAGATATTATGGAAACTAATTTCTTACTTAAGATCAATTGCAATCTATCTTAGATCACTCTTACTAAGGATTCCTTCTTAGTTAAACCGAACTTATCTGCGGAAGTTTATGTTACAAATGCTACTAAATATAGAATAATAATTGCTTATAGTGCTATAAAGGATGAACCTTCGGAAGTAATTCTTGTTCTTGCTAATTAAAAATATCAATGGAAAATGAGTGCGTTTAGTAGTGTCCTTGAACTTAGTAGGATAGTAATAATGATAAGAAGTGCGAATTTTGCAATAAAACTATATAAAATTGTCTATTTTGCAAGCAAGAAGGAGATATTTGCTTAAAGTGTGAAGAACCTTTTAATCTGTTCCAAGACTAATGCGTTGAAAGCTGTCCTAATGAGACTTACTATATTTATAACTATACTTGCTTAAAGTGTAAAGATAGTATCCAGAACTGTTCAAGTTGTAGTATAGAAGGAGAAATATGTACTAAATGCCAAGATTCATATTTTTTATTAGAAAACGAGTGTGTAATAAAATGTCCAAGTGAAGGATATTTTGTTTAAAATGGAATATGTATAAAATGCAATTATAAATTAAGAAACTGCTCAAGTTGTAGTGATAATGGAGAAATTTGTAGTTAGTGTGAAGTTCCTTACCTTTCTTTCGAAAATTAATGTATAGAAAGTTGTCAAAACTAAGCTTACTTTATTAAAGATAAAATCTGTTTAAAATGTATCGATAAAATAGAAGGCTGCTAGAATTGCAGCTAAGATGGTACTAAATGTATTTACTGTGAGGAACCTTATATATTAATAGAGAATGTCTGTATTTTAAATAACTCAAGTTAAGAATAGTAAATTAACTAAACCAACGAGGAAAATGAAGAAAGTAACAAAACTACTGAAGCAACTGAAGAAACATTGCTAGAAATCAAGAATTTTTCTAAATTTAATTTATCCAATTCCGAAGAGAATTTAATCGAGTCCACTCATTATTTAGCAAATGCCCTTACTTATAGTATTTTAGTATGTAGCTTAGTTTCTACAAGTGTTAATTACCAATCTAAATCCTAATCATCATCAGGAAATGTTTTGCAAGGAATTTTAACTACTTAGTTAGTTTTCATGAATGCATATATTGACGTTAGAAGAACTGACATTCTAGATGCTTATTACTACGAGAATTACAAAAAGGATGGATTTAATGATAGCAAGTTTAAAAGCCTCGATTCTGAAAAACTGTAAGTAGATAGAGAAATTTATGTCCTTCTAAGTTTTTGAAGTTACACTCTACTTTCTAATATCATAAATCCTCTTTTACTATTGTCAATTCTTTTTTCTATCGATGGAATTCTGAAAGCACTTGGATATTTCAAATTTAAATAGCAAATAGAAAAGCTGAGAACTAAGCTTACAAATAGAAACTACATAACTATGATTTATAGCATTAAAGCCTTGTAAATAAATAATGCAATTATGATGTAACTTGCTCACTTTAGTTTAAGTGACTTTTATGCAGCTTTTAATTCCTTTCTTGCAGTTATTGTCTTAGTAAGCTTTATTTAATTTTAGAACATCTAGATTTATTGTATTTTCAGCAGTTATTGGATCTCAAAAAAATATTTCTATTCTAAATAAAAATTTGAAGAGCTCAAGGAAGAAAAGTATGAAAAGTAGATGCAGGAAATCAAGGATAAATATATCGTTTATTTCGACTAAAAGTTTTAGAATACTTTACCCTAAACTTTGTTCTAGACTCTTTTTCTAACAAGAAGACTCTTTGTTTCTTTTGCAGCTATAATCCTCGTAGATTCATATATCCCTCAAATAATCATATATATAACCAATTGCTTTTTATGGTTGCTTTATATACAAATATTTAAACCATATACAAGCAAAATAATATTTGCTTTAGAAGCTATTGGAGAGTTACTGCTAGTACCAATTTACTCCCTAAATTTTTATTTTAAAAATACTGAAAAAAAAGCTTTGGACGAAAGCTAATATAAATAGAAAGAAATACTGGGATGAGTTATTGTAATAGTATGCATTTCTTATGCTACTTTAAGTTTATTGGTTAACTTAATTTTAGTAATAGTTAATCTAGTCAGAGAGTACTAAAAAATCGTAAAACTAAAGTTTAAGTTGAAGACAGAAATAAAGGGTTACCATAATTAGGAATAACTGGTTTCAACGATTCATAGATAATAAGCAAAACTATTACCAGTTTTATAACCCAACGAGATATAAAATTATTGGAGAGCGAAGAAAGAGGAAAGCAGTAACAAACAGATAGGATCTTTTGATTGAAAAAGACGTCAAGAGAAAATGAAAATATCAATCCTAGGGAAAAAAATTAACAAGGCGAAATTTGAGATTAGAAGTTTGAAAGATAAACAAAATACTTTTTCATTTAATATCCAAATTTAAGAAAATTTGATTTATGCTTTGTTTGATTTAAATTATACAAAGTCCTTTTATATTTCTTTATCTACTTTATGTAATTTAAAATTTATAAAATTAAATTAAAAATTAGAGATTAAGCCTACATTTAATACTTTAAGCCAATACTAGAAGTGTATAATGAGATAAAACTGAGATACTAAATAATTATAATATGGCTATTAAATTTAGAAATAAGCGCTTAATCTTAAATAATAAAATAAATTTAATTTAATAGTTTTAATAATTTTATTTCTTATCTATATAAATAATAATCAGCTTATTTAGTTCTTTAGTCTTATAAAAGCACTATTATACTCAAAGGAGTAAATAAGACTTATTTATGCTTTATTAGATAAAGTAATAGATAAATAGTTCTTATCACTATAATTTGCTATTAGTGGTAATTAAATCTAAGTAATTATAAAGTTCTTAGAATACATCATAGAGATAAACTTATTAATCTAGAATCTTAATAAGAAATATCTAATAACTATCATATTATTAAGATTAAAGTAACTAGATGGCTATTTTAAGAAGATTTATCTTATTTAATTAATTCAAAAGGCTTTACCATAAATTAGATACTTAATTAAATGATTTTATTAATAAACAATTGCTTAGTAGGATTCATCAATTTATCAATAAAGCAACTATCTTAAATAAAATAAAGATATTAAAATTAAAGTTATCT